>CM012458.1:19551996-20077486 GCA_003999625.1 Oryzias javanicus | reverse complement strand
TAGTTAGTCTTGCTAATGTGACCTGTGTGCTATTGACTTTTTTTAGCCATTGTACCTATGGTGGATTTTATATTAATATTTTATGAATATTTCCCATGACTTAACATTGGAGCACTAAATGGTATTATCTTCAAAAATACTGAGATAAAGTCATGAAAATTCTAGTATATAGTGAGTTATAGATAGAACTACAAAAGTGCTATTAAAATTGAGCCCTAAAAAAGTCAACTTTATAGCGCCACCAGGTGGTCGTTTTTGCAAGAAATTCGTTTTTGGCCTCTAATCTCGCAATAGCGTAAGTCAGAAATTTTGCTTTCTTTTTCTGTGTGTTGCCTTGGATGCTAATAACGTTTTTTTTTCAAATTGGACATAGACTTCCGTTCTAACTAGATTTTTTCGCAAATTGGATTTTTCTGAGTAAAACACTTTTTTGGCTCCCTATTCAACATAGTTTAACCAAACTCCACAAAAAATTGGTACATACCTATTTGGACTACCCCGAATTCATTGGTACCACTCAATTGGCCAAACATCAGACCAGTTTTTGAGATATATCGCAATGCTAATGAGGTGGGTGTGGTCACAGATTTTTAACATGCTCTAAATCCTACAGAGATAGTCAAAACTTCACAAGTTTTAAAATATAGCATCTCCTACAGTGCCTACAGTGTTGAAGAAGTATGAAAAGTTTTATAGAAAATATTCCAATAGGTGGCGCTTATAATTTAGGAAATTGTGTTCAAGGCTTTATCTCAAAAACTACTCAACCTAGCTACATAAAAATTCAACGCATAGGTTGCAGGAGGGGACTTGTATAAAATACTAGATAAAGGACTTCTGCTGCACCACCTAGTGGTGACTTGAGAAGGATAAGCTAACGTTGGACGGGTCCTGTAATCTTCCAAATAAATGCATGTATAGATATGCAACCACTTGTATTTTGTTAAGCTGAACAAGGAGATGTTTGGTTTAAAATCTCGTACCATTTGGGTTTATGGTTGATTTTATATGAATTTTTAAAAATATATTTTCCCCCTATCAAAATACATGGGACAAACTTTAAATCCCTATTATCTTGAAAAGTAGTTGATCAACTGGTATGAAACTTTGTAAGTAGATACTTTAGACCAATCTTTAAATGCTCAATCAATTTTAGCTCTATTGCGCCACCTGGTGGTAAGTTTTAAAACTAAAGTGTATTGGCCTTATTCTCCAGGTGAATTTGTCTCAAGTCCTACCTTTTACTGCTTTGTGATTCATTGGATAGTAAAAAATAGCCTATATTCATTCAGCGATCTCTATTGTGTAAGACTTTTTCGCAATTGACAATTTTTCGCAAAACACTTTTTTGGCTCCCTTTGTCACATACTTTGACGAATCTTTGCAGTTTTCAACACACACCCTATTTGGACTACCACGAATCCAATGGTAATATCCGTTTTCCAGAGTTCAGTACGGTTTTTGCGTAACACGTCATTTAAATTAGAGCGGCTGAGATTGTAATGTTTGCAATGCTGCAGCTCCTTGAAAGTTTCACATAACTTCACCAAACTTTCAAAACTTATTTCACTCTGTAAGATAAGTAAGTGCAACAACTTTCACAACGGTGCTCCCATAGGTGGCGCTGCAGCCAATTTCTGTTGTTTCCTCTAATGTCTCCATAAGTACTTGACCTATGTGGACGAAACTTGGCGTGCGTGTCGGACGGGAGGTCTTTAACGCTTGCAGCTGTAGGATGTTTTAGATCGGTATTGCTTTCAGCAATCAGACGCAATTTCTTCAGGGAATTGCAAATCTAGTTCTCTTTTCTTATTCCGTCAAAAGTTTGACGCACTACTCCTCCTACAGTTTTGTAGCTACAAAGTTGAAACTTATACAGTTTGTAGAGTTTGGTTGTGTGAGGTGTGCTATTATACAGTTTTTCGATTGTACCTATGGTTGATTTTATATTAATATTTTTATGAATTATTTTTTCCCATTGACTTAACATTGAAAGCATCTTTTAAACGGTTATATCTTCAAAAGTAGTAAAGATAATTTCATGAAACCTTAGAATATTGTAGCCTATAGTAAACTGCACGTTCTATTAAAATTCTAGCTCAATGGTACTCTATAGCGCCACCAGGTGGTCTTTTAGTAATCGATAGTAGTTTTTTGCCTCTATCTCGAATACCGTAAGTCAGAAATTTGTGCTTTCTTTTTCTGTGTGTTCCTTGGATGCTAATGAACGTTTTTCAAATTGGGACCATGGACTTCCGTCTACTTAGATTTTTCGCAATTTGCGATTTTTCGTAAAACACGTTTTTGGCTCCAAATTCAACATAGTTTTACCAAACTTGACAAGATATCTTACATACCCTATTTAGAGGACCCCGAATCCAATGGTACCACTCAATTGGCAATATTCCTTACCGTTTTGGAGATAATCGTAATGTTAATGAGGTGGGTGTGGTCACTGATTTTTAACATGCTCTAAATCCTACAAAGATTGTCAAAACTTCACAAGTTTTAAAATGTAGCTTCATCCTACAGTGATAAAGAAGTACGAAAAGTTTTATGAAGATATTCCTATAGGTGGCGCTATAATTTAGGAAATTGTGTTTAAGCCTCTATCTCAAAAAGTACTCAACCTAGCTACATAAAATTCAACGCATAGGTTGCAGGAGGAGACTTGTATAGCATACTAGAAATAGGGCTCTGCTGCGCCACCTAGTGGTGACTTAAGAAGGATAAGCTAACTTTGGATGGGTCCTATTATCTTCCAAATAGTTGCAGATTTTAACATGCTACCACTTGTATTTTATTAAGTTGATCAAGGAAATGTTTGGTTTAAAACTTCGTACCATTTGGGTTTATGGTTGATTTTATATGAATTTTTAAAAATATTTTTCCCCCCTATCAAAATGCATGGGACAAACTTTTAATCCCTATTATATTGAAAAATAGTTGATCAACTGGTATGAAACTTTGTAAGTAGATACTTCAGATCAATCTTTAAATGCTCAATAAATTTTGGCTCTATTGCGCCACCAGGTGGTCACTTGGAGCACTAAAGTTTTAAGGCCTTATTCTCCAAGTGCATTTGTCTTAAGGCCTACCTTTTACTTCTTTGTGATTCATTGGATAGTAAAATAATAGCCTATATTCATCAGCGATCTGTATTGTGTAAGACTTTTTCGCAATTTACGATTTTTCGCAAAACACTTTTTTGACTCCCTGTGTCACATACTTTGACAAATCTTTACAATTTTCTACACATACCCTAATTGGGCTACCACAAATCTAATGGTAATATCCGTTTTGCATGGTTCCGTACGGTTTTTGCGTAACACGTTACGCAAATTAGACAGGCTGAGATTGTAATGTTTGCAAAGCTGATGCTCCTTAACAGTTTCACATAACTTCACCAAACTTACAAGTCCTCTTCCACAGTGTAACATGAGCAAGCGCGACAACTTTCACGACAGTGCTCCCGTAGGTGGCGCTACTGCCAATTTCTGTCGTTTTCTCTTATATCTCCAAAAGTACTTGACCTACGCGGACGAAACTTGGCGTGTGCGTCGAACAGAAGGTCTTTAACATGCCTGAGGCTGTGCAGTGTTTTATATCGGTATTGCTTTCAGCAATCAGACGCAATTTCTTCAGGGAATTGCAAATCTAGTTGTCTGATTGCTGAAAGCAATCAGAGTATGTTGTTGTACAAATTTATTATAGTTTATTATTATTCCGCCGCATCTTTGGCGCGCTTCTCCTCGTAGTCAAAGAAGCTATAAAGATGGAATCAAAGTACTTTGTAAAGCTCTAATGTGAGAAGTGTGCTTGTATTTTGTTTAGCCATTGGACTTATGGTTGATTTTATATTAATATTTTTATGAATTATTTTTCCCATTGACTTAACATTGTGAGCACTTTTAAATGCTTATATCTTCAAAAATACTAAAGATAATTCCATGAAACTTTCCAATATCATAGGGTATAGTAAACTACACGTTCTATTAAAATTGCAGCCCAATGCTGCTCTATAGCGCCACCAGGTGATCGTTTTAGTAAGCAGTTTGTTTTTGGCCTCTATCTCGAATACCGTAAGTCAGAAATTTGTGCTTTCTTTTCTGTGTGTTCCTTGGATGCTAATGAACGTTTTTTAAAATGGGACCATGGAATTCCGTAGGTCTAGATTTTTCGCTATTTGCGATTTTTCGTAAAACACGTTTTTGGCTCCAACTTCAACATAGTTTGACGAAACTTGACAAGATATCTTACATACTCTATTTGGACTACCCCGAATTCAATGGTACCACTCAATTGGCGATATTCCTTACCGTTTTCGAAAAAACGTAATGCTAATGAGGTGGGTGTGGTCACTGATTTTTTAACATGCTCTAAATCCTACAAAGATTGTCAAAACTTCACAAATTTTGAAACATAACTTCATCCTACAGTGATGAAGACGTATGAAAAGTTTTTTGAAAATATTCCTATAGGTGGCGCTATAATTTAGGAAATTGTGTTTAAGCCTCTATCTCAAAAACTGCTCAACCTAGCTGCATACATTTCAACGCATAGGTAGCAGGAGGGGACTTGTATAACATACTAGAAAAAGGGCTGTGCCGCGCCACCTAGTGGTGACTTAAGAAGGATAAGCTAACTTTGGATGGTTTCCTATATCTTTAAAATAATTACAGATATAAACATGCAACCACTTGTAGTTTGTTAAGCTGTCCATAGAGATGTTTGGTCGAAAATTTCGTACCATTTGAAGTGACGGTTAATTTTATATGAATTTTTAAATATATTTGCTTCTCCTACCTAAGTACATGAGACGAATTTAAAATCCCTATTATCTTGAAAAGTAATTGATCAACTGGTATGAAACTTTGTATGTAGATACTTCACACCAATCTTTAAATGCTCGATCAATTTGGACTCTATTGCGCCACCAGGTGGTCAGTTGGATTACTAAAGTGTAAAGGCCTTATTCTCCAAGTGCATTTGTCTTAAGCACTACTTTTCACTCCTTTGGGATTCATTGAATACGAAAATACTAGTTTATATTAATTTGCGATCTCTATTGTTTAAGGCTTTTTCGCAATTTACGATTTTTCGCAAAACACTTTTTTGACTCCCTTTGTCACGTACTTTGAAGAATCTTTGCAGATTCTTTGCAGAAGCTTGGTCTCTGCTGAATAAACAATTTATTCTCAAAGTTTAAGAATTTGCACATAAAGACTTTAGGTTTCTGTGAACAGTGTTAATGCAGCAAAGCCAAGTTGTCTGAAACTACAGGAGATAAAAGAAAAAAAAAAAACACTCTAATGTCTTGAAGACTGAATTTGTTTTTTTTATAAAATGTAAGTTTAAAATCTTTGGCGTCATCTAGTGGTGGTCTGATGAAAGTTTGAAAGGCGATTTCTCTAGATCTGGAGAAACTGACATATGCGTACATATATAAAGTGGGTATTTTTGGCTTTTGATAGTAACAGCTTTAAAATTGCTTTAATACGGTATTGCTTTCAGCAATCAGACGCAATTTCTTTATAGGAATTGCAAATCTAGTAGTTTATTATTATTCCGCCGCATTTTTGACGCGCTTCTCCTCGTAGTCAAAAGTAGTTATAAAGATGGGATCAAAAGTACTTTGTAAAGCTCTATTGTGAGAAGTGTGCTTGTATTTTTGGTATGTTTTAGAATTATTAATGATTTTATATGAATATTTTTATGAATTATTTTTCCCATTGACTTAACATTGTGAGCACTTTTAAATGCTTATATCTTCAAAAATACTAAAGATAATTTCATGAAACTTTCCAATATCATAGGGTATAGTAAACTACACGTTCTATTAAAATTGCAGCTCAATGCTGCTCTATAGCGCCACCAGGTGATCGTTTTAGTAAGCAGTTTGTTTTTGGCCTCTATCTCGAATACCGTAAGTCAGAAATTTGTGCTTTCTTTTCGTGTGTGTTCCTTGGATGCTAATGAACGTTTTTTAAAATGGGACCATGGAATTCTGCCGGTCTAGATTTTTCGCTATTTGCGATTTTTCGTAAAACACGTTTTTGGCTTCAAATTCCACATAGTTTGCCCAAACTTGACAAGATATCTCACATACCCTATTTAGACTACCCCGAATTCAATGGTACCACTCAATTGGCGATATTCCTTACCGTTTCCGAAAAAATGTAATGCTAATGAGGTGGGTGTGGTCACTGATTTTTTAACATGCTCTAAATCCTACAAAGATTGTCAAAACTTCACAAATTTTGAAACATAACTTCATCCTACAGTGATAAAGAAGTACGAAAAGTTTTTTGAAAATATTCCTATAGGTGGCGCTATAATTTAGGAAATGGTGTTTAAGCCTCTATCTCAAAAACCGCTCAACCTAGCTGCATAAAATTCAACGCATAGGTAGCAGGAGGGGACTTGTATAACATACTAGAAAAAGGGCTGTGCTGCGCCACCTAGTGGTGACTTAAGAAGGATAAGCTAACTTTGGATGGTTTCCTATATCTTTAAAATAATTACAGATATAAACATGCAACCACTTGTAGTTTGTTAAGCTGTCCATAGAGATGTTTGGTCGAAAATTTCGTACCATTTGAAGTGATGGTTAATTTTATATGAATTTTTAAATATATTTGCTTCTCCTACCTAAGTACATGAGACGAATTTAAAATCCCTATTATCTTGAAAAGTAATTGATCAACTGGTATGAAACTTTGTATGTAGATACTTCACACCAATCTTTAAATGCTCGATCAATTTGGACTCTATTGCGCCACCAGGTGGTCAGTTGGATTACTAAAGTGTAAAGGCCTTATTCTCCAAGTGCATTTGTCTTAAGCACTACTTTTCACTCCTTTGGGATTCATTGAATACGAAAATACTAGTTTATATTAATTTGCGATCTCTATTGTAACACTTTTTTGACTCCCTTTGTCACGTACTTTGACGAATCTTTGCAGATTCTTTGCAGAAGCTTGGTCTCTGCTGAATAAACAATTTATTCTCAAAGTTTAATAATTTGCACATAAAGACTTTAGGTTTCTGTGAACAGTGTTAATGCAGCAAAGTTAAGTTCTCTGAAACTACAGGAGATAAAAGAAAAAAAAAACCACTCTAATCTCTTGAATACTGAATTTGTTTTTTATAAAATGTAAAGTTTAAAATATTTGGCGTCATCTAGTGGTGGTCTGATGAAAGTTTGAGAGACGATTTCTCCAGATCTGGGGAAACTGACATGTGTGTACATCTATAAAGTGGGTATTTTTGGCTTTTGATACTAACAGCTTTAAAATTGCTTTATGACGGTATTGCTTTCAGCAATCAGACGCAATTTCTTTATAGGAATTGCAAATCTAGTTGTCTGATTGCTGAAAGCAATCAGAGTATGTTATCCTAATTCTTTATTATATTTTATTGTCTGATTGCTGAAAGCAATCAGAGTATGTTATCCTAATTCTTTATTATATTTTATTATTATTATTATTATTCTTATTATTATTATATTTTATTCCGTCCCTTTTTTTAGACCGCTTCTACTCCTACAGTTTTAAAGATATCAAAATGCTTTCAATGGTAGTTTGTAAAGCTCAATTGGTAGAACAGTGCTATTACTTTTGGTATGGTTCAGAATTATGAATGATTTTATATTAATATTTTTATGAGTTTTTTTTGAATGGAAAGTCAATGGGAGCCACTTTTGAAAGCTTATAGTTCAAAAAGTATTAAAGATATTTGTACGATACTTACTGATATATAAGTTCATGAGATTCTCTACATGTTAGAAGAATTTTGGCTCAATTGCGCCACCAGGTGGTCAGTAGTAGTACAAAACGCGTTTTGGGCTAGCATTCGTACGCCGTGTGACGAAAAATTTTTCTGTCTTTTCTCATATGTTCCTTAGATGCTAGAAAAAGTTTTTGCCTCAAGGACCGCCCACTTCCGTCTACTTAGATTTTTCGCAATTTTCGATTTTTCGTAAAACACGTTTTTGGCTCCCTATTCAACATAGTTTAACCAAATGTTACGAAATTTGGTACATAGACTATTTGGACTACCCCGAATCCAATGGTACCACTCACTTTGCAAAATTCCTTACCGTTTTCGAAATAATCATAATGCTAATGAGGTGGGTGTGGTCCTAGATTTTAACATGGTGTAAATCCTGCAAAGATTGTCAGAACTTTACAAATTTTAAAATATAACTTCATCCTACAGTGATAAAGAAGTATGAAAAGTTTTATGAAAATAAAATATTCAATTGTGGCGTATAATTTGGAAATGGTGTTTAAGCCTTACTTCAAACACTGCTCAACCTAGCTACTAATTCAACGTAGGTTGCGGAAAGCAATTGTATATGTTATCTAATTGTCTGATGCTGCACCACAGTGGTGACTTAAGAAGGATAAGCTAACATGGATGGGTCTGTTATCTTCAAATCGTTGCAGGTTCAACATGCAACCACTTGTATTTTGTTAAGTTTTATCAGAGGTGTGGGTTAAAACTTCGTACATTTTGGGTTTATGGTTGATTTTATATGAATTTTTAAAATATTTTTTCCCATATCAAATTACATGGGACAAACTTTTAAATCCTATATCTTGAAAAGTAGTTGATCATTGGTATGAATTTGTCAGTAGATACTTCAGACAATTTTAAATGCTCAATTAATTTTGGCTCTATTGCGCACCAGGGTGGTCAGTTTAAACTAAGGTATATAGGCCTATTCTCCAGTGCATTAGTCGTAAGCACTACTTTATACTCCTATATGATTCATTGGATGTAAAATATAGTTTTATCATTTGCAATCTCTATTGTTGTTAGAGTTTTTTTCTTAATTTACGATTTTTTGCAAACACTTTTTGACTCTTTGTCACATGCTTTGTTTATCTTACAATTTTCTACACATCCTATGGGCTACCCGAATTCAATGGCAATATCGTTTCCATAGTTCCTACGGTTTTTTGCATAACGTATGCAATTAGACAGGCTGAGGTTGTAATGTTTACAATGCTGCAGCTCTTTGACAGTTCACTAACTTCACCAAATTAACATACTCTTCCTACAGTGTAAAGAGCAGCGTAAGAATTTCACAAGTTGTCCGTAGGTGGCGCTACTTCAATTTGTCGTTTTTCTTTATATCTCCAAAGTATGACCTACGCGGACGAACTTGGCGTGAGCAAACTTGGCAGTGTGGTGAAAGTGTTTTATATGGTATGATTTCAGCAATCAGACGCATTTCTTCAGGAATTGCAAATTAGTTCTTCTTCTTCTTTTATATTGTCTGTTGCTGAAAGCATCAAGTATGTTATCTAATTCTTTATTATATTTTATTATTATTGTCTGATTGCTGAAAGCAATCAGAGTATGTTGTTTGTACAATTTATTATAGTTTTATTATTATTACCGCGCATTTTTGACGCGCTTCTCCTCGTAGTCAAAAGAAGTTATAAGATTGCAATCAAAGTAGTTTGTAGCTCTATTGTGAGAAGTGTGCTATTACTTTGGTTGTGTCAGAATTATGAATGATTTTATGAATATTTTTTATGAATTATTTTTTCCATTGACTTAACATTGTGAGCTTTTAAATGCTCATATCTTCAAAAATACTAAAGATAATTTCATGAAACTTTCAATATAGGGTATAGTAAACTACACGTTCTATTAAATTTCAGCTCAATGCGCTCTATAGCGCCACCAGGTGGTCGTTTTAGTAAGCAGTTGTTTTTGGCCTCTATCTCGAATACCGTAAGTCAGAAATTTGTGCTTTTTTCTGTGTGTTCCTTGATGCTAATGAACGTTTTTCAAATGGGGACCATGGAATTCTGTCGGTCTAGATTTTTCGCTATTTGCGATTTTTCGTAAAACACGTTTTTGGCTCCCTATTCAACATAGTTTGCCCAAACTTGACAAGATATTTACATACCCTATTTAGACTACCCGAATCAATGGTAACTCATTGCGATATTCTTACCGTTTTTGAAAAAAGTAATGCTAATGAGGTGGGTGTGGTCACTGATTTTTAACATGCTCTAAATCCTACAAAGATTGTCAAAACTGCACATATTTTGAAACATAACTTTATCCTACAATGATAAAGAAGTACACAGTTTTATGAAGATATTCCTATAGGTGGCGCTATAATTTACGAAATTGTGTTTAAGGCTCTATCTCAAAAACTGCTCACCTAGCTGCATAAATTCAACGCATAGGTAGCAGGAGGGGACTTGTATAACATACTAGAAAAATGGCTCTGCTGCGCCACCTAGTGGTGACTTAAGAAGGATAAGCTAACTTTGGATGGTTCCTCTTATCTTCCAAATATTTGCAGATATGAACATGCAACCACTTGTAGTTTGTTAAGCTGTCCATAGAGATGTTTGGTCAAATTTCGTACCATTTGGAGTGACGGTTGATTTTTTATGAATTTTTAAATATATTTGCTTCTCCTAAGTACATGAGACGAATTTAAAATCCCTATTATCTTGAAAAGTAATTGATCAACTGGTATGAAACTTCGTATGTAGATACTTCACACTAATCTTTAAATGCTCAATCAATTTTGACTCTATTGCGCCACCAGGTGGTCAGTTGGATTACTAAAGTGTAAAGGCCTTATTCTCAAGTACATTTGTCTTAAGCACTACTTTTCACTCCTTTGGGATTCATTGATACGAAAATACTAGTTTATATTGATGCGATCTCTATTGTTTAAGGCTTTTTCGCAATTTACGATTTTTCACAAAACACTTTTTTGACTCCCTTTGTCACATGCTTTGACGAATCTTTGCAGATTCTTTGCAGAAGCTTGGTCTCTGCTGAATAAACAGTTTATTCTCAAAGTTTAAGAATTTGCACATAAAGACTTTAGGTTTCTGTGAACAGTGTTCATGCAGCAAAGCTAAGTTGTCTGAAACTACAGGAGATAAAAGAAAAAAACACTTTAATAACTTGGTCACTGATTTTGTTTTTTTTTATAAAATGTAAGTTTAAGATCTTTGGCGTCATCTAGTGGTGGTCTGATGAAAGTTTGAAAGGCAATTTCTCTAGAGCTGGGGAAACTGACATATGCGTACATATATAAAGTGGTATTTTTGGCTTTTGATAGTAACAGCTTTAAAATTGCTTTAATACGGTATTGCTTTCAGCAATCAGACGCAATTTCTTTATAGGAATTGCAAATCTAGTTCTTCTTCTTCTTCTTATTATTATTATATTTTATTCCGTCACTTTTTGGATCGTCACTCCTCCTACAGTTTTAAAGATATTAAAATGCTTTCAATAGTAGTTTATAAAGCTCAACTCTGAGAAGTGTGCTATTACTTTTGGTATGTGTCAGAATTATTATTGATTTTATATGAATATTTTTATGAATTATTTTTCCCATAGACTTAACATTGTGAGCACCTTTAAATGCTCATATCTTAAAAAATACTAAAGATAATTTCATGAAACTTTAGGAGACCATAGGGTGTAGCAAACTACATGAGCTATTAAAATTGTAGCTCAATGCTGTTTAATAGCGCCACCAGGCGGTCGTTTTAGTAAGCAATTCGTTTTTGACCTCTATCTCGAATACCGTAAGTCAGAAATTTATGCTTTCTTTTTCTGTGTGTTCCTTAGATGCTAATGAACATTTTTCAAATTGGGACCATGGACTTCCGTCTAACTAGATTTTTCGCTATTTGCGATTTTTCATAAAACACGTTTTTGGCTCCCTATTCAACAAAGTTTCTTCAAACTTGACAAAAATTGGTACATACCCTATTTGGACTACCCCGAATTCATTGGTACCACTCAATTGGCCAAATTCCTTACCGTTTTTGAAATAATCTTAATGCTAATGAGATGGGTGTGGTCACAGATTTTTTAAATGCTCTAAAACCTATGCAGATTGTCAAAACTTCACAAATTCTGACACATGACTTCATCCCACAGTGATATAGAAGTATTAAAAGAATTATGGAAATATTCCAATAGGTGGTGCTATAATTTGGGAAATTGTGTTTACGCCTATGTCTCAAAAACTACTCAACCTAGCTAAATAAAATGTAACACATATGTTGCAGGAGGGGACTTGTATAACATACTAGAAAAAGAGCTCTGCTGCGCCACCTAGTGGTGACTTAAGAAGGATAAGCTAACTTTGGATGGTTCCTTGTATCTTCTAAATGATTACAGATAAGAACATGCAACCACTTGTAGTTTGTTAAGCTGATCAAGGAGATGTCTAGTCTAAACTTTTGTACCATTTGGTGTTATTGTTGATTTTATATGATTTTTTTAAAACCTCAGGATTCTATGGTAGAGCAATGCTGCCATCTAGTAAAAAAAACAGGGAACAATTTTGCATTGAGAGCACCTTTAAAAGCTCATATATTAAGAAGTACTGAAGATAATTTCATGAAACTTTCCGATATCATAGGGTATAGTAAACTACACATTCTATAAAAATTCTAGCTCAATGCTGCTCTATAGCGCCACCAGGCGGTCGTTTCAGTACGTAATTGGTTTTTAGCCTCTATCTCAAATTCCGTTAGAACCATTGGTGTTATTGTTGATTTTATATGAATTTTTATATATATTTGTTTCCCCTATCAAAAATCACAAGACCAATCTTAAATCCGCCACCAGGTGGTCAGTTGTAGCACTAAAGTGTATAGGCCTTGTTCTCCTTTAGCATTTGTCTTAAGCACTACCTTTTACTGCTTTGTGATTCATTGGATAGGAAAATAATAGCTTATATTTATTAGCGATCTCTATTGTGTAAGACTTTTTCGCAATTTTATTGAGTGTTTTAAAGACCAAAGGTTTGTGACACCACATAAGTTGAAGTAAAAAAATAAATAAATAAAAACTATTAATGTTGTTGAACATATTGTTACTTTCAAATTGTGTTTTCATGTATGTTTATGGATGTATACACAGAGGGTGTCTGTGGTGCAGCGGCAGCACAGTTGACCTGTCATTGGAAGATTGCATGTAAGATTCCTGACTAGGCTGCCTCCGTGTCCAAGTGTCCTTGGGTGAGGGTGAGACACTTAACCCTGCCTTGCTTCTGATGGAAGGTTGGCACTAGTGTTTGCCAGCAGAGCTGCCATCAGTGTGTGAATGTTAGGGTGATTGGGTCTGTGACTGTGAAGCACTGTGGGCCTATTAGGAAGGTTGAAATATGCTATACAGCATTTATCATAGACAGATGCAAAGTTAGACAAAACTGCATTGAGACTGCTGAAATGTTGTACATCTTACAGTAACTACAGACTATTATGTACAAAACTCAAGCGTGTTTGAGTAAGGCTGCTATGATATTAGTAATTGAAAGATTTACTTAGCTGTTGTTCAGAAAAGTACTTCAACTTAAAAATGTCTTAAGTAAATCTCTAAATGGAACAACTCATGTGCTTTTAGAAATATAAAAACTAGAGTTGTAACTTTACTGTCTTAATTGTGATTAATTAAAACAGACATTTTAATGTATTATTTTTTTAACTGCAATATTCTCTTCATTGTGTCAGATGGTTACATCTTGGTTAGTGAGCACCTGAGGGCATTATCCTGTTCAAACCTTGGTCATTTAGGAAAAATATAAATATGAATTACATTTTTAAAACTTCAGCCTTGTAACATTTTTTTTTAAATTAGTTTTATTTGTTTATTTTTACAAAAGCAAACTATTTAAAACGCAGTGCTTTGCGTTGTCTTGGTAGGATGTTCAGTGTGCTGAATGCAACGAACACTCTCTTCCCTGGTTCTTTTGTGAAAAAGTGCAGCAGGGGTTGGATCTGCAAACAGCTCCAACTGCTTCAGGTGGCTTACAGTCAAGTAAGGCCCATCACAGCCAACCAGGTTGGAGCTGTTTTGCAGTGCTTGCTTTCTTTAAAAAAGTAATTGTAATGAGTAGTTAAATAATATATATATATATATAATTTCAGAGAGAAAGTCCACCTTTAAGGGATTGTGTTTGTCCAGATGATAAAGCTGCAGTTAGGAAAAAAAAATGCAAGAACAAAATCTAAAGCGTAACTACTTTATTCTCTGATTTCCTCATTGCTTCATCTGCAGCTGAACTCTTGCAGCTCGTAATCTGAGTAAAACGTTGCAGTCTCCTTTCAGGAAAACCACCAGTGCTCTGAAAACTTTTTTTTTTTATGTTCTGTGTGCTCTGACAAACTTAAATGGATCTCATCGTGTTTTCAAACAAACAAAAAAAAAAAGGTCTAGCAGCTTACTTGCTAGAATGGTTATTTATTTAGAAACCGCTGAATAGGTTTCCCACGTGAACAGACTGTCAATAGACTGCGCGGCACACGCGCACCAGACAGTGCTCTGACGTCACTCGAATGCTCCTTTTTAGTGAATAAAAAAAAAAATAGTAGTTCTCATCTACCACTGTGTTTTTAACGACTTATCACTTGAATTGATCTGTGCTTTATCGCAAAATGATGGTTTAATGGAAATAGTTTCATTTCGAAACTGTGTATTTTCGAAATTCCTAGAATTTCGATACATTTTTGCGCAAATGTGTAATGGAAACGCGTTTATTATGCTGCTTCCCAGTCTTTAAAAGAACCAAGTCGGACTAATACATTAAATTACACTGTGTAATCACTCAGGTCTTTTCTACTGTGTTGATCTTGTGGTAAAATGTGATATAAGTTACATAACCATTCAAGTTATGATATTGATTTGAAGTTTGATGGTGTTTTTTTTTTTGCTCAAGTCTTTTCACTGTTTTTTGATGTAGTAAATTGGAATACTGACCCTGATTTTTTTTTTTTCTTTTTAATTATGCAAGAGAGAAAACATTTAACACCTCAGTAGTGTCTAACAGCTGAAAGTCTTAAAAAAAAACTTCATAAAGCCACAATTTTAGTGTATTAGATCTCTTAGTGTGCTACAACATTACAAGTTTAAGTAAAATACCTGAACATGAGCCTCATCACAGCAATTATGAGCTTTAAAATCCTTGCAATTATAATCAATTACTAAGATTAATCAATGTACAAGTCATGGTAAATCAGTCACACAAAAAATAATGGCATGGCTTTAAAACCTTTGTTAATTTGAGATTTCTCTTACACATTGTGACAATTTGTTGTCCCTATAAAAGCATTTTTTTTTAAACGATGCTTTACTTTTTAATATGGAAAACAATGATATTCTTAAACAAATGGCAAACCTGTGACAAACCATCTACATCAAGTGAAACATGATTTTATTTTAGTGCCTGGAACTCAACTAAATGAATGGACAATATGACCATGGCCTTAAATTTTTTGTTGAAATAAAAGACTTTTCCTATTCTACCATCTTCACTTTTAAATTACATAGTTGGTCATTTTGTGAAGGAAAATATGCTAAACATTAGAAAATAACAACTACTACAGGTCACAAATAGATGCAAGTTTCAATTACTTCTAAAATCGTCACTTATAACATCTCTTTAAAATGAGAACAGAACATTGACAAAGAATTGTTTTCAACATAAACGTTTTCAAGCTAAAAAAAAAAAAAAACACAGTAAGATCTTGTGGAGAACTTTCTACAAAGCATGTCTGAAAATTTTAAAACAATTTCTGTTTTACCACAACTTAAAGACTTTAGATTAAACTTCAATAAATCTTAGGTGTTTCCAAAACACAATTCTACATTAAGAAATTGTTCTTATATACATATGTCATCTAAAACAAAACAAAAAACAAACACTAAAAATTAGGAAATCCAGCTTTCTTCAAGATTACATTTAATATGAAAAAGGTAAAAACTTTAAAAAAGTTTCTAAGAACATATTATTCATTCCATATATAAAATGTACAATTCAGTCAATACTACGGAAATGTAATTTAGTATTAGTATGTATTTATTTATGTGTATATGTATCTATAATATATGTATGTATATGTATGTGTGTGTGTGTGTATATATATATATATATATATATATATATATATATATATATATATATATATATATATATATATATAATACTATAATATGTCTATGTGAATGTATGAGTATAATCTGCATTGCTTAACAGTTTTGATTTTTATTGGCTGTGTCGTATTTCTCCTAATATTCTATATAGTAATAGTATTTTTTCATGTAAGCGTTGCTAAATTTGCAATTATTCAATTTACATCATAGATTCAGAGCAGAGGTGCTTCTCAAAGATAAACTATGTGAAGGTTTTTATATCCCTGATGGCTTGAAGAGGTCTTTGCTCTATGCTTCCTCCAAAATACACTGATTTCATATACTAAGCAAAACTTTGGTAAGAAGTCAATTCTTTTTGTAGTTTGAAGCACATATCATGCTGTCCAAAGCTGGACTGTGACAATCTGGTCTGGCACAAAGTGTATTTCATTTTTAAAAGGAAATCCTATGAGCTTCTGTCAAACGTAAAAAAGTTATTTCACTTGTTCAGAAAATATATAGCGTTTTTTGCTACAATGAAACAACACTGATATTTCATGTGCATATGTCTTAGATTTTTGTTAATGAAATTTGCTAAAAAATCATTGTAACATTTATTACTATTTCTCCAAATAATTAGACATCCCATTTTTAATATGCACCAGAGGATTCATGTTGCCACTGTGCAGAATATTTAAAGTCTTGAAAGTTACAGCTCTGTTTGAATAAGTGGCAGGAATAATACAGATTAAAAACATCTTCCTTTGTCAGGGCTGCTCATTCCTGGTCCTCAAGATCTACCAACCTGCCTGTTTTCCAGCTCTCCATGTACTGCTTGCTGCTGATTACCTGGACCAGGTGTGTTCTTTCAATCAGATTGTGGAGACATCTGACTGAGCCAATCAACAGCTGGCAGGGCTTGGAGATCTGGAAAACAGTCAGGGTGGTAGATCTCGAGGACCAGGAATGAGCAACCCTGGGTTACATGACTGCAACTAATGAGTCCACATTTAGATACAAATGTTTCTGACAATTATGAACTTAACACAAGTTTCTTATGTTGTGTCCGATGTATATTTCCTTTGTGTAAGTATTGTAATGTTACGTCTTACAAAGTGTCTTCATGTCACATTTTTGTCATAGGTTAATAGAAAAATTTCTAACATGTGCCTTAATGGCACAACCATTGATTTTGCTGTATCCTAAGCCGTTTTGACTATTTCATATTATAAATTGAGGAAACGCAGGTTTTAATAGGGGAAAGAAAGACAGCATGGGTTGAAATTTTATTTGAGACAGAATAATGTTAAGCACTGTTTCCATTGACATCTGCCATCTATTATGTGGTTTGAATCTAAGGGAAATTGCTGACTTCCATCTTACTCTTAGTGTATTGTTTCATCTTTAATTGTATAACCATCCGTGCAACTTCCTGATGCAAAAACAAAACCTTTACCAGATCAGTAAATCAATCGCTGTACACTCTTCCCCTTTTGTTTTAAACTTCTTCCATTCTCCTTTTAGTGCATTGTTTTAGTGGCAGTTGAGTTGACTAATGTTGTTGTTTATACCACACAACCACTCAAAATGCATACAGTTATATTCTTTATTGTGTCATAGATATGTCAGTAATGGCATTCCCTTTTTATGAAAAAAATTTATTAATAAACAAAATCATTGATGCATTTGGTATAAAGGACAACCAAAAATCATCATCAATAGATGGATATCAATAAACTGACATATGATTATCAGCAATTTCGAAACAATCTTAAAGGAAAGATTATAAATACCAGCAACATATATGTATGTAGATAGTACATACAACATTAAAAAACCTTGAAGAACATTAACATTTATCCTGTAATTTTTAACACTTCCCGTTTGAATTAAGATATATTACCAAATATAAAAAATAACAAAAGTATTTATGGTTTTCTAATTTCAGGCAAAGACATAATTAAATCTATAATTGAAGAATATCTTGTTTACGCTCTCCATAAAATGTGCATCATCTATAAGTACTTTCATGGATGTAATTTATACAATACTTTCAAATATAATGATAAGAAGAAAAACACGCAACAATCATATTTCATTGATAGTTTATAGCAGTCAGTTTTATATAGGATAAAGTTAATAAAACCATCTTGAATCTTCACAACAACGAACCCTTTCCTCCTCCCCTCCTGCTGCTGTGCACGTGAAGCATGCATGCGCGCCTCATGGCTCCAGTGTGAACAAGAAGGAGGAGTTTGTCAGAGGAGCAGAGCCAGCAATAGGTGGAAGTTTTAAGGTGGACAAACAAGAGTCTGCTCCCAGCCAATCACGAGCTCGTACACGCCTCTCAGGTCACACCGGTAAACAGGATAAACCCAGAGTCTCCTGTCCAGCAATTTAGACTGAACACGCTCTCGAACGGTTCAGATCTACTTGGATTTCCAAAGGACTTTGGAAGACTCGTCGCTGCCCCGTCTGGATTGTTTGTGACTGGTAAGATTCAACATTTCTTTCTTTCTCAAGTGAATACGATGCAATTTCTGAAGTGCGCATTGTGGGTCATTTCTGTTATCGGACTTGATTAGAATAGCTATGTTCTCTTTTTTGTGTTCTAGTTTTAATATTTTAACTAACGCCGGGTTCCCACTGGACGCTGAAGCGCCTTGGAGCGTAGCGGAGTGCGTGCGGCTTCCGCTCAGTGGTTACCACTATATGTGCATTTTTACGCGGCGATCCACAGGCGCTTCTGCTATTTTTTTTTTTTTTTTTTTTTTTTGCCATCATGGTTGATAAATTAATAACCTAAAGACATTAACCCATGTTTCTGCTAAGAGGAACTCTCTCTCTGCCTCTTTGCTGTTCTTTTACAACCAAAACCCCGCCCTCCCGCACCCGCTCTGTCGGTCCACTGTAATGATCTGTGTGCGCGTGTTCGTCTGTGCGCACGCGGTCGCAGGTGTTTGCGTGGGTTAATTAATAAACTCAAATTATTAACTCAAGTTTCTGCTAAGAGGAACTGCTCTCTTGCTCTTTTTTTCCCTCCCAAAACCAGCACTCCCGCGCCACGCTCCTCAGTCTGCTCAGTACGTTGATCAGTACGCGCTCGTGTCTGTCTGTGTTATTTGTGTTTTATAAATATTACCCCCTGTTTCTGCTAAAATGAGCTGCTCTCTGGCTGTCTGTTGTCGTTTTTTAAGTCCCGGAACTCTTCACCCTGCAGTCTGCCCAAGTTGATCTGCGTGCGTGCCTGTCTGTTAAAAAAAAAAAAAAAAAAAAAAAGTGTGCATGTCTGTTTTATTGTGCTCGCGCCATCTCACCTGTGTGCGTGCGTGTTGTGATTATGTTTATATCCATATCTACCGTCAGTTTAGATACAAAAACATGATCACATTTGTCAATCGCGGCATTTTATTGTAAAAACTGATTATATTTTGAAAATAAACCGGATTTTTTCTTGTATCTTGATGCAACTTCCTGCCAGAATTGACGCGGAACGCTCGCGGCTCGCGCACAAAATAGAGCAAACGCCGAAACTATCCGCTGCACCCAGCAGGCCCTCCGCGCCTGGTGTGAACCCGGCGTAAGGAAACCCACCACCCACTTAAAATGTAACGCTGTCCCGTGTAACGCCCGGTTCACACTGAACGGAGGCCGCTTCCATTCATGGTTCATGTTAAACCTAATGGCGTATTGCACTCCAGCCGCGGAGGTCCGCGGTCCTCCGCGGCAGTAATATAAACCTGCATAACTGGAGACCCAACAGCGCTCACAGGACCACGTTCTCAGGACCGCATTCTCAGGACCCAGGTCTTTTTGAGACAACGCCTCTACTGGCTGAAGGACTAACTGCACCCTCAGAACAATTTAAGGACTCGTTTTATGAGACAGCACCTCCTTGCTGTTGAGTGTCGTTTGTCTTTATTTTTTTTTTTTTTAGTAAGTGTTACAAATGTTGACTGAATATTTCTAATGTTTTTCTTACTGATGAATCATAGATTTATTTTAACCCTTTAGGCACCAGGGTTTTTCAGTGGAAATATAATTCAGTACATATAGATCTTGAAACATTTGGCAAGAGAATCCAAACTGATTTCTCTTTATTGTTTTATCTAACTGCTGATGGAGAGTTGAGTCTGGTGTTTTCCAACCACCTAAACTTATCAGAAGTTGAGAATATTTGGATCTTAATATAAATTCGTCTTTACATTTTGTCCTTATTATGTTGCACTAATTTAACACATTGTTAATGAGAAACACATGTATTTTATAATTAAATATAAATGGAATATAATAAATTAAAACGTGCCAGAAAATCAAATAAAAACCAAAACCAAAACATTTGAAAAATTAAACAGGATCTGCTGAGGTGGGAAGAATAACTTTTATTGGAAGTTACATTAAACAGAATAAGGTACATTTATTAGACGTTACATTAGGCTTAAAAAGACAAAACAATACTTGTAGCCACCTAACAGATATTTTCTGTTCAAGAAATCACAGCTGTATATTGGAAAGGAAAAATATGTTAGAACAATTTTTCAAATTAATAATGAGATTAAAAAATACTTTCTCGTTGGGGAGTATCTCTTTTTTTTTTTTCAATTCTATCATCCATGTTCCTGTTTCAAATTCTCTACTTTACTGAAATAAATATTTTGCTCTCAGAAATGTTTTGTAACAATTACCATTTTTTTTTTTTTTTTTTTTTTTTTTAAGTTTGAGAGTTTTAAATCATGAATTTGAACCTTTTATACTATTGTCGGTTGGAAATATTTTGCAGAACAAAGCATAAGACACACTGTTTCATCTGGAGATTTCCTCCTTTGAATTGTTGTATCCATCTGGAAAAAAGATACATAAGTAAAATGTAAAGTAAAGAGTAAATTAGTTCTGAACAATACAGCATAAATACTTAAAATTACTGAAAAAGGTAATATTATCCGGTAATAGTAATTAATCAAGTTTTTATATTACATTACCAAATAGTAAAGTACATATAAATTCATACTTGATTTTGCTCAGTAAACATTTAATTTTCCCCTGTTTTGTAATACATGTTGACAACAAAAATTAAGTATGCTGTAAAATGCTGAAAAATGTAATCCTAGCAAACCATCATGAATTTATTTTTGCAAAAAGAACATCAATCTGGATACAAGCTAAGCTACGTAAACATCACTCTTTATGTTTCTGCAAAAAACGGAAATTAATTGGTAATTTTACTTTTTATATTTTAAGATTCATGTGATAAATTACCTAGTTGTTTATCCTTTAGAAGTTCTTAGATCATTTTTTAACTCTTATTTGTACTACTCACGTATGCAATGTGTCTCGTAGGGTCTCCAGAAATTAACATAACAAACTCCACCCTGTAGCAGGCGCTGTTAAAACCGCCTGGGTCCTGAGAGTGCGGTCCTGTGAGCGCTGTTCTCCAGGCCTGCGGTAGGTACACCCTACTCCTCCGTGGTCCTTGGCGCGGTCCTCCACGGAGAGCCCGCGCATGAATCGGATCTTTCGGTGTCTGCTCTATTTTGTGCGCGAGCTGCGAGCGTTCCGAGTCAATTCTGGCAGGAAGTTGCATCAAGATACATGAGAATATCCAATTTATTTTCAAAATATTTTTCCCAATAAAACGCCATGATTGATAAATAGGATCATGTTTTTGTATGGACAGAGACTATGGAGATGAAAATAAACATTAGGATGTGAATCTTACAACAAGTCTTGATTGGATTCTGATTCTTGGGGTGCCGATTCGATTCTGAAACGATTCTTGATTCAGACATTTAAAACACAAGGGAAAAATTTGGATTAAAAAATGGAATGTAATTATGTTAATGTGCAAAATTATATTTTCCAGACCCTCCAGGATTTCACAGGAGATTTTTATGATTGTTGTGGCCCGAAATGGCTGGTGTTGCTGCAGCTTTTGTAAAAAGTTGCAATCTGTTTGAATATATACATATTTTTTTAAAGCGCCTAAAAATTTTAATTATGAAATACAAATCATATCCTCATATTCCAATTCTTTTTATTGTGACATATTGCACAAGTATGCAGCACAGCATCATCCCTTGAGCTGTCATTTAACTTGCATAGAAATGTCAAACATAAAATGAACTTTAGTCTTCTCTTTCTCACAGTAACCCAATGTGAGGATTTCAAACATATTTTTAGAGTAAAATATTTTCTAAATTTTCCAGTGAAAAATCATGAACTTAAAAACATGATAAACAGATGAATCCTCAGATGTTCTCAGAATCTTCCTCTTTCTCTATTTCTTAAGCATCACTGCTGAGTTGCTGGTAGAGGGAAGAAAAAGCTTTGAGGAGCTGATCTGGTTTTAATGGTCCGCTCTGTTTTAAAGGAGCTTCCTCTCAGGTGTCTATAGGTTTGTTGTGGAGAAGGTTCTAGACTGCAATTCTTTTCCTGCAGATTCTAATTCTTCCTTTGTATTACCAGTTAAAGTGAAATGGTTACAGATTTCAGAGTCTCTCACTGTATTTTCTTTCATACTCAGTTCCTGTTGTGAAGCAGCTGTGTCCCGTGCAATATAACAGACCGATCTATACTGCGCCCCCCCTGCCACGTGCGCGCCCGGGGACACCGCACCTTGGCCCGCGTGCACGCAGCGCATGCTCACCTGCAGGGTGACCGTTCACTCGCATTATAAAGTGAAAGTGTTAGAGGACTATAGAACTATAATTAAAGAGAGCACGGCCGAGTCGGAAGGGAAACGGTCACGTGATCATCCATGACTGTTGTCATGCTAGATTGATCTCAATAAAGTTGCGGTGAAAATAAAAAGTTGCAAGGTGCGCAACAAGTCTCGGGGTTTGATTGGATTTGCATTACAAGTTGTTATCGAAACATCAGGAAATCCTGGAGGGACGGATGATTTCAACAGTACGAAGGCAGAGAAAGACTTTTCAAACTTTAAGCTCCGGTGATGGACGAGATATGAGCGCGAGCATTTGAGGTGTTCCCGAACTGTCTGATTTAGCAGATTTTACACACTGCACGCCATGTCAAGCTCCTTACCCGAGGATTTGTGGAATCCGAAATGAGCCCATACATTTTCCAATTGATAACGGGACAGCAGAAATCTTTTTTTTTTTCTCTCATGTTGCATAGCGCGTGCGCTCAGTAAACTCTACTCGCCTCCAGGGAAAACAAACTACGGTAGCCGTTTCGGGACAAACATTACAGCTTGCAAGTAAGCTAGCAGGTTCGAGCCATTAAATAAAACATATAAATACAGGAATATGGCGGGAAGGGGGCGAATCGATTCTTGGATATTTAAAATCGATTCTGAATCGTTAAAAATGAAAATCTAGATTCTTCCTGTTTTAAAAAAAACAGGAAGAGAGCAACTCATTTTAGCAGAAACATGTGGTAAACCCCACGTAAAAGTCCGTTAAGGAAAAGTTTCATTTCGTGTGTTACGGAGTAAGTGGAAGCTGCAGCAAGAGGAGCACGCGAGCATGTGGAGCGGGGCCTGCAGATCTACAGGGGGGCGGGGGGTTCATTGATTTGAAGTTTAAAACGAGTGAATTACTTTTTACTTTGGTTTTATATGATGGTAAATATATCCAAGCATAAATAATACACACACGTGCGAGAATCACACACACACAAGTTTAATTCACACACACATGTAAAACTGAATGTGAAGTCGCAGGAAAAAGAGGAACATGTGAGGAAAAATGTGTACTTGTGGAATATAATGTGAGAACTTGTTTGACAGTAACCTTAACGTGTGTAAAAATGTTACATGTGAATAAAAATCACACACACAAGATTTAACTTGAGGGTTGTGAGGAAAAACACAACTTGTAAAACTGTTGAAAAAATCTTTACTTGTAGCTTCAGTTTTCTTCTGTAGAAGAGTTTCACACAAATGCTTTGCGAGTCTCAGAGTGTTTTTGACTTTTGACACACCCACATGCCAGAGATATGTGTCAAAACTAATTTGCAGGGAGGAGGGGTCAGGCAGGGGGAGCTCATCGGAGATCAGCCAATCAGAGGATGGGGGATCCTCACAACCTCAAGTTAAATCTTGTGTCTGTGTGTGAATTTTATTCACATATAACATTTTTACACACAAGTTAAATTTATTTTCAAACAAGTTCTCACATTATAATCCACAAGTACACATTTTTCACACATGTTACTCTTTTTCCTGCAACTTCACATTCAGTTTTACATTTGTGTGTGAATTATACTTGTGTGTGGGGGTGTGCGTATGTGTGTGTGTGTGATTGTGGCTCGTGTGTGTATAATTAACGCTTGAATGTATTGGCACATAATTACCTTCATAGATTGACAGTCTAATCTGATAACACTGTGGGCAAGAAACAAGCAAGTCTGTAAGCAACCTTTTTGCTTTAAATTAGGATAGGTCCTCTGCAAATGATTAATCTATATACAAATGTTATCTTTTTTTCTTTACCGTTTGAAACATCACTTATTTGATTTTACTAGAGCAAATGTTCTAATAATAAGAGATCTGCTAGATCAGGTGCAGTTGTGTGTGGCCCCTAATTTTGTGTGAACTAGCAAAGTATAGATATGGAATGTTTCCTAAATCCGCTAAACTTAAAAAAGTCCCATTATTTTGACAACAGAAACAAATTCTCAGACATATGCAGGGAGAACTTTTTTATAAATAATATATTCCCAATAACATGACATGACATAGACATGTCACAATTTACATTCCATAGATGAGAAGAGTGATCAACATTCACTATTTTCCTGGTGAATCAGCATGGGACTTAACATCAAGTAGTACTGTTTTTTTTTTTTTTTTGAATAGGTTCATGCATACAAACCACGACTACATGAAACTATCTACAGTCGAAACATAAATAGTGTGTGCAACATTTGCTGTCATCTTTTGTAACTCTAGTGGTCAAACTTAGAATTGCTGATATAAAATCTTCAAACTATTGTTACTGGCTTCTTTTGCGGAAACCTTAACATGAAGGTAGCTCAGTTCAGTTGATGAGAGGATGTGCAACTTTTAAAGCTAAAATTTTGACTCTTTGTGATCAAACAAAATATCTTTCACCGAATTGCCCATTTAGGCTTTTAGCTTTATGTATTAGTTGTTTCATATTTTTTCAAAGGCGATTAGTTTCTTTCTTAGATTTTTATTACTGTCTTCAAAAATGTCTTAGAGAAAACTTGAAAAATGACTTGGATGTTTCATTTTTTGTGAGAAGACTCAAAACTTATGTTTTGTTTTTCATGACAACAATAACTTGATTAAAAGCAAAACAGAACATAGTGTAACCCTAATGTTCTTTTTCAACCACAACAGAATTAAAAAGTGAATACTTTCTTCCCATAACTACTTTATATGTGTATTGAAAGCTTAATAATTTAGTCTTTAATTTTCTTAATGTAATCTTATGTGTACAATTGCTTGTTTGAAGAAAAATAGTTAAAAATATAAATCTTCAAAGTTTAGCAATGTTTTTTTCTATTAGGATTAGGTTGTATGAATGCTAGAAAGTACTCACACCGTAGTATTTATGTGACTCTTTTCGTGAGTATAATGTGGTATATATATGTATATGTATATACGTATATGTATATGTATATGTGTGTGTATATATATGTGTATATGTATATATATGTATATGTGTGTGTGTGTGTTACTAAACTCTGTTCTTCATTTTATTCTAGGTCTACGTAATTGCTTCTGAACTGCTGGCTTCTGCAGTTTGATTCTAGCATCACACGAACAAGCCTCACTAATACAGAGGTATAACATATATTTCTGTAATTTTCATATCCCTCTGTGTTTGTATTTGTGTGAGCACTGTAATTTTTAAATGCATCATAATTTTTTACCAAAACAATAACTTCATGTATTTCACTATACAGATACATAAGGACAACCAACAACAGGACATCAACAAAAGCGTCCTTTCACTCATCTCCTGTTCAAAAATCCACATCCACCCTGTACAACACCACACTGATAAGTATCCAGACCGCTGAGTATAACTGTGAATATGCCTCACAAAGGTAAGCGATCACAAGCTGCTAAAGCGAGATGGCGCAAAGTGTCTGTTACAGAATGTGACAATGATAGCCAAGTCATTGCAAACAACTCTACAACTTCCATACAGGAATGTGAATTACCCAACCCACCTGAATATGACATTGAAGCACAGCATCCCCTTAACCCTGGTGATTGTGTGCAAGCATCACATTCCCAAAATTCTCTCAAATATCAGACTTACTCCAGAAACAAACAATGTACATGCAACTCTCTCATTTTCTTAGCCTTCCTTCACGAAAATCAAATCTTAACAACTGCTGAACTGGACATTGTTTTGGATAAAGGGAATGCTATCTATTGTGGGCAAAAGCAAAAGTTTCCTAATAACCCCTATTTGGCTTTTGACGAACTTCCAGACATTGTAACAGCACGTGCTAATTTGTACAATGTAAACATGCAACAACAATCAAGGTTTGGTTTTTAAAGACCCCGTGCCAAAAGCTGCAAATGACTACCTTGATTTGACAGCAGGCTTAAGCTGCTTATTGTCAGATGTACAATATGCATTGTTGGTAATGTCACATCTATGCATTGCTGTTTTCAGAAATCACAGTGGTCAATATGGATTCTTTGATCCTCATGCCAGAACAAGGACTGGGATGCCTACATTTCCAGGAACAAATATCAATGGAACTGCAATCATGCTAACATTTACTAATCTACAAAATATGACAGACACATTAGTGAAGTGCTTTCAAGAACTTGGTGTTCCATCATCTACAGCTTACGAATTAAAGCCAATAGAATTTCACCCTTTGAGTGTCTCAAGTGGAGCAAACTGTTTCCAAGCCTTCCAAAGTAATGACATTGATGTTTCACCTTCATATGTTGATAAAAACACTGAAGAGGACAGTAATACCAACAACCTGGACAAAATATGAAAACTCTAAAAACTACACTTACTTCAAAAAAACCTCACAAGCTGTGTGTGATGACGATGAGTCAAATGCATCTGATATCGAGTCATTGATAGACACACTGTTCACTCTCCTGCCTTCTAACCAATCCAGTGACAATGTTATAAACAATATTGGGGAAATGCCACATGAAAACAATGACAAACCAATTCATACCTTCAATGACATCAATACTTCTTCAGATAACATTAAAGTTCATATTTCAAAACTGAATAAGAAAAGGAGGAAAAGATTCTTGCGATTGAAACAACAATGTGAAAACAACAACAATCTCCAAAAAAAGAGATCACAAAAGACGAGTGCAAAACTAAAAACAACTGCATTCAAAGCTCCTTTACCATACAAATCCAAATGTACGTCAAAGGAAAAAAATTATATTAATCATTTATATGCAAGCAATGTTGAGTTTAGACAAAAGCAAAAACGACTTTCAGTGAAACGTTATGAAAGCAAAGCAGAAGTAAAAGAGAAGCAAAGACGTTACATTACAGAAAAATATAAACATAACCAGAGTTTAGAAATAAACAGAAGCGCTTCATAAATGAACATTACAAAAATGATGAAGATTTTAGCCGAAAACAAAAGAAATTCATTACTTTGCGTTATAAAAACAGCCTTGACTTTCGTAACAAACAAAAAACAATATTTATTGAACGTTACCACACAAATCCTGTGTTTAGACAAAAGAAGAAAAGTATAATAAATGAACAATATCGTACAAATCTGGAAGTGAAGCAGAAGAAAGGAACGGATAAATGATAGATACAGAACCAATCCTGACGTTAAGCAGAAGAAAAAGGATCAGATAAATGAAAGATACAGAACGGATCCTGGCTTTAGGCAGAAGAAAAAGGATCAGATAAAAGAACGGTATCATAACACTTGTGAAGTTCAACAGAAGAAAAAACGTATAATAAATCAACGCTACCGTGACAGTCCCAACTATAGACAGAAAAAGAAGGATATCATAATTGAGCGTTACAGAACCAGTCCTGAATTTAGAGAGAAACAGAAAAATATATTGACTGAACGATATCGAACCTGTCTTGACTTTAGGGAGAAGCAGAAAAAATGCATTACTAAACGTTATCAAAAGCTGTAAAGACTTTCACAAACAGAAAAAGCTTGCTAAAAAACGTTACTTTCAAAGTGCAGATGTAAGACAGAATCAACGTCAGTATATTGTGAGTAGATACAGAAACAACATTGCATTTTGTGAGAGGCAAAAAAAATTCATGACTCAACGTTATGCTCAAGATAAAAATTTTCAAACCAGACACAGACAGTTAATGAGAGAAATCATGCTCAACAAATACAGAAACAATCAAGCGTTTTGCATTAAACAAAAATGTGCATTACAAATACAGAAAAAATACAAATACATTTTTGTAAAACCAGCTCATGTCAATGAAAACAGGTCAACATCACTAACATCTAACAATCAAAGACTGATCAAATTAGCCATTTCTGCTTTTAAAGCAAATGTCAAGAGTGGACCGACATTTATTTGTACTGTTTGCCATAAAGCTTCGTTTCCAAATCAAGTCAAGTCTTGCAACAGGTCAAAATACACAAAAATGTACACATGGTAGCTCAATGTTTGACTGGTAAATATGTTCATACTTGCACCAATTGCAAAGAACATTGCACAGTTCCCGATGAGAGAAGAACAGAGTGGATATGTTACACTTGCCATAACTATGTGAAAGCTGGACGAATGCCTCCACTTGCTGTGGTCAATAATTTACAGCTAGCAGACATTCCAGAGGATTTGTGTAATCTCAACATCTTAGAGAGACATCTCATTGCAAAGTGTATCCCGTTTGCAAAGATTGTTCCACTTCCCAAGGCAGACAACATTCAATACGTGGTAATGTGGTGTGTGTGCCATCAGAAGTACAAGAGACAGTTGACACATTACCCAGAGTACGAAGTCAATCTCAGGTTCTTAGAGTCAAACTTAAGCGGCGCTTATGCTACAAAGGTCATCAACTTTTCCAATCTGTTCATGGTCTAAACTAATGCAAGCTTTACAGAAACTAAAACAAATTCATCCACAGTACCAAGACATAAGTATTAGAGATGAGCCTGAAGTTTGTGATCCCACTCTCGCAGATAATGACAGTGATGAGGATGAGGAAGCTGCACAACCTAATGTCAGTCAGATAGCATCATTTGAAACAAGTGCAATTTCAAAAGAGCAAAACGTTACAGAAAATGAACAAGCTAACACAGACCAGACTACAAAAATACTATTGAAACACAAAGGAAGAAAGATAATGATGAAGAAGAAGGTGATCTGCCAAATGGAGGACTGGCTTTAGAAACCTGCCTTCAACCATCTAATGTTGCTGAAGACATTTTATCTTTCTCTGACGGAATTTACTGTGTTGCACCAGCAGAAAGAAACAGTCCAGTTGGCTTTTTTAAAACTCCACATTTGGAAGCAATGGCTTTTCCTGTTCAGTTTCCTACAGGACAGAACACACTGGATTCAAAAAGGTCTATTAAATTATCACCAAGCCAGTATTTCAAGTCGAGAATGTTTAGTGTTGACGATCGCTTTGCTAAAGACATCAATTACTTGTTTTTTGCTCAGTTTGTCACAGAAATAAACTTAGCTACTTCAAGTATGACGATCCAACTACGCAAAGGTAAACCTTTCACAAGAGATGGCCATCGAATCACATCAAGGATGTTGCGAGACAAAGAGGAGGTTGAAAAACTGATTAAGAGCAGACACGCAATAAGATTCATGCAGCCTCTAAGAGGAACACCTGCCTATTGGGAAAAAACTACTAAAGATCTTTTTGCCATGATCAGACAATTAGGCAATCCCACTTGGTTTCTAACCGTGAGCTCAGCAGAATTTCGGTGGCCTGAAATCATACAAGCAATTAAACGTCAGCAGGGTGAAGAGGTTAATTTTGAGGGACTCGATTGGACAGAAAAAACTGACATTCTTAGAAGCAACCCAGTAACCACCATGCGCATGTTTGAGAAACGTATCGAGGCTTTGTTCAGAGATTTGATCATGTCTCCCGCTCAGATCTTGGGTCGAGTTATTGATTACTTCTTCAGGGTTGAGTACCAAAATCGTGGCTCTCCACACATTCACTGCTTACTGTGGGTAGATGGTGCACCTGTGTTTGACAAAGATGATGACCAAACTGTGTGTAATTTCATCTCCAGGTACAGCACTGCACAGCTTCCAAACCCAACCACACAGCCAGAGTTGTACAAAACTGTGAAGGAAGTCCAAATGCACAGCAGAAATCACCCAAAGACATGCTTCAAATACCCTGGTGGAGATTGCCGTTTTGGATTCCCCAAAACCAAGTGACCAAACTATGATCACAAGACCAGATGAAAGTAGTGAAGACTCCTTAGAAGTGGAAAAAGCAAAAGCAAAACTCAGACCATTAAGTGCACTCCTGAAAGAACCTGAAAGTGAAACACTCACATTTGCACAGCTTCTAGCTAGATGCAGTTTAACTCTGACAGAGTACAAGAGGTGCTTACACTTAATGAAGACCTCCAGTACAGTGATTCTGAAGCGTGATCCGAAAGACTGCTGGGTAAATGCATACAATCCACATATTTTACAAGCTTTTGACAGCAACATGGACATATCATTTATTTTGAATGCTTACTCTGTCATTATGTACCTAACATCCTACATCACTAAGCAAGAACACGGACTTTCAGAGTACCTTAAAAACGTCATTGAGAACTCCAGCTCACATAGCACAAACCAGGCTGACGACATGAGAGAAGTAATGCAGGCTTACTCCAAAAAACGAGAGATTAGCGCCCAAGAATGTGTCACTCGCCTGTGTGGACTTCCCATGAAAAAGTCTTCCAGAGGAATCATCTTCATTCCAACCGATGACAACGCCGTGAAAATGAGTCGCCCAATTTCACAACTGGAAGACATGACATCTGAAAGCGAAAATGTCTGGATGAAGTCCTTAGTAGACAAATACAAGTGCAGGCCAGAAACAACAGAGTTTGAGAACATGTGTATGGCTGACTTTGCTGCCACATGCAGATTAGTTTACGGACAACAAAGAAAAGCCAAAAATGTTTTGCCTCTTCTGAACGGGATGGGATTTGTCAAAAAACGCACTAACGACAAACCAGCTATCATACGCTTCTTCCGTCCGTCTGAGAAAAAAAATCCTGAACAGTTTTTCCAGAGCCAGCTGAAACTGTACCTTCCATACAGATCTGAAGACGACCTTAAACGACCACACTTCCCTACATATCAGTCCTTCTACAACTCCGGCTATGTGCGCCTGCGTGACTCTGAACACCCTGAGTCCGTTCAAGCCATTGTGAAACGAAACCAGGACAAATATGAGAAAAACAGCAAAAACGTTGAACAAGCCATTGAGGATTATGAACAAAACAGAGGCTCCATTGACGAATGGTGCAACTTGGCGCCCGAATCAGAGCTAGTGAGACTGCAGTGTAACAGAGAACTTCAAAGGGATGAGCGTGTTGATGAAAACGAACAAGAAAACGTTCCAGATTACAGTCGTGAAGCCAATTCCTCAACAGAAATTAGAGCCATCAGAGAAGCCCGCTCATTGATGCCAGCACACAACGAGAAATGTACCGAAGCCTAAACCAACAGCAAGCCTGCGTGTTCTATGCAATCAGAGAATGGTGCATCAAGCGTGTCTGTGGCCTTAATCCCAAACAGTTTCTTTATTATATAAATGGTGGTGCTGGAACAGGCAAGTCTCATCTGATTAAATCCATTCACGCACAGGCAAGTAGCATTCTGCACAGAGCACCGAGAAATGCAGAAGAACATGATGTATCTGGTCCAAGTGTTCTCTTGACATCCTTCACAGGTACAGCTGCATTTCAGATTTCAGGTACCACTCTTCACAGTCTTCTTAGACTTCCCAGAATTCTTAAACCACCCATCCAGGGACTGGGAAAACTTCTTGATGAAGTCAGGGTTGAGCTTTTGAACGCAGAAATTATCATCATTGATGAGGTGTCCATGGTTTCCAAGTACTGTTTGCTTATGTTGATGCACGTCTGAAACAGATCAAAGGTAGTCAGAAACCTTTTGGAGGAATGTCCGTGTTAGCGGTTGGTGACTTCTATCAACTCCCTCCTGTAAGACAGTCTAAGCCACTTTGTGTGCCTGAACAATTACAAGTTGATCTGTGGAATGAACACTTTCAGATGGTGACTCTCACTGAGATCATGCGGCAGAAAAATGATGTTGCCTTTGCTGAAATGCTGAACAGGATTCGTGTCAAAGATAAGTCAGACGAACTGTTAGATGAAGACAGAGCTTTACTTACTCAGGCAATCACTCAACCACTTCTCTGTCCTATTGACGCATTGCACATATTTGCTACTAATAAACAAGTCCACGATCACAACTCTGCAACTCTGTCAAAACTGCATGCTAACATTATTGCTTTGCCTGCAGATGATACAAAAAAGGACCTGACAACTGGTCGAATGACACACCAAGACCAACCAGTGAAAGGAAGCAGCAATGACTTGTTGGACACAATCACAGTGGCAGAAGGAGCTCGACTCATGCTTACCAGGAACATTGACATACGGAAAGGTTTGGTAAATGGAGCTTTCGGAGAACTTGTAAGTGTCATAACTTCACACACAGACCAGCATGTCATAAAACTTGCTTTGAAAATGGACATTACATCTAGTGTAAATGCAGAACAACTTGACAATGTGTGTGTACTTGGAAAGAGTAGAAGAAAATCTGAAACAGAAAGGCATGATTCGGAGACAGTTTCCTGTTAAGTTAGCTTATGCATGTACTATTCACAAAGTGCAAGGAATGACTACACAAAAAGCCGTAGTGTCATTAAAAAGAGTTTGAGAGTGGCATGTCTTTACGTAGCATCAGCAGAGTCACCTCCCTGAGTGGATTGTATCTGTTAGACTTTGATGAGACCAAAATATACGCAAATCCAGAAGTCACTGCTGGACTGGATAAGATGAAAAAAATGGATTTTACACAGCTGATGCCTCTTCTACATTTAAAAGACAAAGTTGATAGATAAACACAATCACTGTTGTTCATCATAACACTGAAGGACTCCCAGCTCACATTGCAGACATCAAAGCCATCATGAACTCTGTCTTGCTGACATTTTGTGTTTTACAGAAACCATCTACAAGGCACCTCTTTGGAAACAGCCTCCAGATCGACGGATACAACATATTCTACCGGAACCGGCATCAGTCCTACACAAACTTCCCACAGCTGGCCAGAAAAAGTGGTGGAGGAGTGGCAGTTTACGTGAGAAACAACATTCAAGTCACTGAAAAACGTTATCTGCATAATGTAACTGACCTTGAATTTGTGGCTTTAAAGGTTGAAGCTCCTGTCAGTGCTCTCATTGTAGCTGTGTACAAACCTCCAGACTACAACGTTGCATCATTCCTAAGAAATTTGGCAAATCTTTTGGACTCACTTGAAATTTTAGACACTCAGCCACGTCCATCATCTGTGGAGATTTTAATGAAAACACTTTAACTGACACAAATGGACCAATTTTGCAACTTCTTCTAACAAGAAAGTATGCACAACTTATATCCAATGCAACCACTGATAAAAACACACTGCTGGACTTGATGTTCATTTCACAACCAGAAAAGTGTATACATTCAGGTGTGGATGAAAACATACTACAGTTACCATGATCCCATTTTTTGCATATTTTCATATGATACTGCCAGATTTACAGAAACCATGGAGATGTAATGTCTTCTTTCTACAGAGATAACATTGCTGTTATGTGACTCAAGTGATACAGACAGAAATACTGTTTGCAAAACATGTCAATCAATTTTTTTGTTACATCTCTAAAGTTTGTGATGAAACTGATGGAACCTATGAAACCTGATAACCGTAACATGTGAAACCAATACTGTCTCAACAGTCTCAGGCAGGAGCTGAGAGTGATCACCTGAAACATGTGTTGAAGAAAGCCTTGAACTCTGAAAGCAATGAAATGGTACAGCAAACAAATGGTACACTCAACAAATGGTACAGCAATCAAATGGTCTGCCCCCACTTGGCAGGCATGTGCTGCGAGTGTGTGGGTTTCCCTCGTGCACGTGGCGAGGAAGCATCCTCCTATGCATGTGGTGGGAGTGATGAGGTACCATTACCATCTCGGTGTGGTGATAGAGCCTGAAAGACGCACTTATGAAGGTAAGACTGATAAGTAATCACTTTTTTTAAGAATTATGTATTCATAAGTATTATTTTATTTCTTTGAATAATACCTTCACAACTAACCGTATTCTTCTTTTTCTTTGGGTTGTCAGCACTTTACAGCCTCCTGTGCAGTCTCAAAGAACAATTACTAAAGGTAAGAATTATTCATGTTAAAATATTGAATTATGTGTCAACTACTGCCTTACACATTTTAACACAATGTATGTTAAACTATGTTAATCAAAATTCATTTCACTAAAATATCCTACATAACAAGACACAATATCATAAATCTAGACATCCTTAGACTATATTAGAAGCATACTGATAACTAACATTCTCTGTCAATAATCTTTTCAGGTCAGACAGTCCATTCTTGACATGCTATATCAGAATTCTAATCCTAAACAGATCATACATGATCATTAATCACTCTGTCTTTTCTCCCAACAGAAAAGACTGTAAACTTAAGACAACTACCAGGGCAAAATGAATTGAAGTTGCGTCTGAAAGACAACATTCCGGTGAAAGACGCTCCACTGCAGCGACCTGTCACCGGAAACACTGGGAGGAATTCACTTGAGTGCAGCATTGAAGGTATTACTACCACTAACGTGGACAAAAACACTGACTACAATTCTAAAGTCATAACAACATGAATCATTCAGTATAACATTCCAAAGGGAGGGTCAATGTAAGCTTTCTGTGTTTCAGTTGTTCTGGAGAGAATCCATCTACACAACCATTTTCTAAACAACAGTTAAACCTTCCTGGGAGGCTGTGACCTTTTCCTGCCAATCCCAGTCATGACGACACGTCCTGGAAACTTGTCCACTTACTCAGGGTCGCTGAGGAGCATCCAGCTGTAACTTCAAGGTAATATTATACTTACATTTGAAATCTTTCAATGTCTTGGATTCTACACTTCAAAAAATGCTGATATAATTACTGGGATGTGTTAAGAGTAAAACATGTATTTACATGTTTTGACTGTATAACATTTCAATTTCCTGATTAGTTTTACTGATAACATCTTCATTTGTTAGTATTGTCAATTACATTACAACATGTAAAACTGTGATTTTACTCATGTCACTGAAGATAACTGACACCTAACACCCACACTGATTGTTAATAACCTGCCACTAAAATCACTAAGAAGCTTCCATTTACTGCAGTAGCTTACTGAAAATATCACTGACATTCAATTATTTTTTAAAAGACACTCCAACCACATTAAAATATCAGCGTCTCAAATTAATATTCATTATGAGCAATTTGTGTTTCATCTGTTTTTCAGCCAGTCCATCCATCCATCCATTTTCTAAAGATGCCTTATACCTACTTGGGATGCTATCAGGCACAAATTGGGTAAATAATAAAACAAAAATTATTTCTATAACTAACTAAAACAACATCAAAAATGTCTCAGTGATATTAACCATCAGCTATCTGCCTTTTACCTGTTTTGCAGATCATCCTTACATTCAATTCTCAAAGATGTCTTATACCTTCCTGGAATGCTGTCAACTATCCCAGACACATTTGCCTGAAGCCTAGACATACTCTGGATCCTTCACCTTGTGTCCAGCGTCAACTGTTGACCATAATTCAAATCCCAAAACTTTACATTTGGGATGGAAAATTGCTCTATCATCACACTCCAGGTAATAATGTAACTCTATCTCTGTAATCTTTTTTAAAATTCAGTTTGAAACTTCACGTAAATGCATATATAATTACAACAATGTCCACTGACAACATATTCTATTGCTAATTTTATACCTGTACATTTTAAATTGTTTCCAAGTCTTTCTGTAAGTTATATATTCTAATGTTTGTATTTCTGTGTTCTCTTGTGTCATATGCAGCTCTCAATCCAGCATGTCACAGAAGATGACTGCAACCTATCAGCAGTACCATTATCGCTGAGAAAATGAATCTACAGCAGTCATCAGGTATCACTATGATTCACATTTTTTAAATAGACTTCAACCCCATGACTAATCTAATAAAATATATAACCACAACGTCTCCTACAAAATCCTACTTTACAACTATGTGTGTACTTCCTGTGTCTAGGACTACAACATGTCCTGAAAGAACTACTGGCCACTGCTCCAAGACTGCCAGCACCATTCATCCAACCATTACCCCTGATGCTCATCCCTGTCCATGCCAGACAAAGGCAGATACTACTTCAGCACTTGTGTAGCTCCAACCAGAGCAGGGTTAAGGAATTTCTGTGTTTTGGGGTGGAGTTCTTCAAATAAAATGGTCAAGGTAATTTAATGTTGACATTTGTAATCTTTTGATTTCTTCATTCATTAACCCCATTAAAAGACTATTTAATAAAATCTCCATCATCATGTTTTTACAGATTCTGCTTTTCTGCACATGCTGACCAGAAACAAACTGAACATGAAACAACACACGTCCCTACTTGGATTGTGTGCAAACCTTCTCATTTTTTCAAGGTAAAATATGTCTTTTTTTACATTGCACGACACATTATAAAACTTACAATCACAAAATTTTCTACATTTTAGGGAAGTGCTACCATTCTTCCACTCTGAAGTGTTTTTTGTCGTTTTCAAACACATTTACCTAATAGATAATACATTTTCTGTTTTAACTACATCCTGCAGCCTTGAGATGCATCCTGGACTGTCACAAAGGACATCAGAACATTGGAAGACCACATTTCTCTAATGCTCTTGCAGTACAAATGAAGAATCCTTACCTGGATGCACAACAATTTCAAGCTTCACAACAATGTCCTGAAACATTTCGCGCTTCATCAGGATCCCAACAAAGAACATCTCCTACGTCCACAAGCTGCCAACTACACATACTGGAAGAACTACAGGGCTTCTGAGGTTTGTAGAGGAAAAAAAAAAACCTAAGAACCTCAGCTGGACATTCAAGACTTTTGACATGCTAAACCATGTCCAGCAAAGACTTTCCTTGATGCCCAGCAAAGACTTTCCTTCTTAAGGAGCATGAGCGAACAATGCCAACTACCACAGCAGGTGACTACAAATATGAATCAATTGTAAGGCTCTTTAATTACCAAAAAAAAACAAAGTTATACATTCTTTTGTACAATCTTTTGAACTCCAACAAACCAAACAAAAATCCTCTTCCCAAAAAAAAACTTTTTTTTTTAAATGTTCACTTTTTCTTTTATGTGTTATGTTCCAAATATGCCAATGTTGCCACTTACATTCATCTTTTCTTTCTTTTAAAGAAATTTTGATTTTTTTTTTATGTCTGTGTTTACTTTTATTCATATAACAGACCTATAGACTATAAAAACATGATTAAACTCCTTTTAACTAGTGTCAGCTTTATTCTAAGTACACATTTACAAGTAAGTGTGTACTTAAAATAAGGATTGCTTTTTACATTACTATTGTAGTACTTACTAGCTGGAAGTACTCTAAAACTTCACAAACTGTAAAACTGTAAGGCTTCTTCAGTCCAGAACACAAAAAGGTGCATCCATATCTATACAGTCTTTTGGAATTCAGCCTTGAAGAAGGCCTTAAAAGGCCCATCAGTTCTCAACACAAACCAAACAATAAAACGATACCAATAACATTAAAAAAAAAAAAAAAAAAAAAACACAAATTTTTTTTTTGATCTTCAAAAACAATATACACTTTTGTATTTTGTTTTCCTTTTTACAATCTGCTAATGTAATCAGTTACATGCAAGTTATCTTTCTTTTTAAATTACTTTGTTTGATGTCTGTGCTTACCTTCATTCATATCACTAAACTGCAGACTTAAAAAATACTCTCTTTGTAATAGAAGTCAGCCTTATTTTAAGTACACATTTACAAGTAAGTGTGTACTTAAAATAAGGAATATTATTATCACTATTTAATAATTATTATTATAATATTGTTGTAATTGACACATAACAACTGAAAGTATCCCTAAACTTCAGGGACTGTATGAACTCTAAAGCTTCTTTAGTCCAGAAGACAAAAAAAGAGAGTATATAATGGTATAGTCTTTTATAATTGCAGCACTTACAAGGCGATCAGTTCTCAACCAAACATGAAAAATCCATTACTCAATAGCAGTATAAAATAAATTAAATTACATGTTTACCCAAACAAATGTGCAATTTTTCATTTATTTTTTTTAATCTGCCAATGTTGAATTTTCATGCATGTTTTTGTCTTTTACGTTATTTTGTTATTTCATGAATGTTTATGCTTGTTTTCATTCATATGAAATTGCTGTCATGTATTTCAATTTTGTTGTAATTGACACATACTGACTGAAAGTATTCCAGAAATACAATGTTTGATCATCAAAAAGAAATGCAATTAAATTCCACTTTCAACCTTGTCCCTGTATTCCTTATTGCTCACCAACATGGCAACAAACTCTAAAAAAGCACTATATAAACATATATGTGGAACATCACAAGGTAAACTGAAATTTTTAAAACAAAAACGGAGAGAAAAAGGTTTAAACATCATTCTCACTTTATTTGCATTAGCCTTATGCCCACTCAAAATGACAAATACCATCTACAATACTTCTATTTTGATACCACCACCTACTAAACATGTACAGTAAATGGTTTTAAAAATATAAAGAATTCTTAAACTGAAGTTGTTTGCTGATGAAAAATAGCTGAACATTCAACCCCCTTTAACCTACTTTAACATGGCCTATGTAATGCAGAAACAATCCTTAATACTAACAGCTTTCAAATGTTTTAACCCTCCTGTTGTCTTCGGGTCAAAATGACCCGCCACTGCATTAAAAACCCAAAAGAAATGCTCTAAACGATATTTTTTTTACTTGAAATTTTATGACTTTTCCTAAATTGGCCAAAACAGTGGAAAAAGTGAAAAGTGGCTTGTATTCACATTTCCATGTAAGCTGTACAAAAAAAGGTACAAAGGTGGTCTTCGGGTCAAAATGACCCGTGACGCAGATAGAGCTGAAATTAAGGTCACAGAGTTATTCACATACCACCAAATGTTCCAGTGTTTTAGTTGTGTCTCAGATCAATCAGTAGCAGAAGTAAACAAGACAAATTAGGTGGTGCTCTAGAAGACTGCTGAGAGATTATAAAGGTGATGCCGATGACAGGACCCAGAATTCTCTCTGTGCTAAGGCCATGGGTGTGCCTTATACTGTTGAAGAGACTCTAGAGCTGATTTTTTCTGATGTCCAACAAGACAACTTTGATTCAGAAGAGGGAGTGGAGGATGTATCAGAAGAAGAAGATGAGGAGGAATCCAACCCAGAGCATGATGAATTATCCTCAGAAGAAGAAGGTGAAAACCCTGAAGCTGAACAAGAGACTTTCCTTTCAAAAAATAACATGGTCCTCAGCAGAATACGACCAACACGGCAGACATGCAGAACAAAAAGTCATAAAGATGACCCCATTCTACCTGTCTATCACACCAGCAATAGAAAAATAATCCTGGAGATGACAAATCTGGATGGTGTTTGCAAATATGGAGACAGCTGACAAAAGATGGATGAGACTGACCTGCAGGTCTACTTAGAGCTGTTAATCTCAGCAGGTGTATACAGGTCCAGAGGTGAGGCAGCAGCTAGTCTAGGGGACGCTGAGAGGGGAAGACCAATTTTCCGCGCCACAATGCCACTCAAACTCTTCCACACCTCCTCAAGACTGCTGCGATTTGATGACCGTGAGTCAAGACCAACAAGACGTGTGACAAACAAACTTGCAGCCATAAGAGATGTTTGGTCATCTTCTACAACATCTTTGATGGTTCCTCCTTCAATGCCTTTGTGATTTGGAGAGACATCAACCCAACCTGGATGTCTCATAAGCAGAACAAGAGGAGGGTGTTCCTGGAGCAGCTAGGAAAGGCACTTGTAACTCCACTCATTGAAAGAAGGAAGCATGTCCCCCACACAAAAGCCTCAGTAGCGTTGTGAAATTCAGAGTGCAGCAGCTCCTGATCAACTTGAGGATCCAGCTACCACAACTACTTCCCCAGCTAGGGCAAGTAAGAGGGGGAGATGTCAGTTTGGCCCTCAAAAGAAGGACTGTAAAACACATACTGTGTGCTGCAAAAAAAAAAAAAAAAATGAATGAAACTAAATAATTGAGACGATTTAAAATGCATTCAAAACTCATTTTTGCTCATTTTTTAGTTATAAACTCAGGTATTAACACACTTTGTGGTGAATGACAAGTTGTTTCTTTAAGCAAGATCAAATTTGGTGTTTAAAATTAAATTAAGCAGCTTATATTGAGGGTTTAGTGAAGACGGGTCATTTTGACCCGGAGGACACGGGGTGTATACAGGAAATGAGGACAACAGGAGGGTTAAAACAGTATTGCTTTCAGCAATCAGACGCAATTTCTTTAGGGAATTGCAAATCTAGTTCTTATTATTATTATATTTTATTCCGTCCCTTTTTTTGGATCGCTACTCCTCCTACAGTTTAAAGATATCAAAATGCTTTCAAAAGTAGTTTGTAAAGCTCAATTGGGAGAAGTGTGCTATTACTTTTGGTATGCTTCAGAATTATGAATGATTTTATATTAATATTTTTATGAATTATTTTTCCCATTGACTTAACATTGAGAGCAACTTTAAATGCTTATATCTTAAAAAGTACTAAAGATAAACTCATGAAACTTTCCAATATTGTAGCCTATAGTAAACTACACGTTATATTAAAATTGTAGCTCATGGTACTCTATAGCGCCACCAGGCGGTCGTTTAAGTAAGCAATTCGTTTTGGCCTCTATCTCGAATACCGTAAGTCGGATTTTGTGCTTTCTTTTTCTGTGTGTTCCTTGGATGCTAATGAACGTTTTTTAAAACGGGACCATGGACTTCCGTCTAACTAGATTTTTCGCAATTTGCGATTTTTCGTAAAACACGATTTTTGCTCCCTATTCAACACAGTTTCACTAAACTCGACAAAAAATTGGTATATACCAATTTAGACTACCCCGAATTCAATGGTACCACTCAATCTGCGAAATTCCAGACCGTTTTTGAAATAATCGTAAAGCTAATGAGGTGGGTGTGGTCACAGATTTTTAACATCAGAAATCAACGTACAACCACTTGTGTTTGTTAAGCTAACAAAGGAGATGTTAAGTCTAAAATTTTGTACCATTTGGTCTTATCGTTGATTTTATATGATTTTTTTTTAAATCCTTAGGATTCTGTAGAAGAGCAATGCTGCCGTCTATTGGAATTAAAAAAACATGGCACACATTTGCATTGTGAGCATTTTTAAATGCTGATATCTTAAAAAATACTAAAGATAATTTCATGAAACTTTCCAATATCATAGGGTACAGTAAACTACAAGTTCTATTAAAATTACAGGTCAATGCTCCTCTATAGCGCCACCAGGCGGTCGTTTGAAAAACACATTAGTTTTTGGCCTCGATCTCTAATACCGTAAATCAGAATTTTGTGCTTTTTTTTCCTGTGTGTTCCTTGGATGCTAATGGACGTTTTCAAACTGGGACATGGACTTCTGTCTAACTAGATTTTTCGCTATTTGCATTTTTTTGTAAACACATTTTTTGCTCCTTTTCAACATAGTTTCTTCAAACTTGACAAAAATTGGTACATAGAATATTTGGACTACCCCGAATTCAATGGTACCACTCAATTGGAGAAATTCCTTACCGTTTTCGTCATAATCGTAATGTTAATGAGGTGGGTGTGGTCCCAGATTTTAACATGCTCTAGATCCTACAAAGATTGACAAAACTTAACAGATATTGAATTATAACTTCATCCTACATTGATAAACACTCACCTAAAATATTGTGGAAATATTCCAATAGGTGGCGCTATAATTAAGGCAATTGTTTTAAGGCTCTATCTCAAAAACTACTTAACCTAGCTAAATAAAATTTAACATATAGGTTGTAAGAGGTGTGTTGTATAACATACTAGAAATACAGCATTGCTGCGCCACCTAGTGATGACTTAAGAAGGATAAGCTAACTTTGGATGAGTCCTGTATCTTGTAGATAATTGCAGATATCAACATCCAACCAACTGTAGTTTGTTAAGCTGATCAAGGAGATGTTTGGTTTAAAATCTCGTACCATTTGGGTTTACAGTTGATTTAATATGAATTTTTAAAAATATTTTTTCCTCCTATACATGGGACAAACTTGAATCCCTGTGAGAGTCCACAGGATTCTTTGAAAAGCAATGCTGCCATCTAGTGGAAATAAAAAACCATGGCACACAGTTGCATTGAGAGCAACTTTAAATGCTGATATCCTAAAAAATACTAAAGATAATTTCATGAAACTTTCCAATATCATAGGGTACAGTAGACTACAAGTTCTATTAAAATTACAGGTCAATGCTCCTCTATAGCGCCACCAGGCGGTCGTTTGAAAAAACACATTTGTTTTTGGCCTCTATCTCTAATACCGTAAATCAGAATTTTGTGCTTTCTTTTTCTGTGTGTTCCTTAGATGATAATGGACGTTTTTCAAACGGGACCATGGACTTCTGTCTAACTAGATTTTTCGCTATTTGCAATTTTTCGTAAAACACATTTTTGCTCCCTATTCGACATAGTTTCTTCAAACTTGACAAAAATTTGTACATACCCTATTGAGACTACCCCGAATTTAATGGTACCAATCAATTGGTCAAAGTCCTTACCGTTTCGAAATAATTGTAATGTTAATGAGGTGGGTGTGGTCACAGACTTTTAACATGCTCTAATTCCTTTCTTTGTGAACAATGTTTTAGATCGGTGTTGCTTTCAGCAATCAGACGCAATTTCTTCAGGGAATTGCAAATCTAGTTGGTATTGCACTTTCACTCAAGCACTTACACTTGTTTTATAATAATCCACTTATGTAAAAACTATAAGTTATTCTATTAGAATATTGTTTTAGCATAATTTGTTCAATATTTTAATGCAAAGAAAATGTACATAGTTATCTAACTTATAATTATGGCTAAATATTTCATTCATAAGTGTAAATATGCTAACAAAAAACCCATGTTTTATGTTTTTTAGAGAGAAATGACACTTTATATAAATTGTATTGAATCCTGCACTGACAAAATAGTTGTTAGAGGCATGGTGACATTTGAAACTTCTGCAGAATCCTTTACTTTATTATCGTCTCAATACTCAGTAAGCATTGACTCAATAGTGATCCTCCTGCTCCTCTGTACATCATTCTTTGTATCAAAACATGCAGCTCGTTTAAGACATTGCTGGTTGTATTTTTGGTATTCATAAACTTTAAAGTTTTTGACAAATCGGGCAAAATGTGCCCCCATAGGAAATGAACACGAAATTTAAAAGTTTTAGGTAGATTAGCAACAAGCCTTTTAATATATTCATAGACTATGTTTAAGATAATATTTTAGCAACGTTTTTAGCTAACGTTTTTGATTAATTTGTTATCTTTCTGGGTTTTTTAAGGCCAATTTAGCTTTGATTTTAGCAACAGGCTAACGTTTTGACTAATTCAGTTTACTGAAGAATTTTATACTATTTTTGAGTTTATCTAGTATGTAAGCAATGTCCTTTTTGGCTAATTTGGCATTACTAAGCTAATTTAAGGTTTAGCTAACATTGTAGCAGCATGCTAACATTTTTTGGCTAATTTGTTATCTACTGAGGTTTTTATAGGCTAATTTAGAGTTTAGCTTTTGTTTTAGCAACAGGCTAACGTTTTAGACTAATTTAGTTTACTAAAGAATTTTATACAATTATTGCGTTTATCTAGTATTTTTTGGGGCTAATTTGGAATCTACTAAAGTTTTTTATGCTAATTTGAAGTTTAGCTAACATTTTGGAGCATGCTAATATTTTTGGCTAATATGTTATACTGAAGCTTTTTATTGGCTAGTTTTAGCTTTTGTTTTAGCAACAGGCTAACGTTTATGACTTATTCAGTTTATTGAGGAATTTCTGGCTAATTTTTAAATTTAGCTGGTATTTAAGCAACATGCTAGCTTTTTTTTTGGCAAATTTTGCATCTACTAAGGTTTTTTGGGCTAATTTGTATTTAATATTTAAGTAAAAACACGCTAAAAATATTTGCAAATGTGGCATGTATCAGGTATTTTTAAACAATTTTAATATAAAACTTTCAAGAATGTAGGTCAACTTTAGAGCTTTGTCATTGTTCTTTAACAAATTTAACATTTTGCAATTAGCTTCTGCATTTTCATCAAGGTAAATTGCATCACAATTTTCAGCAAAAAGCAGTTACACTGGCATTATCTCAGGTAATGCAACTTTTGTAGTAATTAGCATTTTTTTACCCTATTTATTTTGCAGTTTTACGGCTTTATTTAATTTTTTTGTTAATTTTCCTGTTAAATGTGAAAATGTTGTCATTGGAACGTACTGTGGAATGTATGTGCTATATCTGTCAATAAAGTAAAATAAATAAATTAATTATTTTAATTCATAATTAAAATATTTATAATTATGAATTATTTTGTCACGCGCAATGGAAAAAAAAAAAAAAAAATACATGCAGAACCAACATCCAGACCTGAAAGGTTCCAACAGTCCGAGGGAGTTTTCTGCAGGAAAACCCCTGGCTCCATTTCTAGTGGAAGTGAATGAAAGGTTCATTCAAAGGGGGGGGGTTGATGACGTTCAGGGGCAAGCTCCGTCACATGGAAAGACCATCAACCACCACGCCCACAACCGTTCACAAAACGAGCCCCCCACTCGGTCACTCCGGGGTGCCGCTGACATCTGAGGGAGTCAGTCGACCTATCACATGTGAGCGAGTGATTTTCTGGGAGTCCCGCCGCCGACCTGCAGCTTGTAAACATGTTGTGGTGGTTTCCATGGCGACCCAGAGGGAGGCTCAGAGGCTTAGTGTTGAATCAAAGCCTGAAAGCTACATAAAAGTTGGTAAGTGCTACATTACAGCTGGAGGATTTCCAAGCTCACAATGGGAGTGGAGGTGGTGATGTGCTGTTACTGATGTGTTTGTGCGGATGCAGAGATCTTTAATGAACCATTATAGGTTTAATAAGTTATATTAAAACTACCAAGCAGTCGCAACAATCTCCCCCCCAAAAAATCTGAGGATGTATCTATGTGCATGTTTGCACCTGGGTTGAAACTTTCCACACTTGGCCAAGGTTCCTGCTGTGACCTCATTTCCTGTACGAGCAGGCGGGGGAATGATGTCATCCTCTGCCGGACCAAAATCAACAACTGCAGGCACCGGCGGCAACCCCCACCCGACAACTACAGTGAGCTCCAAACCTCTCCTTCAAGAACGCACTTTTTTTGCCGTAAAGGTCAACATGTCGCTTTTCTTTCCGGATTTGAAAAACGTGTTCAGGAAAGGCTGATGCACAACTCTGTTAGTGCAGGTGTGAATCCACATTTACTGCATCATTACGTATCATTCAGATTTTCGTCTTATTCTATAAATAAAAAAAAAAAAAAAAAAAAAAAAACCAGAAACCCAAAACTAGAGCCCCTCATCACTTTAAGTTTGTCTTTCGAGGCACAACTTTAAGGTGCATTTACACCAAACGCAATTCACACGAAAAATTTACATGACCACTTATCTAAACTTGATGCCACGGCCTCAAGTGGGAGGAGCTACCAGCTAATGTTTTTAGCATGATTGCTATGAGAAATGGTGTCTGTCGATTTATCACTTAGAATGTGTGGAAGACAGATGATGTTGAGAAATAAGGTTTATTTACAAAAACATCAGTAATCATTTCTCCATATTTGGGTTGATGTGATTATTAAAAATATCGGGGACTTCTATATCACTCTGGGGGCTGTCCGTATGACAGCCGCTTCCGCTGTCTTTCTGTGTCTCTGTGCCTGAGCTTGAAGGCTCTCTCTAATAACCCAAGGGGGGAAAAATAAAATTAGGGGATCATTTTCCCTTTTATTTTAATGTCTTATTTGTGTCAAACTGGAGACATTTAAACATTGTCCGCGTCGCCCAATTCGCGCATTGCCGCTCAGATCAAGCTGCTGCTAGACCACCACGCCACGCTTGTTGCCCAAATTGCGTCGCGGATCTTCAGATTGGCTCATGTCACGTCTGTTTCATTGACTTAACATTGAAACTGACTGCCTACGCCGTGCGAATTGCGTTTGGCGTGAATGCACCTTGAGAGCTATCTTCAGACTTCCAGAGTGAAGGACATTTTAAACCAGAATGCAAGTGCAGTTCACCAGTTTAACCACAAGGGCTAACAGACAGATGGTTTCTACCAACCAAATGTCAAAACAACATCCTTTATCTTTCTAAAAATGATTTCTCTTGCCAACAAAATAGGTTATAAATACTGCATTTTCAGACTAAAGGTTGATCTGTCTGGAGTACAAGTTGCAGTAGCCAAAAAATGCATAATAAAGAAGGGATGCATACTGTTATTAATGGTCCAAAGTTATCTTGCGCTCATTTCTAACTTGTATAATTTTGACTGAATATATTTTTATGGAGAGTAAAATATTGCACATTATTTATTGTTTAAGTTAGTTTATTTTGGAATAATATTGCTGCTTTATTATTATTTTTTTATTTATTAAAAAGTTACGGTTCTAAGGTTTAAACAAATTGGCATTCTGTTAGCTTTTGGGACTATTTTGGCATTTGTTAAAATTTTTAGGCTATTTTGGAGTTTAGCTAATATTTCAGGTGCATGCTAGCTAATTTGGCTAATTTAAGTTTTTTCTGTTTGTTTTTTTCATGGTTATCTTGGAGTTTAGCTATTTTTTCAGCAACATGCCAGCTGTTTTTGGCTAACCTAAGTTGCTTTTTCATTATTATTTTTTTAGGCTATTTTGGAGTTTAGCTAATATTTTGGCTACATGTCAGCTAGCTTTGGCTAATTTAGTTTTTTTAGATTTTTTTGGAGTTTAGCTAATATTTCAGGTGCATGCTAGCTAATTTGGCTAATTTAAACTTTTTTTCTGTTTTTTTTTCATGGTTATCTTGGAGTTTAGCTATTTTTTCAGCAACATGCCAGCTGTTTTTGGCTAACCTAAGTTGCTTTTTTTATTATTATTTTCTTAGGTTATTTTGGAGTTTAGCTAATATTTTGGCTACATGTCAGCTAGCTTTGGCTAATTTAGTTTTTTAGATTTTTTTGGAGTTTAACCAATATTTCAGGTGCATGCTAGCTAATTTGGCTAATTTAAGCTTTTTTTCTGTTTTTTTTTCATTGTTATCTTGGAGTTTAGCTATTTTTTCAGCAACATGCCAGCTGTTTTTGACTAACCTAAGTTGCTTTTTCATTATTACTTTTTTAGGCTATTTTGGAGTTTAGCTAATATTTTGGCTACATGTCAGCTAGCTTTGGCTAATTTAGTTTTTAGATTTTTTTTGGAGTTTAACCAATATTTCAGGTGCATGCTAGCTAATTTGGCTAATTTAAGCTTTTTTTCTGTTTTTTTTTCATGGTTATCCTAGAGTTTAGCTATTTTTTCAGCAACATGCCAGCTGTTTTTGACTAACCTAAGTTGCTTTTTCATTATTACTTTTTTAGGCTATTTTGGAGTTTAGCTAATATTTTGGCTACATGTCAGCTAGTTTTGGCTAATTTAGTTTTTTAGATTTTTTTTGGAGTTTAGCTAATATTTCAGGTGCATGCTAGCTAATTTGGCTAATTTAAACTTTTTTTCTGTTTTTTTTCATGGTTATTTTGGAGTTTAGCTATTTTTTCAGCAACATGCCAGCTGTTTTTGACTAACCTAAGTTGCTTTATCATTATATTTTTTAGGCTAATTTGGCATTTAGCTAATATTTCAGGTGCCTGCTAGCTAATTTAGCTAATTTAGACTTTTTTTCTGTTTTTTTTTTCATGGTTATCTTGGAGTTTAGCTATTTTTTCAGCAACATGCCAGCTGTTTTTGGCTAACCTAAGCTGCTTTTTCATTATTATTTTTTAGGCTAATTTGGCATTTAGCTAATATTTTAGCTAGCTATTAGCTTCAGTGTTTTTATCACTTTCAGCATCTCTAGTGGCTAAATTCAGCTTACAGCATTCACGCTAGCATTATATCAAGTTCATAATTATGTTAACTCAGTGGCCTTGTGGTAGAGTGTCCGCCCTGAGATTGGAAGGTCATGGGTTCAAGTCCAGGCCGAGTCATACCAAAGACTGTAAAAATGGACCCAGTGCCTCCCTGCTTGGCACTCAGCGTTAAGGGGTTGGATTGGGGGGTTAAACCACCAAATGGTTCCCGAGCGCGGCTGTGTCTGCAGCTCACCGCTCCCTTAGGGGATGGGTCAAATGCGGAGAACAAATTTCGCACACCTAGGTGTGTGACAACTAATGGGACTTTAACTTTAACTTATAATTATGTTAAAAAGTCAAGGTTTTAAAAATGTAGTTTCAGAGTGTTCAATAAATGGTTATCCTGTTCGGACCGCAACATAAGGGGTGTTTTGGATTTTGGCCCCTTGTGTGATTGAGTTTGACACCCCTGCTCTAAGTTCTCTCTAGGTGTGAATGTGTGTGATTAAGGCCCTGCGACAGACTGTCCATGCTGTGGTTAGGCTCTGGGACCCCCGTGACCCCCAAAAGGGACCAGCGGCTAACAATATTAATGAAAAACATAAGTAACTCCCCAGGCCAAACAACGCAAAAACCAAGACCTATATGAAATTACTCGATTCGTTTTTCAATCATACTCTGCTATGATTGTAGCCAGCGGATTTTCAACAAAATGTTGCAGAGCTAGCTTTGAATAACCATTTCAAAGCAGTAAAACATCTGAAGCAGTTGGAAAAAACATGCAGATCAGCGAAGGGTTGATTGAGCCATCGCGCTGGCAGCTCTGAATACAGCCAGGAATGCATCTGTAAATCATGTCAGCGCTGACGGTACCGAGGCAAAAACATACATGTTAAATTTAGTCATTGATAATCCCCCGAAGGGGCAGATGATGAAGAGGACATCTACCTAATCTACCACAAAGTAACCCAGCTCTCAGCCGCACTCCTGCCACTTCTCTGACTGATGCAGTTTCGCCTCTGATTTATTTCAGCCGCCCCCTTGTCGCCGTGGAGATTAATGGGTCGGCTCTGACAGGTGCAGAAAACCCCGTATTAGTGTGTCAGCGGCAGAAACAACAATAAACACTTGCAAGGCAGAGATGGAGATGCTACTTATCGAGGCCAGTTTCCTCCTCGGGGGGCTTAGCAGAAGTTCCCATCAAAGCCTTGAACGCGCCAAGGGAAACATAGCTACAAATGCCCCCGAGTGGACTGGATGCAGTTTCAGTGGGACACTTTCAGACCTACCTTGTTTGCAGTTTGATTGGCAGTTTAATGTATTACTGAGGAAGGGGGCGGGATTGGCGCTGAGGAATATTAGCATAATTCCCAGAGTGCCAGTGTTGGTATTGGGTGTCCGGGAGCTATTCCCAAACTCAGCTGTGACCCACAGTAGCACAGAGTCGACTTACACCGAGCCAACAAACACAAACTCTTTACATTTGATGCACAAACGCATGCGTTTAGCAACAAAAGGGGATGCATTCGTATATTCACGCCTGCAAGGTAAACCGCGTAAAAAGAAGCAGCCCTGCGGGACGCGCGGCGTGCCTGCACGGCTGCATGCAGCTCCGCTTACATTGTGGCGACAGTGGGTCTGTTAGCGGGATGCTGTAGTACAGAGTGGCGGACAGATTTAGGTCTCCCTCACACCTAGTTCGGCCAGAGATGCGGGGGTAACGATACCATTAACACTTGCTGTTCCAACAGCCCCACCCTTCCTGGCCCCCCCTTCCTAGCACGCTCCAATCAGCAGCCCTCGTTAGGTTTCTCTCCCTGCACACAGCAACAACTGTTACTCAACTATCCCAAAATATCGGGGCAGCCAATCAGACGGCAGGAGGTTAACGTTGGGTTGCTTCTTGACTGAAGGTGAAAGGAGGACAAACAACCCCCCCCAAGTGGCGAAAACGAATGGAGAGGAACGGCTTAAAAAGAAAAGTCATGAAGGATGGATGTGCGAATGGACAGAGGAAGAGGAATAGAAATGATGTGTTTGTGTGCTGGCTGCTCAGTTCTGACAGTGGAAGCTACCATGGTAACTTCATAAATAGATGGCCTACATATGAGAAGGGCATAAGGTTACACAGCTCAGAGCATAAACACATAAAACAGAAGGGAATTCGGTGGGTAGGAATATGGATGGAAGACAAACAAACAAAAAAAAAAGGGTAAAAGAAGAAAAGAGAAATATTTTGAAACTCATGTTTACCTCACTCTACAACCAGTGCTGCCACAAACGATTATTGGGAATTAATTGGGATTAATGGGAAAAAAATAAACGTAACCACTGTTAGCTTTAAACTAGGGCTGTGAAAGTTAACGCGTTATAAGTTAATATTTATTAACGCAAATGTATCACCCTCACAGAGCAGCAGTCTTTCACTTTTCCTCAGCGCTTGACGCTTCCATGACTTAAAACACTGTCACTTACACCATGCTTATTTACAAAAGAAGTAAACCGTCAATCGGTTTTTAGGACTTTAATCTTGTTAAGTTTTTGGTTTAGATCTCTTTTTTACAAAAAGCAAACTATTTGATCCATGGTCAGGCACGTTGTCACGACAGCGCCGCTGAGCCTCGACTTTCTTGGAGTAAAATTGAAGACATAAAAGTCTTTGTGGTTGTGCTTATCTTACTGTTGATGTGTCTTGAACACATGTTACATTTCTGGGTCAAAAATTTAAGACAATAAAAATGAAAAAAAACATTTTCTCTCCGGTCTGTTTTTGTTGAAAAGCCACATTTTGTCGAATTAAATTTACTGTAGAAAATATTGTGATCATTTGCGATTAACCACAACAAAAAAGTTTGATTAATTTTAATTTTTTTATTGGTTGACAGCACTAATTTAAAAAATAAATGCTCTAAATGTGTTTTAGTGATTTTATTTTTTGATCATTTGCAGATAAGTAGTTGCCAAATAATGTAACCAAAAAAATTGTGATTAATCACGATTAATCTTTTTTTTAATCGATTCCCAGTCCTACTTTTAAGTAACCAAAAATAAAGACGATCAAGATAATAGTTTACTAAACTTTTAATGAATCATGCAGCTTCTGTCCTATTAGTTTATGGTAATAAAACATGATTAAATCAAGTGAGAGAGAGATAAGGAATATGCTTTCCATCAAACTTGTTTTGACAGGTGCCCCGCCCCTCAAGATGACGTAACAATTTAATATCAGTTTTGTATATAAAGGCTATACAGGGTCAAAGGTCACCTGTCAAAATGCGTTTGATGGAAAGTATATTCCTCATCTCTGTAATGAGGTCGGCATCTGAAACAAGGAACTATTTTCCATTAAAGATAAAGTTTTGGTCTCACTGACTCAATAATGACAAAAGTTCACGCTAGCTGTTTCGGCTAATTTAGACTTTTATAAGTTGTTTTGGAGTTAGGCTAATATTTACACGCTAGCTGTTTTGGCAGTTTTAGGCTTTTTTTCATTTTTTTAGGCTGTTTTTGAAGTTTAGATATTTTTTCAGCTACATGCTAACTGTTTGGGCAAACTAAAATTTTTTAGGCTAATTTGGCACTTAACTAAAATTTTAGGTGGCTATTAGCTTCAGCGTTTTCAGCTATCGGCACTAGGATTTTCAGCTGCCAAATTCAGCTTACAGCATTCACACTAGCATTATTGCAGGAAATGCTATATATCTAGTTCATAATTATATTAAAAAAATACAGTTTTAAAGTTTAAAAATGTTGTTTTAGAGTGTTTAATAAGTGTTTATCCTTTTCGGCCCACGACCTAAGGTGCGTTTGGATTTTGGCCTCCTGTGTGATTGAGTTTGACACTCCTGCCATATAATATAAAGTAATGACTAATCGACTAATAAATTGGTTGTCGACTATTTTAATAGTTGACTAATCATTGCCGCTCTATCTACAACATGCGGTTGAACGCCTACATCTGAGCCAGGATGACGTAACTCTACTTTCTGAGATTACACACTGCAATCAGTACATTATCCACGCACATGTGCATAAACACATGCTCCAATTCCTTCCGTCTCGCTCGCTTACAGCCCCAAATCCCTTTTCAAAATGTGCCACCATGAGGAAAGCAAAACAGACATCCTCTCCACACTCGCGGAGCAAAACACAAGCGAGAAACCAGGAAAATTCAGCAAAAGGGCCACTCCTAACAATGAGCTATTATGCTCCATGATTCAGAGCTTCAGCCTTTCCAATTCAAGATAGGGAAGCTGAACTGGCATGTCTGTTGCACTTAATTACAGTAATCACTGCGACCCATCAGTTGGAGCTGCATCAGCCTTCTAAGCAGTGATAAAATGCTTCGTTTATACATCCAGCACCGGTTTGCCTGCTGCAAAAAGAATGCTTACACAGTGGCATTTGATATTTACTGGGAAGACTTAAGTCAATGCAGGAACTTACCGACCAAAGAAAGCCACAGGAAATCAAAAGAGGTAAGATTTGTCCCTAAAAAACACACACCTAAATGTAGCGTGTTACGTTTTTATTTGTGTCACCGTTAGCTCATTTGATTGTGTGTTTAGTGTTTGACTTACTCTGATTACCTCTGGAGTCTGCTGGATGAGGAGGGTTGAGGCCGCGGCAGGTTCGCCAACCGGGACGGCGGTCTCTCTTATGGCTTCTTCTGTTGGTTTGGGATCAGGAACTGCCACTTCAGGTAAGACAACGGGTGGTGGCTCCTCCACTTGCGTGTTAGGGCGCGAATTAGCAACTTCTGCTGAGGCAGCATGAAACTCATCCGTAGGGTCTTCTGCAGGTGAAAGTTGGGGAGCTTTTTCAGGTACGGGTGTGGCTTCCTCGGCAGGCACTCCACCTTCCTTCAGACTCTACAGGACGGGAACGGCTGCAGGTGCATTTGTCTCGCCCTCTTTCGTCACCATAGATGTCACTTCAATGGTAGGAATGGACGGGGCGGTGGAAGCAGCGTTTATGCTTTCCAGCGGGGTATCAGCTCTGCTGGATGGGACCAGAGTGTCTTGTAAGAGTCTCATTACTTCCTTCTCCTTTCCACATTTCCTCTCTACACTCCCTGTGCCCCCCGCTCCAGAATCCACCAGCTCCTGGGCAAAACTCTCAATGCTCTCCAGGATTCTTAGCAAAAGCGCCCCGTCCTCTTCCTCAGTCACAGGTTCACTGATGTCTCCTTGGGGAGGAGTAAGGCTCTGAGAGGTCATTGGAATAAGACCGTTCATAGATAGTTGGCTGGTTGGATTTGGAGCTTGGAACTGGGTAAGTTTTGGTTGAGTGAAAGACTCATTAGAAATAGCTTTATTTCCTTCCCTCTTCCGAGTTTTAACAGGAAGTGGAGGCTCAGTGTTTCTGGGGTGGCTCATACTCTGAGACAGATTTTCTAAGTCCATCAGTAGCTTGTCTATATCCTCATTCTTCTGGGAGGAGGCTTTGTTTGTTGGGACTGTCGCAGCGGAAGGCCAAGACGGGATGTAGCCAGAGATAGCAGCCAGAGGTTTGGATGAGTTATAAGGTGTGTGGGGTTGCAGCTGTTGCCCCAACAGAGTCCCGTTTTTGTTGGGGGTATTGTTCAGCCCTCGAGATGGAGAGTGCATCTGCTGCAGGGGATTGTCTGAAGTCTTTCCCATTTCCGCTTCCTCTTCCTCAATAAAAAGAGCTTCCATGGGGGAGGCCGGGGGAGTGTGGGTGTAAGGTGGGATTGGGGAGTTTCGTAAAGGGGAGTGACTTGGAGAGGAATTACAAGGTGAGTATGTGATAGGTGGTGGGGAGAGGGTGTTCTGAGGAACCGAGACGTTGGGTGTATGTTGCAGTCCGTTGGTGAGTGGAGTATCCTTCGACTGGACCGCTACTTTCTGGACTGAATCCGATTTTAAGGATGTACTCGAAGAGGAAACGGCAACACTCTTTGGGATAGGAGGTGACTGCACCACGTCTTCATAGCGTGGGGGTTGCTCATTGCCAAATATTGGTGAGTAAGGTCCCTGCTGGATGGAGTGGAGAGTGTTAACCAGCTCAGCAAGATCACTGTGCCCACTCCCTGGCGCACCTTGGACCCCTTGTCCGCTGCCCCCCAAACTTCCAAGACCCTCCAGCTCCAGAGGCAGTCTCTTTAGGTAGGAGCTAAGTCGAGTCATCACAGCTCTGTAAACACTGTCTGGACTTGCTCCACCTTCCTCCGGCCCACCGCCTGCTTTACGCTTGATGCACTGCTTGATGATGTCGGTGCATTTTTTTAAGTCTTCAGAACATTTGAGCAGGATGTCCAGGCAAGCGCGAATGTCCTCGCCACCGCCACTGGCAGCCTCTGCCCGCGTCTTCTCCAACAGACGGGCAATAAGGTTCTCTTCCCCGAGGGTGGTGCGATACAAAGAAGCCACCGTGTTCAGACTCTGGTCCAGTGACCCAATACTCGACAGACTGCTTGTTGATCCACCGCTTGCTTTGTTGACTGCTGACAACGTAGCTGAGCTGCCGTTTATCTTCGTCTCCTCCAATCCTGTTCCTTTCCCTAACACAAATGGAGGCGTGTTCTCATCATTAGAAGTTCCCAAGTTATTTGAAATGTTTGTGGTCGCCGTGTTTGTCATGGAGTTGGCACTGAAGTGACCATAGATGATCTCCAGGTCAGTGGAGCGACGACTGAAAGAGTCGGGACGGACTTTGCGACCTTTACGAAGAGTGACGTGACTTGATGAGGACAGACGGAGCTTGTCAAAAGAGAATTCTTTCAGCTTCCCGCTGGCCAGGTTGATGGCCTCTTCAGTAATGTCCTTCAGGCTGCAAGAGGAGCTCAAGTTCCCAGTTGATCCACCACCACTGGGGGTCTTCTTACCCGCCATGTGGGGCTGTCCTCCCCTAAAGACAAATTGCCACTGCTGCCTGCTCTCTCCAGCCCACCATTAGGAATAGCCCCCATAGAGACACAAAGTTTACCGTGGTTAGGGAGTTGCTGAGTGATCAAGTTACCGGAGTGAACGGGAGAGCTGTTGAAGTCATTGTACGGCGGGTCGGGGGCCACGAGGAGCTCCGAGCATGTGCTGCGGTGCGCGATGGCGCAGTCCAGGCCCTGGGACAGCGCCCCGCATGGTCCACAGCAGTAGTGCACAGCATGAGAGTGCGTCCGTCGGTCCACCACTACGCTGTTGTAACAGCTAACACTGCTTACAACCACACGATAGGCAGCGGCCATAACTGATGGAAAAGCATAGGCAGAGCAAACACTTGGTGCTTAAAAAAAAGTTCCCTCTACTTTTTAGTATTTGGTTTTAAAATACCGTCAACGTTCGGAGAAAGAAAGTTTAAAATCAGAAACATCCTGCTTAAATGATTGGCCTTGGATCTGACTGGAGTCATTTTTCAACTTTTTTGAGTAATAGAAAGGACGCAAATAAAAAAAAACAAAATCAATTTCCTGAACTCATATTTTCATGCTTTTAAAGCTCGATTAAAGAAGCAAAGACGCATTTTTCCAGGGATCTGGAGCCCTCTTAATAACAGCTGCACAGCTCTCTCCACAGGCAGCTTCTTCCTGTCCTCTGCAGCAGCAGCTCATTAGCCACTAATGACAACCATGGAGGATAGTGGCGGTGAAACATCCAGCGGGGGCTTTGAAAAAAACACAGCTCCGGGGGCCTAATCCAAGGCCAGAGAGGGCTTTACATCCATCGAGCAGAAAAACCCCTTTCCTTGAATAGATGGGGAACATTTGCTGACTCCAACACTACTGCGGGATCACAGAATGCTTCTTTCTCCAAAAAAAATCCCTTTTTCAGTCACGACGTGCAGAGCTGAGGATGACGCCACCTGCAAACAGAAGAGGGAACAGAAAGGTACAGTACATTAGTAAAAATTGATTAATTGTAAGCTCTGGTCTGCAGAAAACAAGGATGAGGAAGCTGAAATACATTCGCCTGAAAGTGCAAAATGTAAAAAGTGCAGTTTACAGTAACATTTCCCAACTATTAGACATCAGCTTATTCAGACTGATCCAACTAAAATGGAAATTTCCATTTTAACAATCAGCTGAAACTGATTTTTTTTTTTATATAAAAAAAAAAGTAAAATGTGTGTTGAAAGAGTGTTGAGGAACCTCTCTTTCTTTCCTTTTAATCACAAGTTTTTCTTTTATAATGATCCTGGTTTTTACTATTGGATTTTCTGTTTGAAATAGATTAAGTAACTGATCCTTTCTAACTTATTTAAAGAAGCTATAAATTTGAGTTTGATCTGTTTAACAACAGCTTTTCAAAGAAAACTGTAGAAAGGTTGTTTTTTTTTTTTAATTAAATGTCTTTTTTTCCTGGTTCCAGATGCATCCAGATCAAGATGCGGCGAGAAGGTGAGACATGGTGGTTCAGAGTCTTCTTAACCCTGAGGACATGTGATGATTGCTTACAGAGACGGAGGAGACAACATCTGCTCCTCCTAAATTTAGATAGCTCGTTATCCATTCCTGAATCAAACTTAGGCTTAAATGAAAAAGCTGTGTTTGTAACAATGTGCGTTTAACAGTGTCTTGCACAAAAACACATAAAAAATGGACGGGCAAGGCAGGAAACAAACTTACAAACAAACAAAAAAATATGTTGACATTTTCAAGTATTGATCATTATGGTTTTGACTAACAATTCCATCCGCATCCATATTGAACTGCACCTTAATCCTTGTGCTATCCTAGGTCATCTGGACTCTACAAGACATCGCAACAATTTTTTTATATTAATCTGATCCAGTTCACATACTGTAAAATGTATTAGAGTTACATGGTTTCTCTAAAGGAGAAGTTCTAACAAAAATGTTCAGATCATTAACATTGTAAACATTGTTCTGCTTCTCCTGGAGGGCGTTTCAGTTTGTCCACTAGGTGGCGATCAGAATATAGCATTACACCTTATTCCAGAAGAAGAAGAAAGTATGAGCAAAAAACATGTTTTACACCGCAAATAGTGAAATAAAAAATATTTCCTCTAAAGAGTTTGGGAAATTCATGCCTGAGAGTTTATTAAGATGTTCATTCAGTCAGCAATGTATGCTTGTGTGCTAGCATTAGCCGTCCTATGGGAAATTCCATTAAACGTTAGCATCAAGCTAGCAGACTTGAATGAATCATGAATTGATTATTAATCTGTTAAGATGCCTAGTAGGGCTGCCACGATTAGTCGACTAATCGATGACTAATCGACTATTAAAATAGTCGACAACAAATTTAATAGTCGATTAGTCGTTACTTTATAATATGTGGAGTCAGGCTGTAGTGAAGTTGAAAGTTATAATGACATTCTGCTAGCTTTTTAGACTATTTTGGCATTTATTAAGGGTTTTCAGGCTATTTTGGAGTTTAGCTAATATTTTAGCTTCATGCTAGCTATTTTGGCTAATTTAGGCTTTTTCAGTTTTTTAGGCTAATTTGGAATTAAGATAATATTTCAGCTACATATTAGCTCTTTTGGCTAATTTAGGATTTTTTTTTAGTTTTGTAGGCAAATTTGGAGTATAGCTAATATTTCATTTACATGTTAGCTAGCTAATTCTAAATGTTTACAGTTTTTTAGGCTAATTTGGAGTTTTTCTATTATTCCAGCTACATGCTACCTATTTTGGCTAATTTGGAATTTTTACAGTTTTTTAGACTAATTTGGAGTTTAGCTAATATTTCAGCTATATGCTAGCGATTTTAGCTTATTTAGGATTTTTTTGTTTTAAAGCTAATCATATTTCAGATTTTCTTTACATCCACTTTGTCCATGATCCGATTAGTCGACTAATCGGAAAAATTAATCGATGATTAGTCGACTATTAAAATAATTGTTTGTGGCAGCCCTAATGCCTAGCCCTAAATTTTAAGCTTAATTATTTTATGTCCTCCGTCATCAGAAAATGTGACAAAACGCCCAGAGCTGGTCTTCAAACTTCCATCAAGGCGTCAATGATATAATTAAAGAAAACACAAATGCTATTAGGGCTGTGGATAGTTGCTCAGGCGGCGATCCGATACGATTCACGAATCGAACCACGATTCTTAATTTTTAATATTATGTTTACTGCTATGTGAATATTTACTAGATGGAGGAAAATTGAAATTATTTATATTAAATCACCAACATTTATACCTTTATTTAGAACATGGGATCAGAATCAACAAAACTGATTACAAAAAAGAAGAAAAAAACCCACAAAGATTCAGATAGAAAACAATTTTGCCATTTTAAACTTTTTTTGTCAGCCTTCTGGTTAAGTTCAGCAGCAACATAAACAACATAAAAAGAATAAACATCACTGCTGTTTTGTATCATTTAACAGCAAAATTTGAAAATGTCTCCCACAGTATTCTATTCTCAAAGTTCTTCAATATTTTACGTTTTAAGCATGACATATTGGTGGAGAGGCCGTATAAAAAAAGTTTTTTTCCACAGCAGAATCAGCTGATTCATGTTGATTACATCCGCCTTTCAGCAGCGCGAGGCTGCGTTTCTTCAAAATAAGATGGAGTTTCGTTAATTGCGTCAACTGTTGAAGAGTCATCATAACCAAATGAAAGTAAACACTTGGGCTAAAGCTCCGATGTTAAAGCTAAATCATTTTTTCTAAAGTTATGTCAGTGAACAGAACTTCAGTCTCGGTTTTTGAACCGAGAAAAAGCTCTCACGTGTTTTACTTTGAAAACCGGAAGCCTCACTGACAAGGAAGAGGTGTTTACTTCCGGTGGCTACCGCGGCTCTTTCGGCTTTGTTTTAGTCCGTAAACTTAAAATCCTACATTAATCTGCATACCAGATCATATTTTGATCATATTTTACTGCAATTTACTATATTTATAAAGATCGCGTATCAGCGATCTTGGACGTCACGAATATTCGTACTTGAATTTTCGGGAGCAGATCGTGAATACCCGAGCGCGTGGATAATCGTTACAGCCCTAAATGCTATGACAGTTAAATAAAAAAAATCTGGATAAAAATGCTAACTTGCTAACGCTTGTCAGACAGACTCATTCCTGATATTAAGGGTGGAACCTTTTTAGGATGTGGAGTTATCAGAATAACCACAGGAAGAAAAGCTGGAAGGGCAATGTCCCGCGCAGCAGGAGTCGACTCCACAACACAAACGTGTAAAAAGAGAAACTCGGCAACACCTGAAATCTGTGAGGAACAAAAACAACTTTTGACTCATTTTATGTGTCATCCTTTTCCGAACTGACAAATGTGCAACAGCTGCATCAGTCTCTTAGGAAGGAAATCACTTCTTCCTGGCAAGTTGGAAGTTGGAAAAGGAATACCGCAGGATGGTGAATTCAGGTTAACACAAACGACGACACTCCTCCCTCCTCTGTTGTGTTTACGTCTGTGTAAAAGACCTCTTCCGGGGCTGCTGCCGCGCACAAAAACATCTACGGTGAACACAGCTAAACCAAAAACAGCCCCTCCACTTGACCTCCACCAGGAAGTTCTCAATTATTCACATCAGTCCCACACAGCGGGCCGTTCGGTGTGCAGGAAGCGCCGAGTGCTCTTCAGCTTCTTCTGTAAAGCCACTGTTTCCACTATGTGTGTGTCTGTCAGTGTGGGATTGGCAAAGAGCCAAGAGGCCTTTCAGAACGAATGGATCTTCATGAACAAGACCCACAAAAGAACCTCAAACATGCCCACAGGAAACCGGGACGAGTCTGCACAAGAGCTCTCCGCACACAAACGCTTTCTGTGCCCACAAAGGAAGACAAAAACAAAACAGTGACTAACACAAGTAAACGGTGAGACATTTTAATTGGAATAAGCAGCAACTTATCTCTGGTATCAGTTTGAAATGTTTCTCAACTTCATCTGATCTGGTGTCACTTTTTAACAGCATGAAATTATACAACCAAAGTTTAGATTTGACTCCTGATCTGCCTTTTAGTTCAGTACATTTACTGGAAAAAATAAGAAATCTTAAGAGTTTCTAATTTGATACGTAAAGGTCATTTATAACATCTCAATAAACCATTGATTTCTGTTAGCTAAACAATGCAAGTAATGTTTTTTATTTTTCCCACTCTGATAAAAATTGTGTTTTTTATAAAAATCAAGATCAAAATTGCATTTCTGAGTATTTGTGATTCAAATCTTTGTGAATCGGGAGCAGACAAAAAATTTCGTTTGGAAAATAGCTTATTGGTTGAGTAGGAAATACACTGGCTGGGCCTAAAGCTCCCCGCTCCACTCCATTCCGATGCATCCACTTATAAACAACTAGATCCATTAACGTCTGTTTTTTTCGTCCAGGCTGGAATCTGACTCAAAACTACGGCTGGATAGCTTCAATATTGCTCGCCTTTTTTTGTTGCAACAGTAATGTCAGGTTGGGGGAGTGTATAAACAAAGAGTAATTGAGAGAAAAAGGGGGCGGGACTGTTCCGCATCAATGTTCTCGCCCACAAGTCAGAGCCAAATTACCAAAAAACTCATTCTGCAGAAGCTGTCCTAAAAAAACAACACTTTTTTCTTTATATTTTGACAAAAAATTGCATAATCATAATTAAAAAACCACTAGAACGCTTTAAAAATAAACAAAAGTGGATCTTTAAAGCCATAAGCAGAGTATTATGTGCCAATATATTAACAACAAACATATTTTTTCACTTTCTGTTGCTGCAAAACGAGAGGAGAAACCCAATTGTCATCAGAAAACATTTAAAAACCACTTCAATAAAAACAGTGTTTGGTTTTTTTGCATGTTCTTGCAGCTTTTTTTGTATTAAAGGAGACATTTAAAAAGTTAATATCAAAGTCTCTCTTCTTCGTCATAATTCTGAAGACAAATAGATATATATCTTCAATTTCCTAGTCTGAACTGCTCTAAACTGTACAGCTGATAACTCTGATTTGCTCGTCCTTTTGCTTTTTTTTTTGTTTTTTTGCTATGCTATCGTTAGCTTGGGCTTGTGAGATGCTATAAGCTAGCAGGAGAGAGTGTAAACTGGGAAATTAGCACAGCTAACTTCCGCCCCAACAGACATTCACAAACTAGATGTAAATTTCTAACGAGCTACAGCATAAAATATGTTTTAAAAATTAAATTAACTTTTATTCATATAGCCCAATATCACAAAAAAATAGGCTCATTGGCTTTTTGGACACAGGTTTTTTTTATTTTGGCTAAAAACGGCTTTTCTCGACTAATCGGGTCAAACTGGATGTAAAGCACACATCTTAAGCATCATTAGCTTTAGACTTACAAAAAAATAGATATATAGCATTACCTGCAATATAGCTAGAATGAATGCTGTAAGCTGAATTTGGTCTGAAAACAATGAAATTGATTCCTAAAAACGTTGAAGTTGATAGCTGAAAATACTGAAATTGATTCCTGAAAACGTTGACGTTGATAGCTGAAAATGCTGAAGCTAAAAGCTGAAAACGTTAAAGTTGATAGCTGAAAATGCTAAAAGAAAAATGATTCCTGAAAACGTTGAAGTTGATAGCTGAAAATGTTAAAATTGATTCCTGAAAATGTTGACGTTGATAGCTGAAAATGCTGAAGCTAAAAGCTGAAAATGTTAAAGTTGATAGCTGAAAATGCTAAAAAAAAAAAATGATTCCTGAAAACTTTGAAGCTGATAGCTGAAAATACTGAACCTAATAGCTGAAAACGATGAAGTTGATAGCTGAAAATGTTGCAATTGATTCCCGAAAACGTTGAAGTTGATAGCTAAAAAAATGCTGAAGCTCATAGCTGAAAACGTTGAAGTTGATAGCTAGATAGCTTGATAGCTAGATATTAGTTAAATGCCAAATTGAAATAAAAGCCTAAGTTAGCCAAAAAAAGCTAGCATGCATCTTAATTATTAGCTAAACCCCAAAATAATCATAGAAAACTGAAAAAAATCATAAATTAGCCAAAATAGCTAGCATACAGCTAAAATGTTCGCTAAACTCCAACATAGCCCAAAAAAACCGTAATAAATGCCAAAATATTCCAAAAAACTAGCAGCATGCCATTATAAAACTTTCAACTTAACTACACTCTGACACCATATAATATAAAGTAACGACTAATCAATTATTTTAATAGTCGATTAGTCATGGCAGCCCGAGTCTGTAAATTGTGACTCCGATAGCTAAAAACAATCGATTTATCAATAGATTTCTGGAAAGTAAGAGAAAAAAATGATTGTTCTGAATTTGAAAGAGTTCTCCTCGTCTTTTTTCTTAGAGAGGAGAAGTGGATAAAATTCATGAAAGTCTCAGTTCATTTTCTTACAAGGGAATAAATTCAATTTTGACACACAGCTGACGCTCTGCACAAACAGAAGCTCGAATGATTAGCAGAGCAAACATAAACCACTGAAAATGTTTTATTATTTAAAGAGAAACAGCTACTTCCAGTCGGAACGGCACTCTCACACTTTAGTCTCTCCAGACAGACAATGAATTAACTGAAGTTCTTCTGACCCACTTTTTTTTTTTGGGTTCTTTTTGAAATTCCGCCATGAATTATTTAACCTCCCAGTGTCGAGTCCCCACATCAGTGTTTCTGAGCGTGCTTCCCTGTTCCCGCCGGTTCATCAGCTCAGCATCAATCAAACGCCAAGACAGATTGTCTGGAGGCTAAACAACGTCCTTGTCAAGTCTGGTCACTTTTCACTTTCGTGTTATTTTCCGCGTCACCTCGAGCAAAGAAAGAAAAACCCACAACCTGTCAGAGATCGAGAGGAAAAAAAAAAAAATCAATAACATAAAGATTTACCTTTGGAAGGAAAAAGTTTCCATCATTACAAAAAAGAATGCATGCGCTGCCAGAGAAGTTCATTTTGTGCTGGTTCTCATAGAAAAGATGAGCTTCTATGTAAACCAGATGTCTGTGCTTGAGCCAGAACACAAGCAAGACGGGGTTTAGAGAGGATATCCAACACAATGCACAGAGGGATGCTTCAGGTGAACGTGTCCAAACACAACGAAATTAGGATTAATGTGAGGGAAAGCGGGAGCGGCATCTTAGACAAACAGAGGAAGAAAAATCCAAAACATTACAAAAGAAAAAGAGTTAATGGAGACATAAACATCTAATTTATTTATATATTACAGCTTAATCTGACGATGAGGACGCTTCCAGATTACGACTCCGTTTGAGCGATGTAAGTGTGGGAATGTGGCGAACACTTGGGAAGGCCTGGATGAGACCCAGGCTAACAACACAAATCACTCTGGAGACGCGCGCAGCTGCTGAGGTGAAAGCGCCGCGGCTGCCGCGGAGCCGTCTCAGGTCAGACGAGGTAGCGGGAGCGGGATCGCCGCTCGCACCTGCAGACCTTTGGTTTCTGTTCATTTGATGCTGTGGCAAAAGACGGTCACCCAAGCATCCATCAGTTTTCCAGAAAGAGAAGAGACATTTCAAGGGTTTTATTGCAATATTAGAAGTCTTACGCCTGATTCACACCAGACACAGAAGTGCTGTGAAGCGGTGCGCGGGAGGAGAGTATCGCTTAACCTGCGGTTAACCAAACAAGTTTTTCTGCGACGGTCAATAGAAGTTTCAAGGGCTGGTTGATAGAATCGATTTGAATCGATTTAAGCTTAATAAATCAATAATCATTCACAAAAGATATAAATCGATTTGGCTCATAAAGCTGAAGTCAGCTAGCTTAATGCTAACGTTCAATATAATTTCCCATAGGACGGCTAATGCTAACGTTCGGTTACAATATGTGAACAGTATCAGAATAATATAAATAGATTCAAATTAAATAGTAGATTTTTTATGTATTCTAAACAAATGTGTATAAATTTGTAAACTTAAAATTAAATTGAATTGAATTGAAGAATCGGAAAAAATCGGAATCTAATTGATTCAGACGTTGTGAATCAAATAGAATCGTTTCTGGAAATGATAACTGATACCTAGCCCTAGAGGTTTCTGCTCAGATCTGGTTATTTAGAGCTTTTTTTTGCCATCACCAGGCACCCTCGCTCCGTAGCGGTGTGGTTGATTTGTGTGTATGTGTCTGTTTGGTTTTTTTGCGTTGCGTAACTTGTGTTTTATTTTTTGTCTCTAAAGTCTGTTTAGATGTAAAAATAGGATCACAAAATTATCCATTCTGTTATTTTATTGTGAAAATTGGTTATATTTTTAAAATTGGACGGAATTTCTTGTGTGTCTTGGAGTAACTTCCTGCTGGAGATTGACCGGATGCCAAAACGATCGCAGCATGGTGCGAGACGGCCGTCTACGGAACTATATTGGGGCCAGTATTATTAGAAACACAAATAAAACTATTTGAAATTTTATATTTTTTATATAATATTCATATATAATAGTGTAATATAGGTATTGGTGTTTGGCAAAAAGAAAAAGTAAAGCTTAAAAAAAATGTGCTATTCTAAAATAAATAATGATAATGATTTTTGGTATTTCAACTCAAAATTTTTGTTTTAAAACTTTTATTTTTTTTTACAGTTTTTAAATCTTTTTTTTCACTTTCAAGCCTGAAAATTTCGGTTTCAAAACTTTTGGCCCTGTTGAGTCGTGTTGGGGCGGGGCTAACAAGAAGGTCCAATCAAAATCGCTGAGGGTGGTAACTTCAGTTGCATTCGCTGACTCTAAGAACTGTGATAATTATGGTCAGAAGATGGCTGTTCTGTCTGCTATAGTCTGAAGTTGAAAACTGAACATTTGTAGCTGAAAATAATTAAGTTTATTGTAGAACAGCAAAAAGTTTTGGACATTTTGCTTTTCTTTGGCCAAACGCCAATATTTTTCTCAATTAGTTTTATTTGGGTTTCAAATAATCCTGGCCCCAATATAGCTCTGTATGCGGCCGTTTCGCACCATGCAGCAAACGTTTTGGCGTCTGGTCGATCTTTTGCGTGAGCCGCGAGTGATCCGCGTCAATTCTGGCAGGAAGTTACTCCAAGACACAAGAAAATCATTCAATTTTAAAAATATAACCACTTTTTCACAATAAAATAACGGGATTGACAAATGTGATCCTATATTTTTGAATCTAAACAGACTGTAGAGATAAAAGGCGGCACTTTGTGTCTGGTATGAAACGATTTTTCACTATAAAATAAAGCGATTGATCAAGTTTTTGCACCTAAACAGACTTTAGAAATGAAAATAGATACAATAAACACACAGACACACACATATCAACGTAGTGGGCCCAATACGGAGCGGTGGCGTTTTTGGGAGGTCGATAACCACAGCTGAGCAGAAGTGTCATCGCGGGAAACTACGTGTCTGGTGTGAACTGGAGGTTAAGTGGATACCGCGTGCCGTCTTCCCGCCCGCTCTCCGCTTCGCCGCGCTTCCACTGTGAACCAGGCGTGAGACATTAGATTCCCACTCCAATCATATTTTGATCTATTATAAAAGCGTTCACAGTTAATTATGATTATTAACAAAGACGTACATGGATTCATTTATGCATCAGAATGGAGCAGAGCAGAGAGCTTGTGATCCGGACTGTAGCAGCCATGACATAAAGATGTTTTTTCATCTAATTCAACACGATTTAAATAAAAGTACTCAAAAATATTTTCTTTATATACGTCCTTAATCATGAAAAGAAAAAAAAAATGGTACAAGAACATGTTAAAAACACAAAAAACATAGTTTTTACATGATGTAATCCAGGATTTCACTTAATTTATTATATCCTTAAATAGAAAAAACACTGCAGAATATGTTTTTTTTTTTAATATATATAAATAATCAGAATTAAATTTACCCATGAAGGGTTTAAAGATCTCTGAAGTCAGAACATAAATCACACGTGGAGGGGTTTGGATATGCAACTTCTTGACAGTTAAATCACATTTGACTCTTTTACTATATAATAAGGTTGGGAATCGATTAAAAGAAATTAAAAGTAATCATGATTAATTGCGATAAGTTTTTTTTAATTTACAGTTTTTGCCAACCACTTATTTATTATTAAAATTAAAGCACTAAAAACTGATTGAATATTTATTTCTTTTTAAAATAACCATGGTATAAGTGGGAAAAGAGCCCAATGAAGTGTTTTAATGCACGCCATCAACTTTCTTTATTAAATATTAACACATTAATCATTATTTGTTAAACACGTGCATTAATGCGTTCACACGCACAGCCCTACTATATAGCTAAATTTACTTAAACTAAAGAATCTAAATATAATAAATATCATTAAATTGAGTATCTTATGTGTTTTTCTTTTGATTTAGGGAGTTTTTAGGATCAAATACAATCTAAAATAGATTTTCCAATGATTAAAGTAAAGTAAATTAATATTAAAAGCTGTTAACTTCTACTTTAGTGACCAGTGAACATTATATGTCTTTACCAGCATCAGAAAAATACTTCTAATCACAAAACTACTGACAAACATAACCAGATGAAAAAAACGGTCACTTTCAGTTGATCTGAAGGTCAATCTGTGAGAAGATGAAGGCAGAAGTATGGACGCTACAGTCACTATTGAGAGAGAGTAGAGGAACCACATTAACCAAAGGAACTGGCTTCTTTAGGGTTGTAGGTCAAATCCCAGGAAACCCAGACAGGACCGGTTTGAACATCTGGAGGAGACGTTCTGGAGGAGATCCGGGTGTTCCCCTCCAGGAGAAGGAGACCGTTCTAATCCCAAAGCGAGTTGAGAAATTTGGTCTCTCGTGTTGCTTTACTTTCCAAGAAGAACCGCAGAACATCTGCAGACGTTTGGTTGGGATTAAAGTTCTCGACTTTATCAAAATACGAGAGAGTGTTAGGGCCACCAAAAAAAAATCATAAATTTATTAGATTTTTTTGAGATTATTTGGAAATAAAGCTTCAGTTTTTTCTCAAAAATTTACAGATTTAAAGTAATAATTTTACGACTTTAATGTACAAGAAAAAAAATCATAAATTTAGCCTATGACTTTTTAAGTCTTAGATATACAAATGTATTCTTTTAACTTAAAAGTTACAACATGTTTCTAGTGAATTTACAAGATTTAAAGTCATGAAGAACTTTAAAACTCATAAATTTAGCCTATGGCTTTCAAAGTCATAAATATACAACTTTTTTCTCGATATTTATCAGTTACGATTTTTTCTTGTAAATTTACGAGATTTGAAGTTGCAATTTAAAATATGTTTTGCTTGTAAACTGCTGTCGTAGAAAAAACGTTATAACATTATTGCAACTAATAAAGAGCTTAAAAGACAAGCAGAAAGACTTTTATTCAATTTAAACACTTTGAATTTGCCTAATTTTTTTTTTTTAGATCAACAAGCTCAGAAAACCTTTAAAAAAATCAATATTAAGACAGAAAATGGTCACAACACTGATAACAGTTTGTTGATTTAAGACCTTTTTTTCCTTCAGATTAAAAGTTTGACACAAGATTGTGTTAATTTTATAATGAAATGTTGGATTCAACTATTTATTCAGTTATAAAAATAAAAATGTTCTGTGTTATGAATCCTAATTTTACACTTTTTTTAACAGAAAAAATTTAGCTTTCCCGGTTGCATCAATAAACAGCTAAAAATATGCGATTAATTTGCGATTAATCGCGAGTTAACTATTATTGTTGGATATTTTCAGCAAAACAAAGCCGGGACACTGATGCCTTTGTGCCTTCATGTTGGTTACAAACATGACTCGGTTCTCCTCCAGTGTTGGACCAGCTGATCACCTCAAGCTTCTCACAACTGTGGACTGCTCAGCACCTCATTAGGACCAGATGAATCCCTGAAGGCCGCACATGGACACACATATGTAAACACACAATATCCTCCTTCAGGGAGTTCTTTCAGGCCAGAGAAGAGGATGTTTTTTGTGTTTCTGTGCACATGAAGAAACCAGTGACTCACATCTTTTCTTATCGTTTCCTTGTTAAATGTCCTTAACCTTATAAGGCCGGCACACACACTTTTGATCACACAGCTGCTCTGCAGGAGCAACAATCTCGGACGCTTCCAGTCCAGACAGCGGCTTCACAGCAAAATAACAAGTAATGAATGTGAGGAAGCTGTAACAAACAACTCTGCAGAGCTGCATCCTGCCTGCCTCGCCTGGAGCGCGCTGTAACCCGGTCTCCGCACCGACGTTCATTTCAAAAACACATTCGGGCTGATGTCACGCTTCTGGCCGCGTTCCGCTCATGTGAATGGAGTCGCGCTAATCAGACGTTAGACACGCACAAGCAAACACTCACGCTGGCCGAGACGACAAAGGACGCACAAATAAATCCAACGTAACGCACAGGGACAGCTGACCTGAATTCGGCCGCTAGACACTTTACCCAGCCAGCCACTTACGATCCAGCGCCAAAGGCGAGCGGCGAACACCCGCCGCTTCCCACAAGACCCACAAACACAAACAGATCTGACTCCAATAAACAAGTGACAGCACTATTAGTGTTTAGAAGCATCGCCGAAGCAAAACAGAAGGAATAATTGTTTTTTTGCTTATAAACATTATCATCTAATCTAACAGATATGACATAAATTCAGATTTTATGAGCCAATAATCTGAGATTTTTTATTGAAGTGGATGAAAAATCCTGCAGAACTTTATTTCAATGAGATTCTGGTGGAATTTATTAATAAATAGGGTGTAAAATCTAGCCCGCGATTTTTAAAAAACTAAATCTACTTTATGAGCTTTCAAGTGTTTTACTTTTCATTTCCATCTATAAAGAACCCCAAAGCGGTATTTTGATCCGTAATCCTCTAAAAACCTGCGCTCTCAACAGCAGCCCCTCCCATACTCATGAAAACGAGCGGGTCCTCACATGCTGACATCACAAGTTTAGAACCGCCTCTCTCCACTTAGCTTGAAGTGAACAATTAGCTTCTGGTGGAGAAAGGAGAGCAGACAATTTACTGAATGGAGCAGACTATTTCCTGGTGGAAAAGGGGAGCAAACTATTTCCTGGTGGAAAAGGGGAGAAGACTATTTTCTGATGGAAAAGGAGAGAAGACTATTTCCTGGTGGAAAAAGGGAGACAGACTATTTACTGGTGGAAAAGGGGAGAAGACTATTTCCTGGTGGAAAAGGGGAGCAGACTATTACCTGCTGGAAAAAGTGAACAGACCATTTGCTGGTGGAAAAGATGAACAGACTATTTCCTGGTGGAATGGGAGAGAAGACTATTTCCTGGTGGAAAAAAAGAGCGGACTAATTCCTGGTGGAAAAAGGGACCAGACTATATCTTAGTAAAAAAAAAAAAAAAAAGGAGCAGACTATTTCCTGATGGAAAAACGAGAGCAGAGTATTTTCTGGTGTAAAAGGAGTAGACTATTTCCTGGTGGAGAGAAGGATAAGACTATTTCCTGAAAGAAAGGGGAGCAGACTATTTCCTGGAAGAAAGGGGAGCAGACTATTTCCTGGTAGGGAAAGCGGGCAACGAATTGGGAGAACTGTTTTAGACGTGGATTATTGAGAAAGAGAGAGAAAGGTCCAGAGATTAATGACACTTCAAAGAGAAGAGAAATGTTTACAGCCAATGCTAATCAGAACAAAACTCTAATCATTTCAAGAAATCCTAAAATGTTCATCATGCATCTGTGTCTGCATTTTTTTGACAGAATTTCACGCAAAATGAATCCATCACTATTCTGTTTGTGCCATGCTTTAGGATCAAAAAAAAAAAATTGGATTTTTTTTTTTTTTTTATGGGTGCTCTAGGATAATGTCATAAAATGGGCGGCACCCTCAAGGAGTGAAAGGCGGAGCCCCATAGATCGAGTTATTTTACTTCTGGGTATGAAAAGAGTTAACAAAAGTAACTCATATTTCATAAATCATTTATCTTTTAGTGTTTCAAGGTAATATATGATCATATATATGGTTACAGTTTACTCTGAAAGGCTTAAGAAAATCATGGTATGGCCCCTTTACATTTTATGCCGCATTCTCAGTTATAAATGATGAGCCAAACATCTTATTATGAGGGAAAAGTCATAAAACTTCACCAACAACTGAACCATGACCAAACGATTTCATTTTATAATAAAATGTGTTTAAAATAATGTCGTTTTTTGTCAATTACAGGAAAATAACGAGCAAATTTGAAACATTTCCAATTAAAAAATCTTCCGTTTTAACTTTCGGTGATGCACAGTTAATCGGCAAGATTAACTTGAGCTCATCAGGCTGTAGATAACAGACCCCAAAAACAGCTTCTCCATTTAATGTATAGGAATTTTTTTTTTTTACAATTTTACATGTTTAACTAGGACTTTGGGGAAAAAGTCGTTCAAAGAAGACTAAATACTTGACTGTTAAAACGACAAAAAACACAACTTAAAAATAAAAATCTATAAAGATGCCGCTAAAAACCAAACAGTCCTGCATCAGGATAATTTTTCTACTTTCTTTTAAAAAAAAAAAAAGGAGATACATGCCTTCAGCATCTTTTATCCAAAAAATTACACAAGTAAAAAGAAAAAGCAAAATCTTTTTTATAACTAACATTTCCAAAATGTTTTTGCATCATTTCATGGCCATTTTTTTTTTTTATCAATACATGCTGAGTTTTGTGTTTCAGTATTTTACTTGCAGCCATATTGTGACACTTTGCACTCGACAGCAGACGTCAGACTCAACCACAAACCAACATTTTGCAGCTGAAGGCCACAAGGCCTTCGATTCTTCAAGTCACAACACTGAAGTATCTCCAAATGTGGAATATTTGAAGAGAACAAACAAAGACAGCAAAGGATTTCCAGCTTAACAAGGATGCGTTCTGATATTTATGGAAAGTATCCATTAATGTGGAGACTAAAACAATAATTTCATTTAAAAAAGTAATTAAAAAGAAGTAAATCCTACTTATTCCAGTTTAAAGTGACCTTAAAATTCCCTGATGACATTATTTTGTATGGAAAACAAAGACTGGTGATTTGCATATTTTTTTCTACTGAGTTTTAGAGCACATCTACACTTTTCCTTGTACTTAAAATTAGTAATATAGGAGTTTAGGGGTGAAAATAATAAGGAAAATTTGAAATGCTCAATACTAGTGATCAATCTTGTACTTGTGATACATGACCAGATGGCAAATATAAAATAAAACTCATATTTTCTATTTTAATGCAACAATTATATTTAAATCAAAGTCAACACAACTTCAAATTTCCACTCCAACCATATTTTTCTCTATTGTAAAGTCGCTCCCAGTGATGTTTTAAGTATGACTGTGAAGTTTTAGCCAATAAGCAATGCTGTGCAATGCCGGGTTGTGGGCGGGACTGTTGACACAGGGCAACCCCGCCCCCCTCCCCATCTCTGAGAGCTCCACTTGCGTGTTGACGTGCAAGCTTATAGCCTCAAGACAACATTAGCGACACAAAAATAACTTTAAAAAAGAAGTCGCACAGTTTTTAAAGTTTTAATTTTACATTTTTAAGCATCCAGTTTTATCTGTTCCTAATCTAACTCAATTCAAATTGAGAAATATGCAGTTTTAATCCAAAATTCTTCTCTACTATGAGAAAAATGCTACAAGAATGTGTAAAAAACACGATTTTCAATGGAGTGGGTCTTTATATTATACTCTAAATGACCCACGTTTACCTAGGACAGAGGTCTGCAACCTGCGGCTCCAGAGCCACATGTGGCTCTTTCATCTCTCCATCATGGCTCTCTGGCTGAAGAAAAATAAAATATTGTAATTAAAAAAAAAAAAAAAAAAAAATGGAGATTAGCTATTATTTTAGCAACATACTAGCGTTTTTGGCTAATGTGTTTTCTACTGGGGTTTTTAGGCTAATTCACAGTTTTAGCTTCTATTTTGGCTACATGCTAACGTTTTAGACTAAGTTTACTGAGGAATTCTATGCTAATTTGGAGTTTAGCTAATATTTTTATGAAAATACTGATGTTTTTAGCTAATTTGTTATCTACGGAAATTTTTGTTTTGATAATTTTGAATTTAGCTTGTAGTTTAGCAACATGCCAACATTTTTGACTAAGTTAGCTTTCTGAGGAATTTTAGGCTAGCTTTTTGGCAGAATTGGCCTCTAATTAGTTATTTATGCTAATTTGGATTTAGCTAATATTTTAGCAGTATGGTAACATTTTTAGCTAATTTGTTATCTACTGGGGGTTTTAGGCTAATTTTGAGTTTAGCTTTTATTTCAGCAACAAGCTAACATTTTTGGCTGATTTAGTTTACAGGGAAATGTTATGCTAATTTGAAGTTCAGCTAGTAAGCAACAAGCTTGCTTTTTTGCAACTGAAGTTAAAAACTTTTTTAAAAAAAATCTAATTTTGAGAGATGCTAGATTCTTTTACATTTTTTGTTTATGCCAAAAATAAACATTCTTCACATTTATTAAAAATACAAAAAGACGGTTATGAATGCAAATCCAAATTTCTTAAAGGCTAACGTAAGTCATGCGGCTCCTTCTAAGTTTTGATCAGTAGAAAATGAGCCCAAATGGATCTTTTACTGTTAAAGGTTGCCGACTCCTGACCTAGGATTTGGGTAACCAACATAAAAAAAAGTCCATCTTATTGGTCACAAGCATAAACGTCTACATTTATTTGTTAAATATTTCAAGCCCCCATATGACTGTTTTAGCATGTTTGTAAACATTTACGGTCACCATTTATCGCGATTTGCGGCGTCTTTCGCGATGTGTGTATCGCACAGGCTGATGTCGATCGTGCAGGCCGAGCGTAGATGTCCATTTTTTCACAGAAATCCTTATAAGCGCAGGTTAATTCTGGAGGGCTGAGGCCAGACTCACACGTGTGTGCTGTGCGAGTCAGTCGACTGCTGTCCCTGTCCATCAGAGGGTCATATGAGGAGCAGATTAGGGTTTCTGACCGCAAACCCCTGTCGCCATGGTCCATCGTCACCGAGCCGGAGAGACGGGTGGGTCATCATGACCCACCGCTGAGTCACACACTCCCCCAGATCACCTGCACCACCGCTGTCACTAACACAGTCTAAGGAAGCTGCATCTAAATCGGGACTTTGGGATGCGACCTATGTCTGTCGTCGCCCTACTAAACTCCAGCGGTTAGACCGATCCATTTCCAGACATGGCTAATTACAGCCATTAAGCATCAGCGTAACAGTACAACTATAAAAGTTTGATTTGATCTCTGTATAGGGTTTAAAAAGTTACCGGTCACTGCTAAAACATAGAAAATAAATAAAAAACTTCCATTAAAAACGAGAATTTAGCAACGTCAATTCTGTTTTTTTTAGAGAACTTTCCTCAACTAAACAAGCAGGAGTGCATATAAAACTTGAAGTTGGAGAAGAAGAAGAACTTTTTTCAGGACGTCCCAGTACATTCACACATAGTTAGAACTGCAAGCAGCTGAAAACTGGCAAAATATGAAACATAATTCAACAAGATTCTGACTTAACATTAAATTTAAACAGAAACATTGAGGGAAATAAATACAAAATTGTCAAATTAAAAAAAAGAAAAAAGAAAAAGTGCAAACAATGACAGAACTAAAGCAAAATCCTTTAAATAAACTATAAACGTGCAGGGATGATACGAGTTTCTGCTCCTGCCAAATGACAAAACAGTATTTTTAAAGTATAATAGTCACAAAAATAAGCTTAGAAGCTGATGGAAAAATGAAAAGGTGAACTTATCCACGTAAAATCTGAAACATAATAATTTTACATCTAAACCTCAATGTGGCTAAAACACCAGTCATGGAAAAATACACACGTTTTAACCACAGCGCAGAAACAGCAGCAGCTGAAGAGATTTTCCTCATAGATAACAGATAAAAAGTCTGTTTGTTCCGACGCATTCATCAGTTTATTATGGAGGTAAAAATAGACAATAAAACTGTCTTTTTTGAAAATGCATAAAAGCTTCAGTGACTTTAGGATTTTAAGATTTTGGTTTAACAAAGATTCATTTTTTAATGATCTGAACATCTGGACTTAAAAGGCTGAATAAGATGCACAGCAGCCTCTGCGATGAATGAGATGACATAACCTTGTCCCACTTCAACAGCCCACTGATCACAGTTTCCACAATTTGTTCTGGATGTCGTGATGAGAATAAATCCTGAAAAGGCTCTAATTTCTACCCATCATTAGAAGAATTGGTCAGACCCTGACTCAACATCCTGACATTTTCTCTTTGGTCATTTGCTCCACATTAAAGATTCCGATTAAAATCATGTTTTTAACATGCTCTTGTGGCATGATGGTGGAGGAAGCGTTGCACTAGCTATTAGGCTAAAAGGACGGACTGCTAGCAATATTTTTAACATAGCTAGCGGTCCAAAAGCTAATTAAAACACCTAATCTCGAAGCACCAGCCTTTATTTATTTATTTTTTGTTTTGTTTGGACCATGAACCCAGTGGAAAGATGGCTGTTTCTGCAGGGGATAGTTTAAATGCAGAGGACGCATTTCACTCATCTACTTGCGTGACAGCTAATGGGACTTTAACTTTAAGTTTAACTTTAAATGTGTGCCGCCAACAACAAAACCCAGCCTTGGCGCCACTTAAAATGGCTATGCAGCTTGAATCTTGACTGCACGTATTAAAAGTGTGGCCAACGTTGAATTATAAATATTGAAGCAAAGTTAAACTTATATTTTGACAGTTTGTGCTGTTCTTGAAAATATGAATTTCTCATAAACAAATAAAGGAAGTCCTTAAACTCGTTTTCTATTGATCAAAACCTACAAGGAGCCGCATGACTTATGTTAGCCTTATTTTTGTTTTTTTTAATAAAATGTGAATAATGTCTATTTCTGGCACAAACAAAAGCAAAAAAAAAATATATAAAAGAAACTAGCATCTCTCAAAATGGGACTTTTTTTTACGTTTTTAACTTTAGTAGCAAAAAAGCAAGCTCGTTGCTTAATTACTAGCTGAACTTCAAATAAGCATAACATTTCTCTGTAAATGAAATCAGCCAAATATTTAGAATGAAATAAAAGCTAAACTCAAAATTAGCCTAAAACCCCCAGTAGATAACAAATTAGCTAAAAATGTTACCATACTGCTAAAATATTAGCTAAATCCAAATTAGCATAAAAAACTAATTAGAGGCTAAATCTGTCAGAAAAAGCTAGCTTGTTGCTTAATTACTTGCTGAACTCCAAAATAGCCTAAAATTCCTCAGAAAACTAACAAAATGTTAGCAAGTTGCTAAAATAGAAGCTAAATTCAAAATTATCAAAACAAAAATTTCCGTGGATAACAAATTAGCTAAAAACATCAGTATTTTACTAAAATATTAGCTAAACTCCAAATTAGCATAGAATTCCTTAGTAAACTTACTTAGTCATAAATGTTAGCATGCTGCCGAAATACAAGCTAAATTCAAAATTATCAAAATAAACATTTCTGTAGATAACAAATTAGCTAAAAACATCAGTATTTTAATAAAAATATTAGCTAAACTCCAAATTAGCATAGAATTCCTCAGTAAACTAACTTAGTCTAAGACGTTAGCATGTAGCCAAAATAGAAGCTAAAACTCTAAATTGAAAACCCCAGTGGAAAACACAATAGCCAAAAACATTAGTATGTTGCTCAAATAATAGCTAATCTCCATTTTATTTTATTTATTTATTTACAATTATTTTATTTTTCTTCAGCCAGAACCACGATGGAGAGATGAAAGAGCCACATTTAAATATCGTATCAGCAAATATCGGTCACAGTTGCAGGGAAAATATCGATTATCGTATCGGCCCAAAAAAAAAAAAAAAATTATTATATCGGCCTCTCTTTTTATTCTGTATTTAGTTCATACTGCTGACTTTTAAACATCCCACGCTGAAGCACAGAAGAAATGGAGAAGGACAGCGGTGCAAGCTGCCACTTTCCGCCTCTCAGGGGGTATTTTACAGCCCGACATACAAACAAGACCATAAAACTGGATCTACCTCTCGTCTCCCTGAACTCCCGCTCTTTCTAATAAACCCACAGCTGAGGAAAAACCTCAACAGACGGCAAAAAGAAATTAGCCTGCGAGATTGGAAACCATAAAGGCGCTACGCGAGGATTTAACAGACATTTAACACCTTATGAGGTTCGTTACAGTTTTGGATGAAAGCGAGGCATTAAATTCAGTTCAAGTAGTTGGATTGCTTGTTTACAAGAAGATTCTAAAAATAAGATGTATTGTGAGACGAAATGTGTTGGGTTATTTTCTCCAATGCCGTTTAGCGTCTATTCCTGGCGTCATGTGACCGCAGCCACTGCTCACGGTCAAACGTCCGGATGGCTTCTCCAAACACAAATACCTGGTTTTCAGTCTTTTGGCTGGGAAGAGGTACTATGCTGTAAACTTACTTTCGCTACAAAAAAAAAAAAAAAGAACACACCTTCAATCATCTCTCCACTCTGAAGTTTACCCAATTCTTCTCTTTTGTCATATTATTAAGAAACGTTACGTTCTTTCTCTTCACCCAGACTAAAGAAACTTTTTGTCAGGGTGGATTTAGGGCCAAAATGTAGGAGAAGCATGGCTTGAATGGAAACAAAAAAATGTTATTAACAAATGAATCCAATGGAGAGATTTAAACAGGAAAGAAACCTAAAAAGCTGAATCAAAAGAAGAAATAAAAACAAACTGAAAACTATGAGAAACTGAACCTATTGTGACCCTAAATCCTAAAAATAGAACTAAACAAGGCAGAACAAAAAAAAGCAACCGTTTTTACATTTAAGTTAAATTTGATTCAATTTATGGATTCAATTCATGTTAATTATTAAGATTCAGTGTTTCTAAATTGTTTAAATTCATTATTTGATTTACACCTTAAATAAGGTTTTTATTAAATTTTTCCCCTAATTTTTTGTGCTTTTAAGGCATTTAGTGCAAATCATACGAATAGGAAATTATATGTTCAAAACTAACACAAATGTATTGCTTGCTTAGAAAAAAAATGGGTAAAGAATAGTGCAATAGAGTTATAAAACTGACTTATGAAGATGAAATCCACAAATTAAGATTACAGATGTTAAACTCCTCACTGCACACTTTCCCAACTTTTCTCAGACAGACATGGACATTTTTAAATCCAAATTTATAGAATGAAAACTAAGATCTGATCGCATCACAGAATTATGTGGGTCTGCATAGAAGAGATTGACAAGGTCTTCAGCCAATCGGGACGCAGAACAGGGTGCGCTGTTTAAAAACGAAAAAAAAAAAAAAAAGCAGCTGCATGATCGCAGTGAGACCAGGTGAACTGAAATATGGAAAGAAAAAACTGTTTTCTGTTTGATTTGACAGAAATTTAGGAGAGTTCAGGTTGAGGTTCAAACTGTAGAAGGGTGGAATAAAAAAGACACATTCTATGAGGGTCTCGAACATGTAGCCAGATTGAGAAAAAAAATAGTAATAGGTAGGGCTGGGCGATATGGATTTTTATATCACGATATAGCTTTTTACATATTGCGCGATAACGATATTAATCACGATATAAACCAAATAACTATATTTGACTATATTTATTTATATTAGACAACTAAACTGTTTCTTCAGTTCCATAAAAAAACAAAGCATTAAGTCTACAAATAAATTCTAATGTTTTCAGGGTTCATATAATAAAAATGTATTAATATACTACAAATTATTTTTGTTGTATTTAGTAGGGGTGTAACGGATCACAAAACACACGGCTTGGATCGTGTCACGGCTTTAAGGTCACGGTTTGGATCATTTTTCAGATCAGTAACGAGTAAAAAAAAACAAGAAAAAAGAAGAAAAAAAGCCTAAAATTACTTTTTTTAAAAAGTTAAAAATATATGCTTAAAAAAAAGTACTTAAAAGCATTAACTCACACATTTTGAACTTTGAACATAAACAAAACATGTATTTTCTGATTATATGTACATGTCTGGAGACAAGTCTGCAAAAACTGAGAGAAAGGAATGCTTCATATGCTATCCCACCAAATTAAACTGCAATTTTGAAATTAAACTTTCATTATTTTTGGTATTAATTGTTGTATTGAAATTAACAGTAGCAACATTTAAATACGTCAAATACGTATTATTAACCATAGTACATGTCCAGGTGACGCACTGCCATACCCGCGTTCTTTCTGGTTAATTTTGACCCTAACAGCTTGCCATAGTTCAATCTGTCGGCTCTTGCCAGCTGGGTGCAGGAGTGCAACAGCGACCGCTCCTCACTGGAAGGTCTCCTGAACTCCGACACGGAGATGTGCACCGATGTTTTTATTCAGCTCTTCAAAATAAATAAATCTCTCGGTATCTGCGTTCTTCACGAAGAGTTCCAGAAAAGTTTTGACGGAAGCTTCTTCCACACTCAGCAACAGACTTTCTGATGACCGAAAGCATCAAATCTAACGCTTGTTAAAACTAATACAGTGTTTATTAAATTATTTTGACGCCAAATGCATTCGTCGTGGACAAACAATTGATTGTAATAAAGGTACGCAGCGGCAGCGGGGGTTGCTGGTAGAAGTCGGCTCGTGCGCGTTTGTTTACCTTTCATGCAGACGAAGGACGCGGAGTGGAGTCCAAAAAATGACCCAAATGAGAGCCAATAAACACAATAATTAGATACAAACACTTACTCGCCCTGTGGCCACTAACTCTCTAACTTTTACTCGTCAAATAGGAGAAACTGTTCGCTAGCAAGTGTTATTTGCGGACCCTTCAAAATAAAAGTCTATCGCGATAGACTCATTCTTCTATCGAAAAAATGTTATATCGCGATATCAATAATTATCGTTTTATCGCCCAGCCCTAGTAATAGGTCTCTGATAGTGTTTGCGGGCCGGCCCAAATGAGACGGGCCGCAGTTTGGTGTAAGGTGAATTTGGCCGCCAAAGATGCTAGTGCTGAGAGCTAAATATGCTGAAATCAATGAAAACGCTGAAGATGATAGCTAGCTAAAATATTAGTTAAATGCAAAAAAGCCTAAATTAGCCAAAACAGCTAGCATGCAGCTGAATTATTAGCTAAACTTCAAAATAGCCTAAAAGATCTTAATAAATGCCAAAACGCAAAAAGCTAGCAGAATGCAATTATAACTTTTAACTTTATTTCGTTCTGACTCCACATAACGTAACGATTAATCGACTATTAAATTAGCCGTCGGCTAAACTGAAGATTTTTCCTGACAGTAATTTTGCTCCAGATTCACAATTTGAATAAAGAAATACTCAGAAATGCTATTTTTATCTTAGTTTTCTTTAGATATGTCCTTCATCAAGAGAAAATGTAACAACAACTTATTAAAAAACAGCCAAAACCCAGGTGGATTTTAAAGAATTAAAGTCTCTTTGGCTCCAGATCAGAGTAAAAAAAAAAAAAAAACATTTTCCTGACTCTCGAGCACAATAGAATATATAAGACAATGAAAGAAAGGAGTTTGTTTATCCAGCTGGGTTTGGTCACAACAAGAGCAAACAGTGTGTTCTGCATTTAGCTGCGGGCCACATGTTCATGTGTCTCCACTGTCAAGTCACACATCTGTTTGTAATTTGGTGGCGCAAATAAATTCACCAAGAGCGTGGCTTATTAGTCAAAGGGAGAACTCGAGAGGGCAGGCGGGGTTACCGCCGTTACCCCGCATGCATTCTGAAGCACCGGTGCATCTGTGCAGGCCCGCAGAAACTTTAAGAGCTGAGGTGACGCACTTTCATGTCTTCCTCATACTTGGAAGCGGATGAAAACAGCAAGAGCTCTGGTTATGAGCCAGCATGTCAGGAGAATAAAGACAATGGCTAATGGCTGCAGCATGCATGACTCACCATGTCACTCATTCACGTGTGTGTACGCGCACACACGCACATACAAACAGCGGGTTGAGCCTCGAAAAGAACGTTCTCTCATTATAGCAGGAGTTCAAAGGCAGACGGGGAGCGCTTGGCTGTTACTATGGCTCGAACTGGCTGCAGGCCTGGATCATCACACTAACTAATGTCACAAAGTATTAAGCGTACACACTGCCACGTAGCCCGGCGAGTCACACACTGACACTGCCTGCCAACAGTGATGGCAATTATAGACTGGAATCAGTGTGTCGTTTGTTGCAGACAGACTCAAAGCCCTATAAATACAGTTATTTTTTGAGAATAACTCGCAGAGAAAATAGAAAAATTAACTTTTTTTCCCCTCTTATTCAAAATGGCTGATGAGTCATTTAATTTTTGCCCTGAAAGAGGCTGAGTTCTCCAGATCTTAATGTGCCCTCGCTATCAAAAGATAATATTTATTCTGTCTATTTAACTCCATCTAATGCATTAAATGTTTTCATTTCTGTAAAATAGACTCTAAAAGCCAAATTGCAAACTTTTAAACACAAAGAATGATATAATTTTCCTTAAAATCTCCCTTAATGAGAACATTTTATAGTGGAAGGATGCTTAAAGTTTTGATTTAGATCAGGACTCATTTTCTTCTCTGATGTGGGACCGGGATTGGTTTGTATACTAACAGAAAAAGTTTAACAATCACAGCCTAGATGCAAACATTTATGGTTTTCCAGAAAGCCAAAGATAGCCAAATTTTAAATAATTAATTTCTGTATTCTTCAAAAAAACAAAAAATACTAAAACATTTTAAAAACAACATATATTTGCGATAATGCTAGTGTGACTGCTGTTGGCTGAATGTGGCTGCTAAAAATGCTAAATTCAAATTCATTTTATTTATGTAGCACCTTTCATGTTAAAAGAAACCGCTCAAAGTGCTGTACATAAAACCATAAAACAAAATTCCCCAAAGCTGATGTATGCTAGCGCTAATAGCTGAAAACGCTGATGTTGATAGTTGAAATGGCTGAAGCTAAAATATTAGAAAAATGCCAAATTAGCCTAAAAGAAACCCAAAAACTGGTAAAATGTCTAATTTAGCCAAACCAGCTAGCATAAGGCGGAAAATTTAGCTCAAAATTAGCCTGAAAAACTGAAAAAAGTCTAAATTAGCCAGAACAGCTAGCATGCAGCTGAAATAGTAGCTAAACTCCAAATTAGCCTAAAAAAATAAAAGAAGCCCAAATTAGCAAAACGGGTAGTAGCTGAAATACAAGATATGCCAAATTATCCTAAAAATCTGTTAAAAAAGTGTAAATTAGCCAAAACAGCTAGCATAAAGCTAAAATATTTGCTGAGCTCCAAATTAGCCTAAAAAATTGAAAAAATCCTTAATTAGCCAAAACAGCTAGCATGCAGCTGAAATATTAGCTAAACTCCAAATTAGCCTAAAAACTTAAAAAAGCCCAAATGAGCAAAAACAGGTAGCATGTTGCTGAAATATAAGCTAAATGCTAAATTAACCCTAAAATTCTGATAAAATGTGTAAATTATCTAAAACAGTTAGCATAAAGCTAAAATATTAGCTAAACTCCTAATTAGCCAAAACAGTTGTAAAAGCTAGTATAAAAAGAGCTGAATGTGTTAAAAACTGAATGAGTTGAAGAGATATGGACGTCCAAAAAAACGAAGAAGAAGAAAAAAAAAAGAAGAAGTGAATCATTATAGTGTGAATGCAAATAAATATTCTATCCCGTCCCGTCATCGTTCAGACTGCAGAAGGGGCTGGGGCAAATGAGTTTGGGGACCCCTGATATAGATAACAAGAATCTGTAAAAATGTGATTTTTTTTTTTGTTTTGCAACTGTTATGTCTGTAGTTCAGTAAGTAAACTGTGCATCTGGATCAAAACTTTATTTAAAGGTTTTAAGAAATGCTGACAGGAAGTTGTCAAATCAGGAATCTACGGTGGCCCTAAAGTACAAATCACATCACTCAATGCAAAAACATTAAAGCACAATAAAAAGTAAAACAATTATTTAAAAGCAAAAAAATATTGTAAAAAATAAAAAAAAAATAAAATAAAAAAAAAATAAAATAAAAAGGAATTATTTTGGAAAACGAACAAAAACAATTAAACAAAATTAGCTGGAAAATGTTGTTTTTATTTATTTACTTTTTGCTCGTCGTTGATTGAATGACGCTCGTTCACTTTTTGAACAGGAAGTTTTGGGCAACATCTTCCAGCAAGTTTGTTTAAGCTTCTAGCCGCAGCTTAAGTTCAGCGATTTCTCCATCTTCTTCACCACAGTTTAGGCAACACACCCTTCTGCTCTCCTTCTTCTTCAAAACTCAAACATCTTCATCCAATCAGTGACATCCCATAATACCTAACTTGTTTTTTATTTCATTTTTTTTTATTTATTTTGATTTCTGACAGTTACTTTTGTTTTTTTTTTTTCATGTTTTGGTTTCTAGAATTGTGTTTTGATCTTTCATAATAATTGTCGTCATCTTTGACATGTTTATGCTTTTATTTTTATTGGCACTTCAGGGCCACCGTAGGTAACGACAGCAGCCATTGGTAAAGCTGAGGCACATAGTGAAACATTACTAAAATAAAGAAAATGTATTAATTAACTTGATACATAAATTCAAACAAGGTAATCTTAAGTTTGATATATCGCTGTATAAATGTATATTTCTATCTTATGTTTAATTTTGATTTTGTTTTCATTGCTTTAAAAGAATTTCCAAATCTGGTAAACTTTTAATCTGAAAAACTACAGTAAATCACAAATAAATTTAAGATAAAATACAAACAAAAATTGAGTGTAAATCATTTAAAGCTTAAAAAAATCTCAAAGAGAGATTTATTGTTTAACTTTAAATGTTAGTGGGATGTATAAAAGAGTTTTTAGACGAGTATAAAGCTTTAAAACTTAAATTATCTTTTTTTTATATTTAAATCTCGCAGCAGTAACTTGGTGCTTCCTCTAGACTTTATATTGCAAATATTAAAGTTATTGATGTGAAAGGAGGTCCTGTTTTAATCGGAATGTAATTAAATTGTCCTGAATTTACCTACCTGTATTAAATAAGGGTTGATATAATGCTGCTTTAAGTAATTAAAATGAGAGATATAAATGAAAGTTTACAACCGAAACTGGTGACCTCTCCAGGGGTACCCCCCACCTTCACCCCTTCAGGAGGTGGGATAGGCTCCAGCAACCAAGAGATAAAGCAGATTTGGAAAATAATTGGCTACAAATATTGAAAATGTCTTCCTAAATCCATAAAAAAACAAAATTCTTCCTGTTTTTATGTGAAAACACTGAATTCTAATTCTCTAAAAATGCTGATCATAAACCCTTTCTCTTCTAGGAGGCAAAAAAAAAAAAAAAAAAAAGCTTTCAGCCTAATGAGAAATTGGCATTTTATGCCACGAATCAATAACCACAGACGGCAGATGATCATCCCCGTTAGCAGGGTCCGCTGGGTTTCTGCTTGTGCGCATATTTGCATAAAAGCTGAGGCGGTCGTAAATGCTCCATGTCAAGACGGTATGTGGGCGTCTCCTGTTCCGCCACGACTTACTAGTAAATGCTGTAAGTGTATACGCGGGCGAGGGCATCTTTCCACGTAGCGGCGAGTCAGCAGAACGACGGCAGAGTTTCCAGTTCTCCAGGCAGACAGAAAAAGCAGACAAGCAGTCGTCCTGTCTGTGGACGGCCAAGTCTTCAAAGAGCACATCTGTTTGTTGTTACACGTAAATGCCAACGCACACACACAGGAGACACTACGATACACTGCAGACACACAAAACTAACTACCATTTATTGTAAACTCCACAAAGGAATTCATTTAAATTAAGAAACATTGGAGTTTAACCACCACAAACAGAAGCAAACCTTTAATCCGTCTGGATTTGCTTTATCCAGCGGCTCAAACTCCTCAGTCTGCAGCTAAAGAATAACTTTAAAAACATAAAGCCATCAGACTGACTAGTTCTAGTCATCCGTTTATCTCCCACTTTTCAGAAAAAGCGCCTTTCTTTTTTAAAGTAAACCTTTCCTCATCCTAACTTTCAATTTACCTCATTAAAGTGGGATTAACTCTAAAAGTTAGCAGAGAAGATCTTCAGATTTTGGGTTTGAATTTGGGGAGTTTGTTATGTTCTAAACACAAAGAGAGGAGCTTGAAAATGTTTGACTTTGGAGCCGAATATTTACTTTGTGGAATCAGCAAAAACATGGAGAAACAATGCAGATTCTAGATAAGAGAAGATGGTTTCTACACATTGACTGCAGTCAAATGAGCCGCCGTTCGTATTTCTGTGGTCAAATCAGCCGTCGCTGGATTTTTTGTGAGAGTTTTGTACAATATTTACGGTAGCAGTGCTGAGAACGCTGAAAAATCTCCACCAGACTCCACGGAGCTTCTGGACGTGACCACGTAAATGTGAACGGCGGCTCATTTGACCACATTTGGAAAGGATTGTAAATCAATGAAAGAGCATTTTGATGTTAGCTGTAGCTGGACATAACTGTTAAAGCTTGATGTTTTTATGTAGCAGTGGTGAAGATTTATGCTAGCGAGACACAGAGCTATCATAACCAGACAGGAGGGGGTCAGCTCAGCTCGAAAGCCACGCCCCCTCAGAGGAGATTTTGGAATAGAGGTTTCAGATCAACGTGAAAAATGGCTTTTAAAGACATTTAGGTTGTGGGATTTTGGTTAGAAACTTCATATTCATAATTAAAAATCTACTGGGAACGTTTCTATTTTTTTAATTTAAAAATAAATTGTCATTTGGGAAACTTTAAAGGCATTAAGGATCAGAAGAAAAAAAAATTTTGATTGATTTTGTCTTGATTGGGTCGTTTAAGTCTATTTAAAAAGCGCTCCCAGTAATCTTTTAATTATAATTAAGTTGTTTTTAGTCAAAAGTTGTTTTCTTGGATATAGCTTCTGCAAGAAATTTGGGGTGTAGTAAGCCTGCCCTCGTTTCCCATGATCCCTTAGTTTACAATCTCTCCTGGTAGCTTATACCTCAACCTAACATTTCGAGTGAAACAAAAATGCTCAGGAATATCGGAGCTATCCACCTGTCCAGTTGTGAGCTCGGACGAGGAAAACAAAGACGTTAATGGATCTATTTGTCTCAAGCGGATGCATCAGAATGGACAGAGCAGGAAGCTTGTTGCTCGCCAACATGATGCTACAAGCTTTTTTTCAAACTGCATTTTTGGTTTGCACAAGATTTAAATAAATAAATATTTTTTTAAAACCATGTTTTAATCTTCAAGAACCCATACAAGTTTTCCTAAAAAAATTCAATTATGTGGAATATACGACAAACCAAGTGGACAACAGAACTAGTGCTGCCAAAAACAATTATTTTAATAGTCGACTAATCATCGATTATTTTTTCCGATTAGTTGATTAATCGGGTCATGCACAAACTGGTTGTAAAGAAAATCTTAAACATTATTAGCTTTAAAACTGAAAAATCCTAAATTAGCCAAAATAGCTAGCATATAGCTGAAATATTACCAAAACTCCAAATTAGCCTAAAAAAGTGTAAAATCCCAAATTAGCAAAAATAGCTAGCATGTAGCCAAAATATTAGCTAAACTCCAAATTAGCCTAAAAAAACTGTAAACATTTTGAAATAGCTAGCTAACATGAGCCTACAAAACTGAAAAATCCTTAATTAGCCAAAATATCAAGCATATAGCTGAAATATTACCTAAACTCCAAATTATCTTAAAAAAAATGTAAAAATCCCAAATTAGCAAAAATAGCTAGCATGTAGCTGAAATATTAGCTAAACTCGAAATTAGCCTAAAAAACTAAAAAACTAAAAAAAAATCCTGAATTAGCCAAAATAGCTAATATGTAGCTGAAATATTATATTAATTCCAAATTAGCCTACAAAACTGAAAAAGCTTAAATTAGCCAAAATAGCTAGCATAAGCTAAAATATTAGCTAAACTCCAAAATAGCCTGAAAACCATTAATAATTGCCCAAATAGTCTAAAAAGCTATCAGAATGCCATTATGACTTTCAACTTTACTACACTCTGACTCCATATATTATAAAGTAACGACTAATCGACTATTAAATTAGTCGATTAGTCGTCGATTAGTAGACTTATCGTGGTAGCCCTACACAGAACACGTTTCTGATATTTTCTGTTACACTGATGTCACACCATAGAGGCTCTTATGGGTTAATTTTCTTCATATATGTCCTCCCTCATGACAATAATTGTATTGGAACTTTGGAAACATTTTTTTATTGAAGTAGTTCATAAAATGGGTAAATAAATTCCTTTAATTTCCTGAACAAAAGGCTAAAAACTATTAGCTTAAAGGTGGAGTTTCAGCTGTGGATCTTCATCCTCTAAGTGTCCCACAGGAGAAGCAAAGTGAGCCCATCTTGAGAGCAGCGTTGGCATCCTGATGTGCAAAACCCTATAAATATCTCCTGATGCGTGTGGGTTGAGTGGCCCGAGTTTCCCTGATTCAGCCTAAATGCTAAATACCTTAGATGCCTCTCCTCAGTGTGAAGGTCATTTTTCACACTCGCATCCTCTCCTCGCCTCCTTGACTCTTCAACCGACAAAGCCCTTCAGTTTTAATAGGGATTTTGTGTTCCTTTTTTCATGTAGATGTTCAGAGAAACAGACTTTACTGACTTTCAAAATAAAAGCCCAGCTCTATACTCATCTATTAATGCAAACGATCTTAAAAACATCAAATTAAAAATTAAACTTTTCTTTATTTAAAGTCTATAACCTGTCAAAAAGGATGATTTAACCAAAGACATATTTTTCCTGGGGATATAATAATAATAATACATTTTATTTATCAGGCGCCTTTCATGGAACTCAAGGTCACCGAACAAGAATAAAAGCATAAATATAAATATATATATATATATAAAAAAACAACACTGGTGTTAATTTAAGATTAAAAGTTTTTTTTTTTTCTTTAAAAAAGACAGATGTATTGCAGCATTAACGCACACAATTATCTAACTCGAATTAACACGTTAACATTAATTAATGTAACTTAATTAACATAACTGTGTGTCATCATCAGTGTTTTGTTCACTCAAATTACATTTCTACGTAAACACTTATAAATTAGAAAATTTCAGACAATAAAAACAAAATAAAATGTCTCTTTTTGTTTAAAAGCCGCATGTTTTCATAAAATGTGCCTAGTAAAACATTGTGATTATCAGTGATAAATAACGACAAAAAAGTGTGATTAATCTGATCTAGTTTTTTCTTTTTTAGTTGGTTTACAGCCTTAAATAAAAATGTAAAATGTTTCGCATATGTTTTCATATTGGGATTATTCACAGATAATAAGTGGTCGGGAAATACTACGTCAAAAAAAAAGTTAATTGCGATTAATCGCAATTAATTTTTACCCACTTTGCGATTAATACATTTTTTTTTTAATCGATTCCCGGCCTGATGAAAGAGGAAGTCAGTAAAGAAGGGAAGTGAATAAAGCTCCGCCTTCAGGCTCTTTGAGGCCGTGATGTCATGAAACGATAACCAAAAGATGAAAGTAAAAGTTTCAGTCTGAGTCTGATCCACCGCCTGAGAACTTGAACTGGTGCATCTTAGCGTGCGCGCTCACGTGCGCAGCCTCTGAACTGCAGGGCGTGAGAACTCAAAGGATTTCCACAACAAAAACAAAAAAGTTATTTTTAGGTCTCCACCGAGGCCGAGTCATTGTGATGATCTCAAACTGTGACGATGAACAGAGATTGAAAACAGGAAGATTTCTCTATATGAGCTTTTGTTTTTTAGGAGGCAGTCGCGGACAACAACAACAACACAATCCCAGCTGTCTCTACGGGCCTGAACGCTGGCTCCAGCGAAGCTCCGGATCGTGTTGCCGTCTATTGTGAAACTCCAGACAATGCTGTTCCAGGAGAAAGAAAATAGGAGTGGATCGCTGTTTAAACACAATTTCACCGTGATTAAATGACACTAATTACACACACAGAACCACATCAGTGCGCGTCACATTCAGTTAGACGCTTTTGAAATGCGGATTTCAGTCTTTAATCATGAGAGTACAAACGGCTGGAGCTCGAGAAAGTGCTGCTTTTCTAAAAGTGGACGGCTTCACCTCCCGGCGCGCCAACACTCCTCGTCTGAACTAAATACAGTTTCTTTGAAAAGCGTGTAAATGCTGTTTAGAGTTTATTTAAGTCGCTTAAAGAAACCAAAGTTTGACTTTAAACCAAAAACTAAATACATAAAATAGAACTTTGATATATCTATTGTCGTTTCTCCATCCAGATAAACTAAAGTAGCACTGAAAAAATGATCCATTTGATAAAAAGAGGTTTTACTATGCAGAAAAAGAAAAAAACTTCAAGTGTGAAGCTCCGGTGTCTAACCTTAACGAGTCATTCAGGTCGATTTCTCACCAACCAAAACCCACTGGGAGCCCCAAAGTCTGACTTAACCCTTTAGAAAATAGGATTTAGTATTTATGTTTTTGTTACGATAAATGTAATTAACTATTGTTTTTTTTTTTTGCATAAATATGAAAAGAAACTAGCCTTTTAACTACTTCCTTTCAATATAAAAGACACTTTATGTCACAAAGGATCAATAAAATTATTTACTTGACATTTTGTGGTGAATCTCAGGGGGGCATTTGTACATTTAAATAAGCAGAATTAAATCAGGGCTTTACCGTATTTTTCAAATCATGAGGTGGACCAAAAATATTTTAATTTGTTCAAAAATAGAAAAATTCTGGTTGTCCTTACTGACCTCAAATTGTTTTTTTCTGTGATAAACTGCACTCAAAAACCAGTCAAAATGTATTGGTTAAACTTTTGATTTGCCTTACCTTTTAAAATGTTAACTTTTTATTTGTTTTCAACCACAAGGGAGGAGTAAAAGAGCAACATGTGGCTCCAGAGCTATAGGCTGCAAACATCTGGACTATAGTTATGCTTGTATACATTTGTTTACAACTCATCCCTACTGTTCACTTCAGTGTAAAACAATCAAACTTTACAACAAAAATAAACACATTTTAAGTCAAATTTTTCTATATATCTAAGTATTTCAACTGTACTGTGGTTTCATTTCCATGAACCACTTTTTATGGATTTGATTTAAAACAGGAGATATGTTATTTAAAAATAAATAAACAAAAAAAGCCAATTATCATCACCAGCATGTATGTGCAGAAAATCCTCTGATAAATACGTCAGTGCACTTCCGCGCTCCCACTAAACTTTACTTGTAAATATGGAGAATTTTCTTAATTCTAAACTACAAAACGTTGTGAGCGACAAAATGACAGAGGAATTTTTTATCATGTTATCTTACATTTTCCATCAAAATCATTGCCTGGATCAGTTTAAAATGTGCCTTTCATAATAAATCAGTTTATTTTAGAACATATATACAAACATTTATAATTTATGATGTTATAAAACATGATTTTATGCAGTAAACAATCCAATTTACGTTGAATAAATATATATTATTTATATATTTATATGACTCACTTATTTATTTTAACAGTTAAATGTTAAATTTGCTGTTCCGTCGATTTATCGGCTTCTCCCAGATGAATCTTTTCCGTATGAAATAAAACAAAAAATATTAAATCAAAATGTATTTAAAAACTGGAGATGCAAAATGCTCAAAGAGTTTTGTGCACCGCACAGCTGCAGTCATTTTTATTTAATTTGCAGCAAACATTTAATTGTGTGAATGCATTCAATGCATTCACACAATTGTTTTTCATCTATTTACGTTTTATTCCGTACGTTTTTTGACACGTAAAAACTCAAGCACACTTCATGCAATTTACGCAATCTTGGTATCAAAACGTTCGGCTCGTTAAGGACATTACTGCTTGTATTTTTTTTTTGGTTTTCGCAAAATTTTACGGTTTTTTCGCGATTTTGCGCAATTGTTAGCCCATGTTAAGTCAATGGGGAAATTTTTCAAATCGTTATAAAACTTTGTGCACTTTTGTAACTTATGCATATTGGTGTCAAAGCGTTCCGCCACATTTAGTACATTCATGCCTGTATTTTTTGGTATTCCTCAAAATTTACGTTTTTTACGCAAATTGAGCTAACTTAACTAGCCTCATTGGAATATGAATGGGAATTTTTCAAATCCTTTAGAAACTTTATGCAATTTTACAACTTATGCAATCAGTGGTATCAAGCGTTCAGCTTGTTCAGGAATTCATGCTTGTACTTTTGAAATTCGTACTCTTAACGATTTTAACGCAATCTATGCTAGTTTACTAGCCTCGGCTAGGCTAATTTGGTAACTTTTGAGGTTTTTTTTGGGCTACTTTGGAGTTAGCAACGTGTTAGCTTTTTTGGCTAATTTGGCAACATTTTAGGTTGTTTGGGGCTAATATGGAGTTAAGCTAACATATTAGCAACGTGTTAGCTTTTTTAGATATTATGCAATTTAAGCACTTTAATGCACCCTTATACAATTTATGCATTTCATGCAAATTAATGCAATTAATACAAAATAATGCAAATTAATGCTATTTATAGCTAGCATATTCAGCAAAAATGCATTCACACATGCATTATCGTAGGTAATGCACTTTTCTAGTTGATAACTGAGTCAAGATGTCTAAAAAAACAAAAAAATTCAAACTGACTTGTTTATTTCTCAGTTTCTATTAATTTTATGCAACAAAACTTTCAATCAAATTTTCATAAAATCTTAAAATAATTGGCATAACTGCAGTAATAAAAAGCTTTTGGCAAACAGAGAAAGCCACTGGGCATCTTTCAAGTAGCAGTTTGGCTAAAACAAAAATCTCCTTTTTCCTCCTCTGTAATGACTCACAAAGAAGCAAACACGATCAGAAATGAGAAGAGTGTTCTCTGCCTCTGACTGCTGTGGATTGTGGAAAAAAGCTGAAAGCAGATTAGAGAGTGAAGCTGGCATCCACTTCAGTCAAGAAAAAGAAAGAGGAAAAACAAAACCAAAAAAGGCCAGAAATCTACGCGGACGTCAAAGGACAAAAAGACGTCGAGGTGACACGACCTGCAAAGAGGACTTTGATTCAAACCCACAGCAGGAGAATCGCCGATGAAAGACGCTGCTGATATCAAACCCGACATTCCCGGCTCCTGCCAGCCAGGCATGGGGCACCGGAATGCTGGGAAATACAGCAGAACCAAAGGGGATTTCCATTAGTGAACTTGGTAGAAGGAATCTGCAATAACTTTTAATACTTTTATTGGAACAATGTTGTTATGACAACATAATCTCAGTGATGAAGTTTAAATTAAAAAGAAGCTTCTAAATGTTTTTTTCCTTCCGACTGGAGGCCAGACTTTGGAGGAACGCAGCTGTTGTCTGAGCAGATCAGACGACAGACAAAAAGAGAGAAGATTTTTAAGAAGAAGCAAATAGAAAGCAGGAATTCTTATAATAAAAGGTTCTTTGTCAGATTGTGTGCTTCCAGAAACATAAAATAAGAACAAAAAAGACGTTTCCTTTAAATGTCAGGGGAGTTAAGAGCAAACAAGTAATTCTTTCAGATGTGAAGTGAAGGATTCTGGGAGGTTCTGGAAGATAACCAGGTTACCTTTCCATGGTAAACGTTTGCCTCCACGTCTGGGATCAAAAACAAACAAGTGAAGACACAACAGCTCATCGAAGAGACAAAAAAAATACGACATCAAAAGAAAAAGACTCTGGGATCCCTGCGAGAAGTTACTCCCAGCTGTCTGTCTGTACGTGTCTGATCCAGCAGTGTCTGTAACCATGGAAACCACATGGACATACAACTACAGACAGGAGAAGTGATGCTACACAATCTAGATGTTTTGTTCTGTTGTTTCACATTACCAAAGAAAAGTCTTTTTTTGGAGTCGTTTAGGTTTGCTGTACTGCTCAAGGGCAACCCCACCTGCTTAATTTATGTCCCATCATGCCCTGCTTTTCCAGAACCAACAACTTTGTGGCCAAGAGGGAATAAAAACGGCAACAGCAGCAGTCACTCGTGTTAAGGAAAAAAGCTCGAGGCCAGAAAAAAGAAGAAACGGTGAGGCCCCATTTGGAGATTAAGAATTACACTCTGTACCTATCAGTGCAGAATGAAGGTGCAGAATGACGAAAGAAAAACCTTTAAAAGTTTTGATAGAAAGCTTCACATTCTGTTAAGTCATCAGTGAGCAAAGTGCAGGAGTGTCAAACTCAATTGCAAAGGGGGCCAACAGAATAAATGTTCACTGAACCTCTAAAACTACATTTTTAAAACTTTAAACCTGTAACTTTTTAATATTATTATTATCTAGATCACAATTACCTGTGATAATGTTAGTGTGAATGCTGTTAGCTTAAAACGCTGAAGCTGATAATTGAAAATGCTAAGGTTAATAGCGGAAAATGCTGAAGCTAAAAGCTGAAAAAGCTGAAACTAATAGCTAAAATCGTTGAAGCTGAAAACTAAAAACGCTGAAACTGAACGTCAAAAACGCTGAAACCGATAGCCAGCTAAAATATCAACGAAATGCCAAATTAGTCAAAAAAAAAACAAAACTTAGGTTACCCAAAACAGCTAGCAAAGATTGTAACTTAAAAAAAATTAGCCAAAACACTTAACATGCAGCTGAAATATTAGCTAAACTTCTAAACAGGCTAAAAAAAAAATAAAACGGCTAAATTAGCCAAAACAGCTAGCATGTAGCTAAAACATTAGCTTAACTCAAAAAAAAAAAAAAACTAAATTAAACTCATGGTAAATGCCAAAAGCCGTTCAAAAAGCTAGTAGAATTACAATTTGCAAAAAATGTAAAATTGTAACTTTGCAACATAATTGTGAATAATAAAAAAGGCAGTGTGTTTAAAGTGGCAAAACAATCTTAAAACGTTATTAAAGTTTTCTGATCTAATTGAATCTTAATGTACAGAGTTGGTCTGAAAATTTAGAAACAAAAAATGTCATTTGAGTTAATAGATGAGTGAATTTTTTAATGAGCTTAAGCCTTAAGCCAAATGTTGTCAACTTTAGGTTAAAATTCCTGATTTTTTAAATCAACAGACACCAAATGATTTTCTATGGAGGAGCTTAGAGAACAAAAGCAAAATTTTTTTCTTTTCTTTTTTTTGGGTGGTGGGTGGCAGCATTTATTCATTTGGATATGAATAAGAGTTGAGAATTCAGCAGAAAAAAAAAAGCGCTTACATCCAATCAGCTGCAGCGTTACAGGAGTTCCCATAGAACAAACAGGAATGGCATTTCTGCTGCATCTTCACCGTTAATTAAAATCCTTACGAGCTGCATGTCATTCAATCTGAAGTTCTACGTTTTTAATTATTTGGCAAAGAATCTAAGCTTTCAGGATTTAATAAGAAACTCGTTCATGGTAAGACACCTTATACCTGCTGCGGCTAAAAAAATGAGCAAAAACAGAGAAAGTGTCAAAAGTAAACTTCAGAGATTCCATTTGATGAAAATAGTTGGGTTTTTATAATAAAGCCAATTAAGACTTAATGAGACAGAAATGCTCAAATAAATGAAATGAAGGTAGAAAAAAAAAGAAAAGAGTCAAAAGGTTGTGCTAATTCAAGTCTAGATGAGCTTTAGAGGAGATGATTCTGAATCCCTTTTGAGACCACTGGGTTGCTGGAGCCTATCCCAGCTAGTGTTGAGCAAAGACAGGGAACACCCATAGACTACGTCTGAGAACTGGACAGTGTGACGTCACTCGTAGAAAACGGCTTATTCTGGCTCCAACAAAATGAAGTCAATTTATTCTCTATTATAGATGTTGGAACCAGAAATTGTCCGTATGTAGTGGTCGGTTCGGATTAGTCTGGGTCAATGTTTCTATGGCAACCACTCTCGCCAATCAAGGATGAGCGTTGGATCCCCACAACTTGAAAGTTCGTGAGAATTTTTCATACTTTTGAACATTAGAACACATACGTTTGAGGCATCTGATTGGTCGATTTATAACTTGAATAACTAATAAAGAATGGAAAAAAAATTGCATTTCCAAAAACATTTAAATAACCTCTTGGGGTTGCTGGGTTGCCGGAGACTGTCCTGACTACAGTTGGGTGAAGGCGGGATTACACCCAGGAGAGGTCGCAGGCCTATCACTGGAGTTATCGTGCGTACTACAGCAGCTGCCCAGGAGCCAGCAGAGCTAGCAAGTTCTGCTACCAACCTGCCCGGGCAGTGGAGCTACCACCGGTGATTGGATGCCCAGAAGACAGAGTGTCGCTGCAGGTGCTGTCATAGCAGCCGCGATCACTCCAGCTTCATGGACTTATAATTTTATGCCCTTTTTTTTCAACGATAAAAATGTCCTCCTCTCAAGCTGACACTCAAACTCGTCCACCGACAGACGGGAATAACATTTAAAATGGCCGTCAGGAGTCAAGCGCACCACACCGGGAGAGACTCTGAATGATCTGGTGAACCTAGACGCAGCGACGCGCTTGCCGTCGATCCAGTAGAGCTCTCCAAAACATATAAACCCAAGCTACTCGCTCAACATCATCCATGTTTTCCGTGAATTCAAGAAAACCTTTGGCAGTTGTTCCGCGGCCAGGGCATCAAGGCGTTGAGCGATAAATTTGGCACACAAGGTCAAAAGAGAGACATGAATTTGGATCTATTTGGTTTGCATTCACACACGCCCATCTCAAAAGATACTGAATCAGACTAGGGCCGCCACAAACGATTATTTTAATAGTCGACTAATCACCGATTATTTTTTCAGATTAGTCGACTAATCTTTCATGGACAAAGTAGGATGTAGAAGATGCTGAAGTTGATAAACAGCTAAAAGAAATATAGTTAAAATGCCAAATTTACCAAAAAATAAAAAGAGCGCATAGTTAGCCTAAATGAGCTAGCATGCTGCTGAAGGATTGATTCTAGAAGTTAAATTCCAAATTAGCCTTAAAAAAACGGAATATAATCAATATATATAGCCATAAACAGTTAGCACAATAGCTGAAATATAAGCTAACTACAAAATATGCCGAAAAAAAACTTAAAAAAGCTTAAGTTAACCTAAATAATGCTAGCATGCTGCTGAAATATTTGCTAAACTCCAAATTAGCCTTAAAAAAATGGAAAAATCCTATATTAGCCAAAACAGCTTGCATATAGCTGAAAATAATAAGTTAAACTCAAAAGTTGCCTAATAAAAACGTACAAAAAATAAGCTAAATTAGCCGAAATAGCTAGCACGCATGCTGAAATATGAAATATGCCTAAACTCCAAAATAGCCGTAAAACCTTAATAAATGCCAAAATATTCCAAAAGCTAGCAGAATGTTCATTATAAACTTTCAACTTTACTACAATCTGACTTCATACAATATAAAGTAACACTACTGAATTTTCGATTTAATAAATTAGTTGTCGATTATTTTAATAGTCGATTAGTCATCGATTAGTCGACTAATCGTGGCAGTCCTAAATCAGACCAAAATATCCAAAAGAATCGCGTAGAACAGTTGGGGGCGGTATCACCTGACTAAGACGAGCGTGAAGAAGAAAGTTGGCTACTCCCGCTAATTGGTAGTACACCATGTTTATGTCGAACATTTCTATAGAATGTATAAATACATAAAAAGCTAAACAGGACAGAAGAAAGGCAGAATAAAGAGTCTGCTTCATTGAGTTGCGCTGAAGCGCTTTGCTGTAAAGCAGTTCCACACAACCACCAGCGGTCAGACTGGCAGGCAGGAGGAAGCTCGAGTGTGCTGCTTTCTGACCGGTTCACTGTGTGCTGGCTGCCAACAGTCCCACCGCACACACATCTAGATCGGGACACACCAATACTTTGTCCAACCACGGCGTCTCGGTACGTCTACGTGACCCTGCTTTTATACTGCCTGAGTGAACGTCCGGGAGGGAGGGAGGAGGCGCAGCGTAAACAATGAAGAGACTCCCTCAGACGGTGTTTACTGCCCTACGAGATAGAGGCTTTGTCATTCCATCTTGTCAACGCACAACCTACTTCCACCTCCGACCGAACCAGCAAAGAAGAGCTGCATCTTAAGGCCCGGGCGAGAGTTAGAGTGTTATCTTTATCAACACCCAAAGTTTTCGAAGTCCGACAACTCAGAGTCTACTAGAGGGCGAAGTCGGAGAGAGATAAAACTCAACGAAGGGTTCGAACGATTCAGAGTCAACTGGGATAAAAAACTTAAGGGTTAACACCCAATGGGCCCCTGAGAGAATTTGCTGCGCCTTCTCCTCCTCAACACAACTTACGTTTTAAACTACTGCCTTGAACTGCTGACTGGCATAGAGAACAGGAGCAGACTCCTGCCTGTGTATTTATGTGGTTCAGCAAATTCCAAACAGTAGATTAAATAAATTAACCATAATTCTGTCTTTTTTACTTTGCCTCACTAGTGAGTTCAGCTGGATTGCTGTCAGTCTGCGTTTGCCTGCTTTCCTTCACTCCTCCCATCTTTAAGTTCTTGCTCATACTAACTAATGCATACAAAGTACAGATCCAGCCCTTCATTCGATGCCTGGGAATGGTAAAGTAAATCGTGCTGAGGCTAGCTTGTAGAAGTGTGCAGATCAATCTGTGTTCTGACTTTAAGAAACTGGAAAAAGCCTTTAGTCACAAGCAGGTTTTGGGTTGTCGGATCTTTAGTGTATCTCGCTGTTCCGTTGAGGCTACCTCCAGCACCATCATAAAAAATGGAACCCCCATGTGGTATCGTGAAGTATTCATGAAGCTAAAGTAAGTTGTACAGACTTTTGATGTACAGGTGATGCTGTTGTAGTAACAACTAGAGCCATACTCGAGCTGTGTAGAGCAGGGGTCCCCAAACTACGGCCCGCATCAACATTTCATCCTTCTGCAGTCTGAACTATGATGGGAGAGGAAAAAGTGATTCACTTTATCTTTATTTCTTCGTTGTTATCATTTTTCTTCTGTACATTTATTGGACATAAATAGCTCTTCAGCTCTTTCACATATTAAAAATATTCATCTCTTTTTATGCTAGCTTTTTCAACTGTTTTGGCAGCTACTTTAAAGGCTTTTTTGGGGTTCAGATAATATTTTAGCTACATGCTAGCTGTTTTGGCTAATTTATACTTTTTTCAGTTTTTTAGGCTAATTTGGAACATAGTTCATATTTTAGGTTTAGGCAAGCTGTTTTGGCTAAATTTGACATTTTACCAGTTTTTTTGGCTAATTTATGTTTTTTTCAGTTTTGTAGGCTAATTTGGAGCTTAGTTAATATTTCAGCTACATGCTAGCTGTTTTGGTTAAATTACACATTTTACCAGTTTTTTAAGCTAATTAGGAATTTAGCTTATGTTTCATCTACATGGCTAATTTAGAGGGGGGGGGGGTTATGCTAATTTGGAGTTTAGCTAATATTTTTGGCTTATGCTAGCTGTTTTGGCTAAATTTGACATTTTACCAGTTTTTTTGGCTAATTTATGCTTTTTTCAGTTTTTTAGGCTATTTTGGAGCTTAGTTAATATTTCAGCTACATGCTGTTTTGGTTAAATGACACATTTTACCAGTTTTTTAAGCTAATTTGGAATTTAGCTTATGTTTCATCTACATGGCTAATTTAGGGGGGAGTGTTATGATAATTTGGAGTTTAGCTAATATTTTTGGCTTATGCTAGCTGTTTTGGCAGAAATTAGACAATTTACCAGTTTTTTTGGCTAATTTTGGCTTTTTTCTGTTTTTTAGGCTAATTTGGAACATAGTTAATATTATAGGCTTATGCAAGCTGTTTTGGCTAAATTTGACATTTTACCAGTTTTTTTGGCTGATTTATGCTTTTTTCAGTTTTTTAGGCTAATTTGGAGCTTAGTTAAAATATTTCAGCTACATGCTAGCTGTTTTGGTTAAATTACACATTTTACCAGTTTTTTAAGCTAATTTGGAATTTAGCTTATGTTTCATCTACATGGCTAATTTAGAGGGGTTTTTTACGCTAATTTGGAGTTTAGCTAATATTTTTTGGCTTATGCTAGCTGTTTTGGCTAAATTAGACAATTTACCAGTTTCTTGGCTAATTTTGGCTTTTTCTATGTTTTTTAGGCTATTTTGGAGTTTAGTTAATATTACAGCTACATCTTCTTTTGGCTTTTCCCTTCAGGGGTCGCCACAGCAAATCAGTCTCCTTCATGTCTTCATCCATAAACCTCCTCTTCGGTCTTCCTCTAGACCTCTTGCCTGGCAGCTCTAGACTCAGCATCTTCTACCAATATATTCACTGTCTGTCCTCTGAACATGTCCAAACCGTCTCAGTCTGGCCTCTGACTTTATCTCCAAAACCTCTAACATGTGCTGTCCCTCTGATGGATTCATTCCTGATCCTATCCATCCTGGTCACTCCCAAAGAGAATCTCAGCATCTTCATCTCTGCTACCTCCAACTAAATTTTCTTTATATTAAAATTGTCCCCTGTGATCTTTTAATTATAATAATGCAGCTATTAGCCAACATTAAAAAAAACTTTCATTTTTTAAGCCATTAGAAATACGATTTTTTGGAGCTAAAGTTAGCTCAGCTAATATCCATTAAGCCTTTGTTTACACTCTGTAAGGCTAGTTTACACCTTTTCACAACTCCAAGCTAACATTAGCCGTGCAGTTTTGATCCAGGAACCAGCTCAGACGAAGAAAAAGTTATTTGTCTGCAAGTGGATGCCTCCAAATTGAAGACAAAAGGTCATCTTTGGCATGGCTATTTTAGTAGCTGCATCTTTAGTTTGAGCATTTTCAAGCATCCGGTTTTCATCTGCCTCTGATTTGAATTAAAGTCCCCCTCCAATGAAAATTATGTTTTTTGAGTTTTTAACATGTAAGTGTGGCATTTTTCTTCGGAAAAGGAAAAAATATAATAAGAAATCATTTTAAGTCGCTGTCAATCAAAGTCCCAGAGAAAAACTCTGAATTCCTGAAACTTGATTACATCACATAGGTACTCTACTATAAGAAAAATGCTACAAGAACATCTTAAAAACACTAAAAAATACTTTTTTAAGGTTAAAGTGGACATGGCTATGGATTAAAATCTCAATAGACTCAGCATTGAAATAATCAAGAGGCATAACCTGGATGAGTCCGATCTCACAATGACAACATCTCTGCAAAGAGAAATAGGTCTACATCCTCTTCTTTTTTTGCTCGAAATGCAACATTCAGCTCCAAAGGAGACATTTTTCCCACTCATTTAACCGCGGCACAGACTTCCTTTCCTCCCACTGCAACATTAGAAAGAAGTAATGAAAAAAACAGGAGGAAACTGAAAATAAAAAGTAGCAATAAAAGTATTTTTAGCCTGAAACCCCATTCATGTCTGGAACTGGAGCCAGGGAGAACCACAGCACCATGACGACTGTGAATGGTCTTGGTGGCTTCCTCTCTTCTCCTCCGTTCCCTTCTTTCTTTCTTTCTTTCCCTGCCACTGGAGGAATGTGCCGTTCATATTCAGATGTGTGTTTACATGCGCGCGTTTGTCAAAGTCCGGACAAAGACGGCCAGTGTTAACAATCAGCCCCTCAATGGACAGCTATTAACTCATCTCACACAAACACACACGCACAGATTCCAGTCTGCAGAGGAGACGCATTCAGAGCCCACCGGCCAATCAGCACGCTTCACCTCCGCCACAAAAGAGTCAATGATCAACAGGAGATTTGTGAATCAAAGTGCCCCAGTCCTCGTCCCTGTCCCACTAATCTTCATTCCTTTTCCCCCCCTCCACCCATCCTCCTGCTCTTTACTTCCTTGTTTCCCAGGGTTCATATCTCAGCGGTTAAAGGTGGTTCCCGCCTCCCACTGCTTCACATATGAATCCACTCATTATGGAGGGTGTTTACACGCTTTCAGTTTCAGAATTTTGTTTTTTTTTTTGTGCCTTTATTTACCTGATTTTTATAGCGTCAAGAAACCTGGTGGCAACCCCGCACCCCCTTCCCTTCACTGTTGCTGAGAACTTGGCGCCGGGAGGTTGTCAGCTTATTTTCTATGTCACAAATACAATCTTCAAACAGTATTTTAAGCTTAATTTGTTTTATTTATGTCCAACATCATCAAAAAAAAAATTCACAAGAACCTGCAAAAACTGATTTTTATTTAATGTATCATTTCATTCTGAGTATCATTTAGCATTCGCTAAAAAGATTAAGTTAAAATCAGCTTCAGAAAATGTAGTTTTACTCAAATGACATGATGGGAGTCATAAATTAACATTTAGAAACTGTGATTTAAATGTCTAGAAACACATTTTTTAGAAGTCCCACTTTTTCCTAGACAGAAACAAAAATACGGAACAGAGACTAAAACGTTGAGTAACGGTGGCACGGTGAGTCACAATTTACAGACTTCTCTGTTGGAAACGATCTCTGCTGGGAAGAAACTGCAGCTGTGCACGTCGAGTCTTTACAGTAAAACTGCAACTTCTTCAAAAGAGTGGAAACTTTTGATATTTAAGGTTCTCCCATAAAAGGGGATGTCTCATTTGTCATGACGGTGCATCTAGAAGAAGAACAAAACTCATTTTTACTTGACCTTTAATAGGAAAATATCATCATCAGCTCAAGAATAAAGAAGAAAATATCTTTTTTTTAAATGTAGTCATCTTAAAATAATCTAAAAAATGAAACATGCATTTTTATATCATATATATATATGTGTGTGTGTGATTTCAAACCAAATCACTAAGATTTTATTAAAAATTAGGGCTGGTTTCACCAATAATTCTCAGAAATGATTTGATTTACCAGAATTCCATTCTGAGATTACAGTATGCAGTTTACACATTTAGACACATTTATTTAGAAAGTACTTTAATAATCAATATAGGTTTTGAAGATATTCATAATAGTCTGATACAGTTCACATACTGTAAAATGTATTAGTGAAATTATAATGAGATTGTTAAGAGCATACATAAAGTGTTGCATGAATTCTCAAACGGAGAAGTATGGAACTAAATTGGGGCCAATATATTTTAAACCTAAATAAAAAAAATTATTAAAAAAAATATTAAAATATTAAAAAACAAACGATTTTTCAAAAAAACTTTTTCAGTTTCAATTTTTTTTTTTCACTTTCCTCTCTTTTGCCCCATTGTCGTCAAAAGTTTTAAACTGAAATTATCAGAGTCAAAAATGAAAAAAAAAAGAAGATTTGAAACTGAAAAAAAATTGAAATTGAAATTTGAAACCTTAAAAAAAAAAAAAAACAGAACATTTGAAGCTGAATATAATTAAGTTCATTTTAGAATTGCAAAAAGTTCTGGACTTTTTTTTGGCTAAATACTTATATTTTAAAGATGTTCATTTAGTCATCAACGTATGTTTAGGTTGACTGAGCCTTAGCATTAGCCGTCCTATGGGAAATTCCATTATATGTTAGCATCAAGCTAGCAGACTTTAGCATTATGTGTTAGATCGATTTCTACTTTTATGGATCGATTATTGATCTATTAAGTTTAAATCAATTCAGATCAATTTAATTAATCCAGTGCTATTAAAAATAGAAATGTAAAGCAGGGCCAAAAAGAAAAAGCTTCATTTTTGGGTTTTTTTGGGTACACTTTCTTAAAATCTGCACAAAATTGTGTCAGTGATGGAGGAAAAACGCCCTAATGCTCTCGGTCAAGACAATGAAAAGGAATTTAGAAGGCTATATTTTATATAGATTTATTCTGTATTTGTTGTTTTCTTTATAAGAAGGCACAATTATTTTTTTAATTACAATTTAGTTGTTGTTAGCAGCATAATTTTATTTATCTCCTTATTCCGTCTTCCTACAGTTCCAGGTATTTTCTTGGTATCTTATGATCAGAGTCCAATTCTCACCTGCTTTTATATGAATATTAGTTTTATTCTAGCGTGTCAGAGCCTATTTTTTAATGATCTGTAAGTTGGATTTTGGTTACAATTATTCTTGATAGTCCAGATTAATGACAATATTTCATATTTTCATATTTTTTTACATTGGATCTTAGTTTTTTGTTTATGTAAAAGAAAAACTATATAAATCTGTAGATATAGTTCAGAGGTCGGCAACCTTTAAGAGTAAAAGAGCCATTTGGGCTCGTTTTCTACTGATCAAAACCTAGAAGGAGCCGCATTGACTTTCGTTAGCCTTTAAGAAAGTTGGATTTGCATTCATAACCTTCTTTTTGTATTTTTTTAATAAATGTCAATAATGTCTATTTTTGGCACGAACAAAAGCAAAAAAAAAATCTAAAAAGAAACTAGCATCTCTCAAAAAGGTATTTTTTTTTACATTTTTAATTTTAGTAGCAAAAAAACTAATTACTAGCTGAACTTCAAGTTAGTATAACGTTTCTCTGTAAATTAAATCAGCCAAAAACGTTAGGATGTTGCTCAAATAAAATCTAAACTCAAAATTAGCCTAAAATCCCCAGTAGATAACCAATTAGCTAAAAAAAAATGTTAGCATATTGCTAAAATATTAGCTAAACTACAAATTAGCATAAAAAACTAATTAGAGGCCAATTCTGCCAAAAAGCTAGCTTGTTGCTTAATTACTAGCTGAACTCCAAAACAGCCTAAAAATCCTCAGAAAACTAACATAATCAAAAACGGTTAGCATGTTGCTAAAATAGAAGCTAAATTAAATTATAAAAAAAAATTTCAGCAGATTTAGCAGAAAAAAATAGCATTTTATTGAAATATTAGCTAAACTTCAAATTAGCATGAAACTTCTCAGAAAACTTGGCCAAAAACGTTAGCATGTTGCTAAAATAGAAGCTAATCTAAATTTTTTTTTTTATTTACTATTATTTGATTTATTCTTCAGCCAGAGAGCCACCATAGAGAGATATAGTTCCAGCAATTTTATCTCAGTGACAAAATCTTTGGAGATATCATTGAAAATATTCAGTTGGTTTAACACTGAAATGAAGTTTTGAACTGAAATCCTTCTTCGTATTTGGATTTTCTTCTCTTCTCTCCGAGTCGTGAGCTTTTACAGTTCAGAGAAATCATAAAAAGATCAAAGGCCGCCTGACTCCCATGTCCTGACTTCTTCATACAAGAGGTTCTGCTGTAATTTGCCTGTCAAACTGCTCCTGAGCCACAAAGTGGAATTGATAAAGGTTAATATTTCCGAAAGGAATTTAAAAAAATACAGAAAATTAAAACCCAACAACAAAAGGACCTTGAGAAGCATGTGGAGATGCAGCTCTCCCCAAACACTTGTCATCACCACACTCACACTTTCCTTGTCACGTCTTCATTTTTAGCAGCCAGCAGCGTTGCACGGAATACGAGATGACCACCCACAGACACACACACACACAACACACACGTCTTGCTGGGAAATGTGAATGGCTGTGTTCCTTTAAAGAAGCTAAACACAATACTGCCCTGTGCAGCGGCGATGAGTAACTCACAAATCTGAGTGTGTCGGCATGCAGCACATATGTGCGCGGCTGGGCGTGTGCTGCAGTGAGAGTTGTGCAACCAGGAACGGGCAAACACGTGTGGGAGTAGAGACCGACATTAATCACACTCTGGATCAATTAGAACAGGAAAATGTGAGAAGAACAGGCAGCGGTCTGCTGCACAACTTAATGTCTGATTACGGAAACGCCACACCCATCAACACGCAGGCGCAAACATGGAATTATGGGATGGAGTAAATATCACTTTTAAACACGAGTAATCCAGAAATTAAAGCTAATTTCAACTTTGCACTTTTAACTTTGAGTCACACGCCAGCTCTCAGCAGCAGGGAGTTTCCTGGCTGAAACACAAGGGTGAGTTTGCAAACAAACTCCCCAACTGTGTTACTTTTCTACAACAGAAGTCTGGTTTTGTCTCCACAACACCAGTGTACCGTGTACATCAGGGGTGTCATACTCAATCCAAAATCCAAAACATACTTTAGGTTGCAGGTTGAACAGGATAAACACTTATTGAACAATTTAAAACTAAATTTTTAAAACCACAACTTTTTAACATAAGTTTGAATTAGATATATGGTATTACCTGTGACAATGCTATCGAGAATACTGTAAGCTGAGTTTAGCTGCGTAAGATGCTAGCGCTGATAGCTGAAGATGCTGAAATTAATAGCTAAAAACACTGAAGCTGATAGTTGAAAACGCTAAAGCTGAAAACACTGAAGCTGATAGCCAGCTAAAATATTAGCTAAATGCCAAATTAGCAAAAAAAAAACTTAAAAAAAGAGAAACTTAGGTTAGCCAAAAAAGCTAGCATGTTGCTGAAAAAATAGCTAAGCTTCAAAATAGCCTAAAAAAACTGAAAAAAAAACCTAAATTGCGCAAAACAGCTAGCATGTAGCTGAAATATTAGCTAAACTCCAAAATGCACAAAAAAACCAGAAAAAAAGCCTTCATTAGCCAGTTTGAATGTAGCTGAAAAATTAACTAAACTCCAAAATAGCCTAAAAAAATCTTAGTAAATGCCAAAATAATCCAAAAAGCTAGTAGGGTGCCAATTTTTAAAACTTTAAAAGCGTAACTTTTAACACAATTATGAATAATAAAAAGGCAGGAATATTATTCCAGAATAAATTAATTTAAAACTTAAATAACTGAATATTTTACTCAACAAAAAAATAAAAATATATTTTGTCAAAATTATACAAGTTAGAAAGAAGATAACACCAGGCCATCAATAACAATAAAATCAAGACCCAGAGTTTATTTTCTTTCCAAAAGTGGAAAACTGAAAAGAAAACACTGAATGTATAATTAATGGTTAAAGTGATAGTTTTAAACAAGACATTGAAGAACTCCATTCAACCAGGAAGTAACCTCACTACCGTGTGTTGTCCCTGACTTAGGATGCTTCTCGAAGGAGGTGTATTTGGAAAAGGGAAGTGTGTAAAAGGCATCCTGACCGGATGCCCTTCCACCAGCTGGCTCCTTTGATGTGGAGGAGCAGGAGCTCCACAAGGAGCCCCACTGAGATAATTAAACTTGTCGCTGAAGGAGAACCCGACAACCAACTGAAGGAAGCAGATTCTTCCAGTCCCTATGCACAGTTCAAGGTCATTAGTGAGGATCCGCTTGTGAGGATGAGTAACCTTTTCTCACGACACATAAAGAAAATTAAAATTAAAACTTTTTTCAAATTATAGTTTAAAAAAATGTGCATTTGTTGGATAAAGATCTGAAAAATAAGATTCTATTGATAAATAAACAGCTATTACTCAGTCATTGTATTTGTCAGAATAATCATACTTGCTGAAATATATCTTTAACACCAAATGACCAATCAGACGCCTCGGTAAAAGCATGTGATGCCCGCGGGCCCCCGCCGCAAACGTTCGATTGACAGAGTTTCCTGAACCAACTTTAGGGCGTCTAACTTTCAAACAAGCTTAATCGTGACCTGAGACAGTAGTTGCCATAGAAACGCTGACTCAGACAACTTAGATCCAGTGCTTTAAGTGGGCCGGTGCGCTCCGGTGCTGAGCACCTGTACTTCTCTAAATCCCACGTGAGAGCACCGGCACTTCTCACCTGGCTAGGACCGTCCGGTGCTCTGATTGGATCAATGTATCATTTGAATATGTAGAGGACGCACACGCAGGTCATCCCACATATTTGAAACGAAACACCTCTTAGCGCGCTACTCTACCAGGACAACACAAGCTCCTCATTATCCTTCCCCTCTCTCTCACTCATGGTGCAAACAGAAGTAAACACATCCGGATAAAATAATAAAGAGAAAAACAGAGTAACACAACCAGTCAACAACTCACGCAGACAAAAACCCATATTTTAAAATCGAATTTACCTAGAAAAACAAAAGTGAGGTAATCCCACAATTCATTGCGCTTGGCAGACAGCAAGCCAAATTTGTACGTCAACGTCAGTGGGCATCTCTACACCATGTTATCACTGGACAGAGGGGACAAGAGCTGGGGGTCCGGCAAGATGGCGGACTGTAAACATGCGGTGATCTAAGTTCTTCAGAAGTTTGAGTGCCAAACCTTCTCCAAAGTCAACAAAACAACAAATGACTGTTTGCACATTGCTGGTAAGAGAGCTTATTCAAAAAAAAAAAAAAAAAAAAAAAACGTAAATCCAGCTTTAATTTCTCGCTTTGAAAATTCTTGCAAAACGGATTTTAACCCAGCTCTTAGCAGACTTAGCTTCTACTAGCTTCTGCTATTATCATGCCGAAACGCGATAAGACCAAAGGGAACATGATGCTAATGGACATGGATGATGAAGACCCAAGCACAGCGGGCGCACCTCTGCATGTAACTCCTATTTCGAGTCCTCAATCAAAGAAGCAGTGTTCAGGAAAAAAAGAAGAAAATGTTTCAAATGCTGATATTCTCAATGCAATCCACGAATTAACAGGCAGATTTGCATCCCTTGAAGAGAAAATCTGTAGAAATACTGCAGATATTGTAAGCATCAAAGAAGTGGTGGAAGGCTTGGATCACCAGGTTAAAAAAGGCGAGGAGAGGATGCATGAAGTGAACCGACGATTTTCTGATCTGGAGTTGAAGACGGATGAAATGGAGCGATACAGTCGGAGGTGGAATCTCAAGCTGTTCAACCTTCCTGAATCCACAAATGAAACGTCGGAGGAAACAAGAGTGAAAGTGTTTGAGGTTTTTGCCCAGATTACACCGGATGAAAGACAGAAATTTGGCTTTCTCATTGACACAGTGCATCGTGTGGGACAGCGTAAAGATGATAGCAGGCCTCGACCTGTCCTCATTCAATTCACAATGCGTGTCTTCAGACAGAAGATCTGGAGGGCTTCAAAGGATGCTGCAATTATGAAAGAAAAGAAGCTTCGTATCACTGAAGATCTGACCTTTCGCGAAAGACAGAACAGGAAGAAGATTTGGCCGCTAGTGGACAAAGCTCGGAAAGAAGGAAAGAAGGCTACCTGGCGAGGACAGGATGCCATAATCGATGGAAAGAGAGTTTCAGCTGAAACTCTCTAAGAAATGTTACTGTTGGAAATGAACAAAGACTCAGTGACTAATAGTCATTTGTTGGATTACAGTTTACCTTTAAGAAGACATGTCAAACTTTTGAAAACTTTTTTTTTTTCTCTAGCTTTCTCCCTAAAGCTAGGTAAGTTCGAACAAATGTATTATTGTGTTCATAATCTTGATCTGTGTTACGTGTTCTGTAAACAATGACTGAATTTAAGTTCAACTCTTTGAAAATAATTTCTCTAAATGTTCGGGGACTACGAGATTTAACCAAGAGAAAAGCATTATTTCTGTTTCTTAGAAGAACTGGTGCAAATATTATTATGCTGCAAGAAACTCATTCTTGTGATTTGGATGAAAAATTTTGGAGAGCTCAGTGGGGAGATATGTTCCTGTTCTCACATGCTTCTAATCATTCTGCGGGTGTTTCAATACTCTTTAACAAATTTACTGGGGATATATTAGAGAAAAAAAGTTCAGAAGATGGTAGATGGATAGTAATGGCAGTAAAGTTGGATAATTCAATATTTATAATTTGTAATATGTATGGTCATAATGTAACAGCACAAGCAAAGAATTTATCTGCCATTATTTACAACATTATACAGGTTTTCATTACTTAAATCAAAGATGCACATTTGATATTTGGTGGTGACTTTAATGATGCTCCAGATGATCTTTGGATAGATTTCCAGAAAGAGCTCAAAACTCACAATTTAAATTGACTTCCTCTTTAATTGATAAACTTTCTCTAAGTGATGCATGGCGCTTTTTCAATCCAAATAGCAGAGAGTTTACCTGGAGTAATTCTCGTAAAACTCTACAATCAAGAATAGATTTATGGCTGACCTCATGTAATTTCTCTGCAATACATAACTAATATCTCACACTGTTATGCTCCCTTTTCTGATCATAAATGAAATTTCTATTCAACTAAATGGTTCGAAACACCAAACTAACAACAAATTAAGAGGATACTGGAAATTCAATAACAAATTACTTGAGGATAAAGCATTTGAAAATTTAATTAAACAAGAAGCAGAATATATATTCGAAAATAAAAAATATGAATGCTAAACAAAAATGGGAACTTTTTAAAATTTAAGTCAGGTCAATAGCAATTAAACACAGTAAAACCCTAAAAGAAAATCAACAGGCAAAAGAAAATATGATAATGGTAACTATACAGTCTTTACTAAATAAAACTGACCTCTCTGATGATGAACAGACACAGTTAACCCATCTCCAAAATGAGATAGATAGATTATATATTGATGCTGCAAAAGGCGCCTTCATTCGATCTAGAGCTAAATGGTTGGAAAATGGAGAAAAAAAACACTAGCTACTTTTTGCACTAGAGAAGCGAAATTATAAAAGAAATACAATTACCAAGTTGAAAATTCATGATGTTATTTGTACTGACCCCACGGAAATTGCAAACATGTTAAGACTTTCTATGAAGAACTGTATATATCCAAATTTAATGTTGAGCATTGTCAAACATTCTTTGAGAATCTCAAAGAAACACATCCCGTCTATTTCAGAAAAATCAAATCTATTTGTGACAATCCTTTATCTAAAGATGAGTTTTTAAACTGCATTAAAAAAGATGAACAATGGTAAATCTCCTGGAAATGATGGTCTTTCCAAAGAATTTTATTGTCACTTTTGGGTGACATCAATCCACATCTCATGGAGATGTACAAAGAGTGCATTGAGCAAACAGGAAATGACACCTACAATGAAGCAGGGTTTAATTACTTTAATACCTAAACCAAACAAAGACCCCGTCATAATAGAAAATTGGAGACCAATAACACTTCTGAATGTAGATTATAAAATATTAGCTCTTGTTTTTGCCCCAACGTTTGAAAAGTAATTTATACGAAATTATTAGCGAAACTCAAACTGGTTTTATGAAAAATCGACATATTAGCAACAATATACGATTAATTTGGATTTATTAGATTACTCAGAACACATTGACTCTGAAGCATTCATCCTCTTCCTAGACTTTTACAAAGCTTTTTGACACTGTAGAGCATCCCTTTCTTTATGATGCTCTGCAGTTGTTTGGCTTTGGGGAAATTTCATATCTACGGCTAAAATGTTTTACAAAGACATCAGCAGCTCTGTTCTTCTCTATCCTAATACTACCCAAAGATTTTCCATCAATAGATCAGTGCGCCAAGGGTGCCCAATCTCTCCCTTTTTCTTCTAATTGCAGCAGAATTTACTTTCATTAAGGATTAAAAACTGCCCAAATTTACTAGGTTTATCCATATTTCAAAAGGAAATCAAAATAACCCAGCTCGCAGACGATACTGCATTATTCTTAAATGATAAAAATCAAATAGACCTTGCTTTAAGTACAATTGAATCATTCTCAAATGCTTCCGGTCTACATCTTAACTTAGACAAATGTGAATTATTAAGTATTAAAAATGTAGCGTACAAACAAATTCATGGTATCCCTGTCAAGGATGTTGTTACTTATTTAGGAATCAGTATAACCAAGGACACAAAATCTAGACAAAAACAAAACTTTTCCCTCAGAATTAAAAAGATGCAAAATGTAATGAATATGTGGCTTCAAAGAGATCTATCTATTTTTGGGAGGATCCTACTGACTAAAGCGGAAGGAATCTCAAGAGTTGTTTATCCAGCCTTATCTTTATTTGTTCCTGATTCAACTTCCAAAGAAATAAACAACCTTATTGTCAACTTTATTTGGAAAAATAGACGTCATTATCTTCAGAAAAGAACAACTTTATGCCCCCAATGCAAAGGAGGTTATGAACTTATTAATTTTTCAGATTTAAAACTACACATTCAAAATTAACTGGATTAAAAAATGCCTTCAACTTTCAAATTCAATTTGGTACTTTATTCCATCCATATTTTTAATAAGATAGCGGATTCTTCGTTTCTATTAAAAAATGCATACTATAATATCAAAAAGATTCCTCTCAATCTAATCAAATTTTTTATCAACAAGCCCTGCTTGCTTGGAAGTTGTGCTATACACATAATTTTTCACCGCACAAAAAGTATAATATGGAACAATGGAGATGTAACTGTCAAGGACAAATCTTTATTTAAACAAAATTGGATAGATAAAAAAATTATTTATGTTTCTGATCTTTTTGATGAAAATGGGACCCTGTTGGACTATGACAGGTTCTTATATTCAAAAATGTTTTCCAGTTACAAATAAAGAATTCAATATTGTAATGAAGGCTCTTCCCTCTGGATTAGTTCAAACTGATGACCTCTCACCTTAAAATACCAAAAGGCATCTCAATTAGACTCTCCCTTAATAATTAAAGGTATTGAAATATTTAAATAAAAAATGCAACAACAAACATATACGCAACACTTTATGTGAAAAAAAGAAAACTTTACAAACTTAAAGGAGAAATGTATTGGAACAGTCTTTTAAATAATATCAATTGGAAGAAAGCATGGTTACTACCAGACAGATTTTGTATAAATAACAAAGTTAAGGAAATACACAAAAAAATTCTACACAACCATTTACCCCACAAATATGTTTATATCCAAATTCTCAGATATAGAAAATAACTGTAGTTTCTGTAAGGATTTTCCTGAATCTGTTCTTTTCATCTTTTCTATCATTGTAAATTCTCTCTTGAATTCTGGATCCAATTAGAACGCTTTATAAATAGCAAATTAAATATTAATATTATAATTAATTTTGAACATATTCTCACTTATTTCAAATCTGATGATATGAAGGTAGAAAATAGTATAAATCTGTTACTCCTCCAATCCAAATTTTACATACATAAATCCAGATTTAGAAAAACAACACCCAGATTTGAAAGCTTTAAGATAGAGTTCTGTCAATATTATAGATATTTGGAAAAAATTAACACACCCAAGCATGTAACACTAAAACAATTTGTGCTCTTTTACTCGAATGATTATATTTCATGTTTTTATTTTTTTATTCAATTAATTTTTTCTTTTTATGCACGAATGTTCTCTTCCTTTCTGTTAATGTTAAGATTATTCTCAATTTGATTTGTTTCCCTCTTGGTCATATTACTATTATCCTTTGTGTATCTTTACTTCTGGTTGTAAAATTATATTTGCCAATGATTTCTTTTTACATAATACTGTAACAATTACTATTGGGATTTGTTCAATTATATGATGTTCAATAAAGTTCTTAAAAAAAAAAAAAAAAAAAAAAAAAAAAATCACTGGACAGAGGAGTAACATCCCCGTATAAATGCCTTAGCTCTGGTGCCAAATCTACTGACAGTGACAGACCGAGTTTGTCTGAGTCGCGTTTTTAGGGCAGCTACAGTCGACAATCATGAGTAAGCTTATTGGCTGTTCACTGAAAGCAGCTCGGGAGAAGATGTCAATCAAATGCTCAAGGTGGGGGCCAGCGGGCACCACACGCTGTTTTGACGCGTCTGATTGGTCAATTTTTAACTTGACTAACTTGCGGTAAGGACAAAAAATATCCTGGAAAAATAATAATTTGCAATATAAACGTGTTAGGAAAATACATACTTGTTCAAAAAGGGTTATTTCTGACAAATAAAATCAGTAATAACATTTTATTTCTCTTTAGAAGTTTACAGGATTTGGGCTTCTTGGTGCCTGCGGGAACTTCCTGTTTAGCACACAAGGGGGAGGGTCGAGCGGTCTCGAGATTTCTACACTACACCGTCAACACAAACTGAAAGATTTGTCTGAACAATGTAATAAGCAAAAAAAATTACTTTAGCTTTTTACTTTTTTACTTTCAAGAAGCTGTACAAATGTGAAAGTAAATTAATGTTTTTAAGTTCTGGTATTTTTATGTATATTTTGAACATTATTTTGGCAGTATTTTGATCAGCACATTTAATTTAATGACAGCATCACTTAGTTTTTAAATCTTAAGAAAATGTTGCATTTTTTTGTTACAATGTTGTTTGTTGCCTGGTTTTCTATTATGACATACATTTAAAAATGCATGTTATAATTGTGCACACATTAAAATAATTTTACAAACACATATTAGTGTTGGACTACATTAATTTTTAGACTAGACTTGAGCTCCCTCTTTCTTATTTCATATTAAGACACGTTGAAAAAAGGACTTCTTTTTATCGATTAATATTTACATTCAAGATAGTATTTTATGTTTCGACTTCCGATAAACAGAGCACCGCCACTTCTTGTTGTCCACTTAAAGCACTGCTTAGATCTATCGCTGTCGTCTGGCTTCAAATGCCGTATCGCTGAAAAATGGCGTCTGAATTTCACTGGAGCCGGAAATAAGGTATTTTCTATGGGTGATGTCACATCCACTCTGTCCAGTTCTTTATATACAATTAATGGTGAAGACTCATTATTTGTTTGAGGTTTTGTTGTACTTTTTTGTTGCTTTACTGATACAAATAAATCAAAAGGCTGATGGTATAATGTCTACCAGAGGTGTAGACTCAAGTCAAATGTTTCAACTCAAGTCACGAATTTGACGACTTTAGACTTGACTTGGACTTCAATAACTCGTGACTTGACTCAGACTTTAGCCCTCTGATTTGGAAAGACATGCTATTTTCCCCAAAATGTAAAAATTAAAAAGCATGTTGAAATAAACCGCGCCACATCTGTGTGTGTCAACTAACCTACAGTCAACTAACCAATCAAACTGTAATGGGCGGGCCAAAAGATGTGTCAATCAATCTTAGCGCTCGCTGCAATTTGCAAGGATTACCGACAGAATCCACAATGACTAACTTCATCTGAATCTTGAAGTTACATAAAGACGAGTTTTGTATAAAAGCTGGCGCTAGCTTATCGGCTAATCGCCTAAGACCGTTTGCAGTTAACTGCTTAGCCACTAGGGTTAGATAACCCTTTAATACTGGAGATAATCCAACGCTCTTTAAACTACAGTAGCCATTTGACCATTTAAACCAGGGGTCTCAAGCTGGCGGCCCGCGGGCCATTTGCGGCCCCCAAGTAAATAATTTTAGGCCCCCACCTTAATAAGAAAGTTCAATGTCTAGTAATCAATATTTTCTGCATGTCTACGCTTCTTTGATGATAACTTTGTATTTTGCTTTGTGATGTTTCAGCTTCAAACTTTGCATTACATTTTTTTGCGTGTGTTAATATCTGAAATTAGCTTTTGAAATATTTTATAAACGTTTTATTAAATATATGTTTTAAAGCTTTAAAAATAATTGAAGGGTTTTGTTAAGTTTTCTGTAGTTCATTCAGATCGCCTCATTCGATAGAAGTCTTGTTTTAATGCCAGAAACAAAAGAAAGAGAAAAGCTGCATGATTCATTAAAATATTAAATTAATAACACTTCAAATTTAAAGCTAATGATGGTTAAGATGTGTTTTACATCCAGCCGCCGCACGAACCGATTAGTCGACTAATCGAAAAAAATAATCGAAGATTCGTCGACTATTGAAATAATCGTTTGTGCCCAGCCCCATTTATTCCAAAAAAAATTTAGCAAAATTCTAAAACTTAATTTTTCTACTCCGGCTACATTTAATGCTCAGGAAAACTGTACTCTGTTAATTTTTTGGAGCAAAATTTGCTCTAGACTCTTGACTGACATGATTGTAAATTCTAAGGTCTAAAACAGCGTGACTAAGTGTTTTGCACAGTCAGGGTTGTATTTACCACCCTTTATTTTCTGAAAGGCCAGAATTCGGTGAAGTCATATTCAGCCAAAGAAGCCACTGACCTCAAAAACCATAAATGGGTCTCTAAACCAAGAGGAGACATCTCCTGAGGCCTTTGGGTGGCGACTGCAGCTCCACTGTTTGTCAAGTCAAATGCAGAATTTTGCAAACTCATGCTGGAAAACTTAAAGCCATGAAGATGCCAGCAAATAGCTTTCCTGGAGAAAATCAAGAACCAAAAGTCTATATGTTTATGATCATTCACACAGGAAAATGAACTATGACAAACTTGAAAGTACCACTTAAAATTGGGAAAAATAAAAAAAAAAAAAAACGTATAAACTGACATTGTTTGTTTGAATCACTGTAGTTTCCGGAAAAAAAAAAAAAAAATCGGTTTATTTCCATTCTCAAATGCTGAAAACAGATATGAACAGAAGTGACAGGAGCAAGAATACAACAGGATGTTTTGAGTTTGTGGTTCAGCCCACAGATTCAATCGACATCAGTCTGCTCGAAACCCACATAACCACAGTCTAACTTCATTACATCGAGATGCTCCCGGCCCCACCTAATGTGATGCTGCTAAGAAGGCATCCATTGTCCTTCTGCACCTATGTGAGAAGTGGATGAAGCTCCAATGAAAATCGAGCATCTGTGAAAAGACGCACATGTTTGAGGAATGCGGTTCAAAACAACCCACTCTGCAGCCCACCAGCACAGAAAAAAATGATCGTCCAAAGTTATGTTCAATAAAAAGACAAAGACTGAGAGGTAACTCTATTAAACAGTAGGGCTGCCACGATTAGTCGACTAATCGACGACTAATCGACTATTAAAATAATCGACGACTAATTTAATAGTCGATTAGTCGTTACTTTATATTGTATGAAGTCAGATTGTAGTAAAGTTGAAAGTTATAAATAGCATTCTGCCAGCTTTTGGAATATTTGGCATTTATTAAGGTTTTTTAGGCTATTTTGGAGTTTAGCTAATATTTCAGCAGCATGCTAGCTATTTCAGCTAACTTTAGCTTTTTTACGTTTTTAGGCAACTTTTGAGTAACTTATATTTCAGCTATATGCTAGTTTTTTGGCTAATATAGTATTTTTCCATTTATTTATGGCTAATTTGGAGTTTAGCAAATATTTCAGCAGCATGCTAGCTATTTTGGTTAACTTAAGCTTTTTTAGGCAATTTTTGAGTTTAGCTGTATATTTTCAGCTATATGCTAGCTGTTTTGGCTAATTTAGGATTTTTCTGTTTTTTTAAGGCTAATTTGAGTTTAGCTAATATTTCAGCAGCATGCTAGCTATTTTGGTAACTTTGGCTCTTTTTATTTTTAGCTAATTTGGCATTTAACTAATATTTTAGCTGGTTATCAACTTCAGCATCTTTACATCCACTTTGGCCATGAACCGATTAGTCGACTAATCGGAAAAAATTATCAATGATTAGTCGACTATTAAAATAATCGTTTGTGGCAGCCCTATTTAACAGATACCTGCAGCTCTTAAAATCTTCCTTTTAAAGCAACAAATCAGATCTTCTAAACTAAAAGGTGTGAATTGTCTAATTTCCCTCCAGTGGGCCTCTCTTTTTTTGTTTTTTTTTTTTTTTTTAGAGTTGATATCAAGTCTCCAGGATGACATCATGTTTCACAGCAGAAAGGTACCGCATCTCAAATTCACAGCGATACGTCCCGTTTCTCCCGCTCCGGTGCTTCTGCAGAAGACACTCTCTCTCTCTCTCTCTCTCACAGAGTCGCTCCGCTTAAACAAAGCTTATGAATAAATAAATAAATAAATAAATACAGCTGATCTGCGTCTTCACAAACTGAAAATCTCCGACTTGAATTGTTTTTGGGAGTGACGCAGCACTGCGGCTACAACTTAAATCAAACTTAGCTGCTGATGATGAAAAGTTGGTGAAGAATCTATAATAAATCTATTAAAATCCTGTTTTTGACACTGTTTTTGTTGGGGTCTAATTAATTAATTTTTATGACCCAATTGCAGTTTGCAGAGTTTTCTATTTAGTCTGAAGCAAGTATTCCATTAGATAAATATATTAGTCATTTCTATAAAACGTAATTGATCAAATTTAAAAAAATTAAAAACATGAAAGATCACTTTAGACTGATTTATAATAAAAAAGGTAGAAAAAGAGGCAAAACTTAAGTTTCATAATTCTACCAGTTTTAACACTTCAACCCTTTCACAATAAAGTTTTAACCCTTTCAAAATAAAATGTTTAAAATAGTTTGCAGTATGAAGACTTTAAACACAATTTTGAAGAATAAAGTTCACTTTTTAAAATACAGATAGCTGTAAAATATAAATGTGTCTGCTAACAAGTCTTAAAAATTAAAATATTGTTTTTATTGAATAACATTAGAGCTTAAATGTTGGTAATTTTCTTGTTTTTGGTTGAAAATAAGTCCAGTTTATCTACATATATGGCATCAGGTTGAGTTTTTAATAATATTGCATTTAAAAAGCTTTATATTGATCACATTTCTTTCAGGAAAATTAATTTATTTTTATTTGGATAACATCTCATGTTATTGAAAGTTTCCCTTTAAGTTGAACTCGAAACAAAGGAACAAGTCAAAGGAAATATGCACGAACGCTTTATAAGATTCCATGCGAGGTAATAATAAGTAATATAAAACTAAGATTTATTTTAGTAATATTAAATTAACAGATAATGAAGTTCAGATACAGGTTATGTCAAAAAAAAAAAAAGAAAAGAAGAACTATTCTTTAAAAACTAAAAGTAAAAAAGAAAAATTGATTATTTAGGCAAATTATGGCTTCTGAATTGAATTTAAATCAAATTTACTAGATTTCTATCTTAATATTGAATATTCTAACACTAATATCAAGTTCTGTTTGTTCAACAGGTTTTAGTAATCAGATTACTAAAAAAAGAGGTACGTTTGGAGCTGAAACAGGAGCAAAACTGCTTTTTTTGGGTGGGGGGGCTGTGGATGCCATGCAGGCTTCATGTGGGTGCAAGCATCACATGTCGCAGGGGGGCTGGCCTGCCCTTTGTCAGACACACACACACAAACTTCCACATTCCCCACAGTTCATGCACCGCTTTCTGTCCAGACCTCAAAAAGTCAGCGTGTTCTGGCAGGATCCAATTACAACGGACAAGATCCCCCCGCCTCGTCCTCGCACTCCCGCATTCAAGCATCCGTCACCTCCTCATCCATTCCCTAGCCCTTTCTCTTTTCTGAGTCACTGTATGGAGGGGAAAAAAAAGTCACACACAAAACAAGAGCTGGGATCTACACGGAATATGATGGACTTCCAGGTACTGAAATGCAATAAAGACACAGTGACTCATAATTCCAAGCATTGATTAGCTTCTAACAAAATAATATGCAGAAATCAAGAGCTCTGAGATGAAATTATTCCAACAACAACAAAAAAAAAGAAATATTTGCAGCAATTTAGGGCTGCCACGATTAGTCAACTAATCGACGACTAATCGACTATTAAAATAATCGACGACTAATTTAATAGTTGATTATCGTTACTTTATATGTATAAGTCAGATTGTAGTAAAGTTGAAAGTTATAATAGCATTCTGCTAACTTTGGAATATTGGCATTTATTAAGGTTTTTTTAGGCTATTTTGATTTTAGCTAATACTTAATCTAAAGCTAGCGTTTGGGCTAACTTAAGCTTTTTAAGGCAATTTTTAACTTTAGCTTACATTTCAGCTATAAGCTAGCTGTTTGGCTAATTTAGGATTTTTCCGTTTTTTTAAGGCTTATTTGGAATTTAGCTAATATTTCAGCAGCATGCTAGCTATTTTGGTTAACTTACGCTTTTTTAAGTTTTTTTAGGCTGTTTTGGAGTTTAGCTAATATTTCAGTAGCATGCTAGCTATTTCGGCTAACTTTAGCTTTTTTACGTTTTTTAGGGAACTTTTGAGTTTAGCTTATATTTCAGCTAATGCTAGCTGTTTGGCTAATTTAGGATTTTTCCGTTTTTTAAGCTAATTTGGAATTTAGCTAATATCAGCAGCATGCTAGCTATTTTTGGTAACTTTTCTCTTTTAATTTTTAGCTAATGGCATTTAGCTAATATTTTGCTGATTATCAACTTCAGCATCTTTACATCCACTTTGCCCATGAACCGATTAGTCGACTAATCGGAAAAAATAATCGGTGATTAATCGACTATTAAAATAATCGTTTGTGGCGGCCCTACAGCAATTATAAAATGTCATTCATAATGGGAGAGAATTGAAGCACGGAGGTCATCATGGGTGACCATTAAAAGAAAAGACATTCATCCCAGCAAAGATGCTTCTGAAAATGCTCCACATCTATTCTTGGTGAATTCCAGGGGGGAGACCCTGTGACTGACCCCCCAGCCCATGGGATCTGACAGGATATCACCACACCGCATGCACATTTACATGTGTGTGCACACAAACAAACAGCATCACACTGGACAGGGAGACGTAAACATGCGATTCAGAATAACAATTTTGGCTTTAAATATAAATCTTGCTCTATGTGAGACATTTTCTAAAGCTAGACAGGAGTTTAAATGTTCTTTTTAAGTAGTTTTACTGATTTAACAAGCACACACAAAATGTTTTTTAAGTTATTTTGAGTCACTAAATTTCACAATATTGATTAAATCACATTTGTTCCATTTAAATGGCAATAAATTGAAAGAAAATCGAATTAAAAACTAGATTTTTGTATTAGTCCAACATTTAAACTCAATAAACTTGAATTGAGTTCAGGATTTGTGTCTCCGGGGCTCGAAAGCCACTTTTCGCGGCCCCAGGACCCCCCTGCCGCTCCCTTTGCACAGATCTGCAGTCTCCAAACTTGCCTTCACGCGGAGCCCTCTGATGTACAGAAAAACCCCGCGCGCGCGTGCAGATCCCTCGCGCCCTGTTCACAACAATCGCACGCGGCGGCCGTGACACCAAGTTTCTCCCGGAGGACGGGCAGCGCCGTTACCTTCTGCCTTCCGCCGACCGACTCCCGTCACGACGAGGCTCGACGCGGGCTGCAGAGCGCTCCGGAGCCGTGTGGAGCCTTCGGGCGGAGCGGACGGATGGTTCCTTCCAGCACGCGGCGACTCCGCGGGGGAAAGATGTGCGCGCGCGTGTGAGTGCGTGACAGCTCGCGGAGAGAATGAGCAGAGGCAGGAGCACCGGGGAACTTAGGGGGAGTTCCCGTTAACAGAGCGGCGGGGCGGGGGCTCCGGGAGAGTGACAGGCGGGCCGGGACTCACGGTTACGACTCGTTTCCGTTCAGGCGAAGCAAGCAGTCGAGTCTGAGTCACTGCTGTGGTGGAGCGAGCATATTTGTTGCTGCAGGGTGTATTTTTATATCACAACTCAGAACTATGACGTAACACTAACTCATAACGGTTTTTTGGAGCCTAAAACGTGAACTCATCTGTCTGTGGTTCATATCATGACATAAACCATCAAATTTTACATTTTCCGCCCTTAAGTTGCGATTTATATTAACCAGCACACGACTTCCGGTTTACCACATGTTGATAAACTAAAGTGGAGCCAGCTGAGTTCACCAGGAAGCCACTAGGTGGCTTTTGACACAACTCAAATAGAAAGCAGGAAAACAAATCGTTAGATCGTTTCCATTATCAAACGGACCCATTATGCCAGACTGATTTGAACTATTTTTGGTCCCCTGTTGGTTGTAGGTCCATAGAAAAATGGAATGGACCAGTTATGCTTCTTTTCCACTGAGCGGTCCAGACCCGACTGGACTTTTGAGTGTTTCCATTACAAAATGGACCCGTTAAGCAGTACCGACTGGTACCAGTTTTTGGTCCCCCGTTGGTCGTAGGCAATGACATAAATATCAATGGACGCCGCAACTCCTCCGCGTCTGTGTTCCAATAGATAGTACGCGGGTTGCAAGAAGGCCAAAGTCCCATAGACTTCTATTGAGAAATAGACAGTTATTTATCAGTAATTTTGTTTGTCAGAATAACCATTCTTGATCTGATGCTTCCTTCTTAACATGTTCTTTCTAATACAAATTTGTTTTAAGATATGTTTTCTTTATCGCCAGTTATTGAAGTTATAAGCTGACCAATCAGGTGCCTCAGTAAAAAAAAATATATATATATATATATATTTAAATTTAAATATATATATACAATACATACACACACATACACTATATATATATATATATATTATATTATATATAAATATATATATATATAAATATATATATATTTACACACACAATATATATTTATAATTATATATATGAATATATAAATATATATATATATATATTTAAATATATATATACACACATATATATATTTAAATATATATATTATATATACACACACACACATATATATATATATATATGTGTGTGTGTGAATATATATATAGGTATATAGATTGGACCCAAGCTTGTAAATAAAATAAAACCACATGACTGAAGATCTTTTCAGTCATTGGCCAATAATTATGTAGTCGGAGCAAAGCATCAAGAGAAAGTCTTAAGTTTTGCCATCCTTGTTGGGATAGTCCACTTATTCAAACTTACATTTCGTTGATCAGTTTTTGATGTCTGTATCAACGTCAGGTACAATACTTTTAATGGCATGATGCAAGGTGGTGACTGAGGAGACAGACACCAAGAAAGTAAGCTGATAAGTGTTTATGACATATAGATTGTTGGGAAAATGGTATAAGAAGCAATGTGTATCCCGTTAAATGTTGTTTTAATGAGCCACATTTCAAGGAGTTGATGTGTCTCATTGTTGTTCCGCGTTTTTCCGTAGCTCCCTGTTTATATCACGGAAAAATCGGCAATGAAGGCTGTTTTGGTTCAGTTGTTCCACTTCGAGTACAGAGCCTATTCAGACTGAAGAAGCTCAGAATGGAATGGAGTTTAGTCTGACAAGATAGGTCTGAGAACAGTTCCTGGTACCAAACCAGTTTCAACAAACACCAGTCCTAGTTTGTTTCCTAGTTTTGCCCGTTTTGATGAGAAAATGTTAAAATTTAAAGAAAACCTGAAAAACGTTGGACGACTTTAAACATTTATAAGAAAGCGTTTGACTTATTTCTATTAACGGTAAAGATAAAAGAGAGACAGTTTGATCTTTTAATAATTTCTAACCTGAAATACTTTCACATTTCAGGTTAGCAAGCTGTAAAACACTTCAGTTATATATTAAATATTAGAAACGTTAAGCTAATAATTAATACTAACTTTTGAATTAATTTACCTAAAAATAAAGAGTTTATGACTCAAAGTATGTATAAACATTAACATTAATAGAATACATCAAGAAAATTTAAGACTTTCTGGGATTTATTTTCAATTGTAGCATCATTGAGGTCCAATAAAACCCTTTTTTGTAAAATTAAACAATCGTATTGAAACAAATCCTTGTATAGTGTCAACATTTTACAAATAATCCATATTGTCATCTTTTAAAAGGGTCTTTAAGGTTTAAAAAAATCACTCAAGGAACTTGGAAGCTTTAGATTAAAGGAGATTAAGAAATATTCAAGAAGCTGTGAATTATAAATGAAAATATATTGTTAGTATCAAGCAGCAGGTGCAGCTGCACAACACAAATTGGTGAACTGAAAGATTTCTGTTCTCAAAAACCAGTGTTTCTATGGAGACCGAGACTTTAGTGCTGCCAGCAGATTATGATATTGGTCAGATTTATAAATGCAGGCATATTTTTCTCCAGTTGGTAACTGCAGGGATGTTAAGTCATAGATAGTAACGCGCACCGAGAGAGAGGCTTCAGTCCAAAAGTTCCCCTTGCTGTGTTGATAGAAAGTGACGAGCACACTTGAGATCTGACCCGTCCCTGACTCCATCCCCTGCTCCACATGGCATGTCCATCCCCTCCATCACTGTCAGAGGAGACGTTGAGGCTGCGGGCTCCACTCAGCATGAAAGTCACTGTTTTTAGCGGGCGGCTCAAGAGGGGGGGGGGGAGTGGCTAAAATGGGGTACAGTCTGTGGTCGTGGAGCAGGCCGTGTGAAGTTACAGCAAGAGTGCAGCCCGCTGATGGATGGTCCGCGGTGCGCCTTACACAGACGCACTCACACCTAACACACCCCCCGCCTCCCTCAAATCCTGCTGGAATGCGTCTCCTGTAACAACATCAACTATCACAAGGTTTGTATCACATGACAAGTACGGCCACTTAGTGTGTGTCTGGGAAAGACGTTGTTCTCCCTCGGGGGGTAAAAATAAATACTCCCAAAAAAAAGAGGAGGAGCAAAAACTGAGCTCAGACCGTCCTCAAACCATCAACTGGAAAAGATAAGTGAGTAAATGTTTATTTATTCATGCAACGCCTCACAAAAAGCTTCAAAGGGTAGCAGAAGTTCAAACAGAATACAGAACATAAGAACAAAAGATTTAGCTACAGTCATTGACTGTATATGAGAACTGGACCGAGTGAACACATTACAAATAGGAAGTACCTGCTGGTCCCAAAAAGACAAAATCCCATAGACTTCTATTGAGAAATACAAAACTATTACTTATTATACTATCATTCTTGCTCTGCTACATCCTTTAAACATGTTCTACTAATCCTATTTTATTTTTCATGATGTTTTTGTTGTAGCAAAAGTTATTAAAGTTATAAACCGATGTGATTTTACACCCGCTAACCTCTGGATGTTTAGTTTAAAAACATTTATTTCCACATTTGAACAATAAAAATCTGAAAGGGAGTGAGAAGAAGAAAACAATCTTATAAATTCTAACCCACATTGTATCAATATAAGCCCAGTACACCCAAATATAAAGTTCAGGAAATTAAATTACAACTACATGTAACACCCACATGAATAACACAATCTCATCTTGTGATCATACGTATTTACAAATACTTTTGTTTTGTATTTTTACATATTTATTGATCCATCCATCTTCTTCCGGTTCATCCGGACCGGGTCGTGGGGGCAGCAGTCTAAGCAAAGACGCCCAGACTTCCCTCTCCCCGGCCACTTCCTCCAGCTCCTCTGGGGGGACCCCGAGGCGTTCCCAGGCCAGCCGAGAAACATAGTCTCTCCAGCGTGTCCTGGGTCTTCCCCGGGGCCTCCGCCCAGTGGGACATGCCCGGAACACCTCTCCAGGGAGGCGTCCAGGAGGCATCCGGATCAGATGCCCGAGCCACCTCGACTGGCTTCTCGATGCGGAGGAGAAGCGGCTCTACTCCGAGCTCCCTCCGGGTGACTGAACTCCTCACCCTATCTCTAAGGGAGCGCCAGACACCCTCCGGAGAAAACTCATTTCAGCCGCTTGTAATCGGGATCTCGTTCTTTCATGACCATACTGGAACGAAGATCGACCAGTAAATCGAGAGCTTTGCTTTCTTTTCACCACAACGGACCGGTACAGCGACCGCAAAATAGCGGACGCCGTATTTTTTCCTCCTTTTTGATAATCTTGGGATATTGGTTGGTAGTAAATTGTTTTCTGCCTCATTTGTTTAAAAGTCCCATCTCTGCTCTATTCTGATGGATCCACTTGTCGACAAATAGTGTGTCTTTGTTCTCCTTATCTGATCCGGTATCTGGCTTGGATTGCACCAACATTGGCCCCTTGGATTGCGCCATTTTTGTTGCACCACGAATATTATCTTGAGGGCGTGAGGGGCTGTAAGCTAGTGGCGGAGAGTATAAAATAGAGGGGAAGAGGGGTGGCGTTGCTTCATGGTAAAGGTCCCAGCGACAACTCAGATGTGAATTTAAAGGAGCTACTGCAGAAACTATGTCCTAAACTACTTGTTTTTTTTTTTTTTTTTTTTACATTTTGGTTAAAAACGACATTATAATGATTAAAATATCTATGAAAACATTTTGTTTTATATGATGCCGTCCCTATAAAAGCAGCATTTTGTACCGTGTGGCTGTTTGGTTGACTAATGTAAAGAGTCAGGCTTAAATGTATGCATAAAATCTTATACAAGCTTTTGATACAGAGTCCATCAGACTACTGTAGTGTGAAAACCCCCAGGAGGAAATGTGCTTTGACCTAATAATGACATGCAGAGCAGCTCGCTGCAAATGGGGAGGAGACTCAAACGTGTTTTACTGCAGAAGGTTGTTCACGGCTAATCAGCCCAAACAAATCCAAAGGACATTCTGAAAGGTTCAGTACACAGGAAGTCAAGTCAACAATAGTAACCAGGTCAGACGAGCATTTAACAGTTCAGGTAGTAACTGTTTAACAAGCAGGGAGGAAATTCTGATGAAGAATGAGCTGACACAGGGATGGGAGAGCAGGAGTAACCAGTCAGCAGAACCAGAGCGAAAGATTTAGACAATGAAGGAATCAGAAGTAATCTATTACAGTATCATATTCCTTACTATGCCATTCTAACATTTCATCTCTACGTTGTTGGATAAACATTCATATTCCAAGTGCCTTTTGGTAAATTTGTTACACAAACGTCAAATTGTAAGTTGAGTTAAAGAATTTACAAACAATATTGTTTTCATTCTTTAATTTATTTTTCAATCCATTCTATTTTTTTTTTTAATTTATTGCTTAAAAATGTATTTTTGGCTACTTTCAAGATTTAACCTATTTACTGAGGTCTAGATCAGAGGTCGGCGACCTTTAAGAGTAAAAGAGCCACTTGGGCTCGTTTTCTACTGATCAAAACCTACAAGGAGCCGCATTGACTTAAGTCAGCCTTTAAGAAATTTGGATTTGCACTCCTTTTTATTTTTATTTATTTTGTTTATTTCAATGTGAATAATGTATATTTTTGGCACGAACAAAAGCAAATAAAATACAGAAAAAGAAACTATCATCTCTCAGAAAGGTATTTTTTTACATTTTTAACTTTAGTAGCAAAAAAAAACACGCTCGTTGCTTAATTACTAGCTGAACTTCAAATTAGCATAACATTTCTCTGTAAATTAAATCAGCCAAAAATGTTAGCATGTTGCTGAAATAAAAGCTAAACTCAAAATTAGCCTAAAACCCCCAGTAGATAAAAAATTAGCTAAAAATGTTAGCATATTGCTAAAATATTACCTAAACTCCAAATTAGCATAAAAATCTAAATAGAGACCAATTCTGCCAAAATGCTAGCTTGTTGCTTAATTACTAGCCAAACTCGAAAATAGCCTAAAATTCCTCAGAAAAAACTAACATAGTCAAAAATGTTAGCATGTTGCTAAAATAGAAGCTAAATTAAATTATCAAAAACAAATTCAGTAGATAACAAATTAGCTGAAAACATTAGCATTTTACTAAAATATTAGCTAAACTCCAAATTAGCATAAAATTTCTCAGAAAACTTGGCCAAAAACGTTAGCATGTTGCTAAAATAGAAGCTAAAACTGGAGCCAGAAAAAAGGCAGTTTCTGATTGTGACATCACACTCGATCAGTCCAGTTCTTTATATGCAGTCAATGGCATCAGCGCAGATTGGCTTCTTACAAAGACTTCTGGGTAATTTCCGAAACATTTTGAAATTGTAGATTCAAACGCCCCTACAGAACAGTGAATGCCCAACATTAGGGATGAGCACTTTTTGACTCGTGGGCCACAAAGGATTCTGTTTGGTAACCAAACTCATTTATAAAAAAGAGATGGAATTTTGACAAAAACATGCTTTTTTTTATTTAAAAACTGTTTTTTGTTTCTATTTTAGTTCTAATTGCACCAATTGTTTGATGTCTTTGAGGGAAAAGGCCACACTCTGTGTTGGAGTGATCAGAAAAAACGGCCGAAAAACAACAAATCTCCCAACACAACATGAATGCAAAATAACTTTCTACACACAAGTCAGTTCATTTGTGGTGAAACATTTAAGGGGAGACATCAAAATTATATGGAAATGTAAAATAATAATTTGAATTATAAATATAATTCTTTCCAGTGTGGCGGGCCAGATTTAAATGTTTTAAAGGGGTCGTTGTTTGCCCTCCTCTGCCCTACATAGTCGTGAATAGGGAAACAACTCGGACACGAGACTTTAATGGATGAAGAGAAAATGTCACAAATAAAATCTTTTTTCGGCTGGCGGTCGGTCAATCACAGCTTTTCAAAGTAATTTACTTTTATATTACGTCCTGCTTTTCACAGAGCCAAACTCTGTTGTGTTGTTGTAATTTTAACCTATTTTTAAGGAAAGTAAAATAGAAACTAAGTTCATCCTCTAACTGTGCTGCTACTCTGGGGCCGTTGCAGCAGTAACCTCATGGTACATGAGCAGGACCCAAAGAACGGAACATAAAAACAAGACATCAAAATGTAAAAAGGCGAAATAGAAACCAAAACTAACTAAAACTGAAACAAATGTAGGTTAAAATAATAATAATAACATGAAAAACTAAATTAAAAAAGATGTAGGTTAAGATAAAACATCATCAACAACCTCGACCAACTGTTTACGCGACGTTGACATCATTGGAATACTCTGATATTTGTGCCTTCACTTTAACAAAAATAAACATATTTTTGCCATCATTTCGTACGTCAAATACTATACTTGTGTACTTTGATATAGTCAAAAACTAAAAAGTACGGTGGCCGGGAAGTGCAAAACAATAATACATTTACCCAAACACTTTTACAAGTTCATCAAAACACTTTTACAAATTTATAAGAACGCATTTACAAGTTCATCAAAACACTTTTACAAATATATAAAAACACTTTTACAAATATATAAAAATACTTTTACAAAAATATAAAAACACATTTACAAGTTCATCAAAACACTTTTACAAATTTATAAGAACGCATTTACAAGTTCATCAAAACACTTTTACAAATATATAAAAAACACTTTTACAAATATATAAAAATACTTTTACAAAAATATAAAAACACATTTACAAGTTCATCAAAACACTTTTACAAATTTATAAGAACGCATTTACAAGTTCATCAAAACACTTACAAATTTATAAGAACGCGTTTACAAGTTCATCAAAACACTTTTACAAATATATAAAAACACTTTTACAAATATATAAAAATACTTTTACAAAAATATAAAAACACATTTACAAGTTCATCAAAACACTTTTACAAATTTATAAGAACGCATTTACAAGTTCATCAAAACACTTTTACAAATATATAAAAACACTTTTACAAATATATAAAAATACTTTTACAAAAATATAAAACACATTTACAAGTTCATCAAAACACTTTTACAAATTTATAAGAACGCATTTACAAGTTCATCAAAACACTTACAAATTTATAAGAACGCGTTTACAAGTTCATCAAAACACTTTTACAAATATATAAAAACACATTTACAAGTTTATTAAAACACTTTTACAAATATATAAAAACACATTTACAAGTTCATCAAAACACTTACAAATTTATAAGAACGCGTTTACAAGTTCATCAAAACACTTTTACAAATATATAAAAACAAATTCACAAATTTATTAAAACAAATTCACAAATGTATTAAAACACTTTCACAAATATGCAAAAACACATTTATAAGTTGACTGAAACACATTTACATTTCGACCGAAACACATTTACAAGTTTGCCCATAGTCTGTATATTTGATGGACAACCCCCCCCCCTTCCAGAATGCAATTTATTTCCTATGACGTCTTGTATATAATATAGCGTCTATAAGGTTCACCTCCGACATGACCCGGAAGTAAGGGTGCAGCCACCCGGCCACCGTAAAAAAGCGAGTAATATCCGAATGTTGGAGATTACTTTTAAACAGTTAGAAGTTTTATTCCTTTAAAGTAATTTACAAAACAATATGATCAACTATACTAGTTAACAAGTATAAACCAAAGTGGAAACTTTAGGAAAGACAGAACGCTTTTAAAGAAATGTGTAAATGGTTTAATTCAGAAAATACTGATTAAAGCAGATAACTCAAACTGATTCCCAACATCCAAAATAATCCTTTTTAGGGCACAAAAAAAGACGACTGTCTTTCCCAGACTCGTTTTCATGGTTCATTTTAACAAAGACACGTTCTATAGTTCGGTCGTGCAATCCCTTGAAATTGGATTTCACATGCATTTCACGCACAAGACCAAAAGAAAAATCTGTTTGCAAGATCAGATAGCCGAACGCTTAGTTAACCACTCACGGCAGCACGACGCCCTCAAGGACTCGGCGCCGTAATGATTCCCTGCGGGGGGAAATAACTTTCCTCAACATTTGCATTTATCCAGTGATGCCGTCCTCCAAATAATGTCAATAATCGGGATGTTTTTGGTCAGAGCAGATCTCTTCTTTGTCATTTCCACAATTGTTTTTGCTTCTCATTACAAACTGAAATTGCATTTTCAGATTTGCGTCATGTTATCTAGATTTCTCTGTCTCTTCTGAGGCCAGAAGTGTGAGTGTAAAGAAGAAGCTAATGCATTTGAGCAGTGAAGGACAAAAAGACGGGATAAATCTCATTTTTAGGCGGATAACAATAAACTAGCAGGAAGACGCCACAAAGCACCGACAGGAAGTCGAACGCACTTCACTCGGACTAAACAATCAGTTGGAAAAGACAAAAGAAAACCAAGATGTTAAAACCAAACAGGTGTGGCAACTGGACAGGAAAAGCACACACAAAGAGGAGATTTTCAAAACAAAACATTTTAATGAATAAATATTAAAAAAAATAAATAAAAATCAACTGATTATCAAACAAACTGACTGTATAATGGAGAAGTGGTTTCTTGCCTCACTGGTTCAAATCCAGGTTGAATTCTTTCAGCGTGGAGTTTGCGTGATTAGCCGATGCATGCGTGGGGAGAACACAGTCCGAAAACACGCTTCATAGGATAACTGATGACTCTAAATCAGGGGTGGGCAAACGTTTTGATTTGTGGGCCAGAAAGGGTTCTAAAATTTGGCATAAGGGCCGGACAAGGAGCAGATGGAAGAAGTGATTTGATAATGAACCTCATAAACTAAAAAGATAATATGGAATTTAGAGAAAAACCTGCTTTAATTTGGATTAAAATTCACATATATTCATTTAAAAACAGAAAATTTGGGAATTTTAATTTCTAAATTTTGATTTTTGTTCTCTTTTTGGTGATCCAATGGGTTGATGTTCTTCAGAGGAAAATGCGAACTCAAAGAAATCCGAGAAATCACCTTCTGACTCAGAAATAACACACACAAACACCAGAGAAACAACATCATTCATGAGAAGAAACCAGAAATACAATGAAAATAAAACAATAATTAGGATTTTTGATTCTATGTATTTTAATTTGGAGGGCCAGATTAAGTAGCTTAGGGGGCCGCATGTGGCCCCCGGGCCGTAGTTTGCCCACCCCTGCTCTAAATGGTCCCCAAGTGTAGATGGAAGCCTGTTTGTGGCCCTGCAGTAGCTGGGTTGGCTCCTTCCCATCTTTGATCCTAAAAGGGATTCAGCGAGTTCTGAAATTGGATAAATAATTCAAGAAAAATGTAAAATTTAAGTTAAATAGTAATTATAGACCAGGGGTCTGCAACATTTCAAGGTTAAAACGCCATTTAGTTTAGTTTCTTACAGACCAGAACCCATCGAGAGCCACAAAATCCCTGTTTATTGTTTAAAAATTAACAATATTTATGCTTTTTGTGCAAATAAGTATTTTTATTTAATAAATGTAGTTTTTAGATATTACAATAAGTGAATTACAACAGTGTCTATATGTTTCTATATATAACAGTTATAACATATTTTACATTTGACAGCAGTGTAACACACGTCCTTTCAAAATAAAAGAAAGTCCTCCTGCTGCAGCAGCTTTGCTTATATTAAAAATGCAATGCAGCCGAGAATAATTTCTATCATCAGGATTTTGATGTGCTTTTTTCCTTTTCATCTCAATTTTAGAAAAATCTATTTATGAATAATACCTCAAAACATTTAGAATAAATTGAGATTTGTATTGAAAACACACAACTCTAAATCCCATTCAATCTTGTCTGTGGATGTTTGAAATTTGATTACATCACTGATCTCAATGATTCTTAAATAACCTGAATCTATGACTGTAGGGTATAAATACTTGATATTAAGTCCTGAACCGGATGTTGATAATGCATGTAGAGAAAATGGTTCGGTCGAGCCGGGGTGGGATTATATATATTCGCTTCCTTCCACTCCCATTCAAGTGATCAACTTCTGATTTATTAAGTGAAGTTATTATTTCATGTATTATTACCTGATTTTTTTAAAATAAACCATTTAATCATTCATTCATTCATCATTTTAAAACACATTTGTTCAAAACTTTAGCTACTTTGGTGTAATTTACTAAAATAAAAAACTTTTAGAGACTTTAATTTAACAATCTATCATTTCAAAATACAAATTTAAAGAAATTTCTACAGAATTTCTGGCAGTAAATTAAACTTTTTTTTATTTAGATGCTTGACATGTAAAAAATCTAAACAGATATGATAAAACTAAACTAATTAATCTCTTATTTATACAATAGTTAGCATGTTTCATTAAAGTTAAAGAGCCACAGTAGAGGGATAAAAGAGTCTCAAGTGGCTCCGGAGTCTCAGGTTGCAGACTTCTGCTTCAAAACTGTTTTCAAAATAAAAGGCACAATTAACCTTAATTATCTTATTTGAAACATTTTAGAAACCAAATCATCAGAAAACCCAGAGAAACATCCGACTAAAATCATCATAAAATATTATAAATAATGCTTTAAAGCTGCGTTTTTAATTTTAAGTTTATTGCAAGAGGACAAAACTATTCAGACTGGACACATTCGGTCCGGTTAGGGCTGTCAAACTCAATCACACAAGGGACCAAAATCCAAAACACACCTAGGCTGCAGGCCGAACAGGATAAACATTTATCAAAGACACTAAAACCACATTTTTAAACTTTAAAACTATAACTTTTTAACATAGTTATGAACTAGATATATAGCATTACCTGTGATAATACTGTGAATGCTGTAAACTGAATTTGGCCGCTAAAGATGCTTGTGCTGATAGCTGAAGATGCTGAAATAGATAGCTGAAAAAACTGAAGCTGATAGCTGAAATCACTGAGGCAAATAGCTGAAAATGCTGAAGATGATAGCCTGCTAAAAGATTCGCTAAATGCTAAATAAGGCTACAAAACTTAAAAGAAAAATAAAACCAAATTTAGCAAAAATAGCCACCATGTTGCTGAAGAAATAGCTAAACTGCGTTCCCTGGACTCTGTTCCCTCTTTTAAATGCCATCTTAAAACCTTTTATTTTGCTCGGCATTTTAACTTAATCTGATTTTAAATTGGGCTTGTAATGATTGTCTTGTGCGGTGCTTGCTCTTGTCTTTTATGTTTCTTAGCTTGTGAGGTTTAATCTTTTATGTTTTAACATGCAAATCTTTGTCTTTTATGTTCTTTACCTTTTTAAGTTTTTATGCCTTTAACTTGGAAGCACCTTGTGACTTTTGTCCGTGAAAGGTGCTATAGTAATAAAGATTACTTACTTACTTAACTTCAAAATAGCCTCAAAAACTAAAGAAAAAGTCTTGATTAGCCAAAACAGCTAGCATATATCTGAAATATTAGCTAAACCTCGAAATAGTCTAAAAAACTTTTTTTTTTTAATACTAAAAATAGTCCAAAAGCTAGCTGAATGTCAATTTTTAAAACTTTAAAACTGTAACTTTTAAAACATAATTATGAAAAATAAAAAAGCCGGAAATATTTTTCCAGAATAAATTTATTTAAACTTTTAATATTTTACTCTCCATTAAAATATGTCAAAATTATACAAGTTAGGAAGAGGCACAAGATAACATCGGACCATTGATAACAAAGAGGGCCGGATCCGACTCGATTTTGACACGTGTGGCTTAAGTTCGTTTCCCATGATAATCCAGAATAATTTGTCCGTCTGAACACGTACAAACGAATCCTGGTTTGGGACCAGGAACCGTTCTTGGACCTATCTTTCGAGGTGGTCTCGGTTTGTTTCCAATCGGATGGAAGATGTTTGAATATAGAACAAATGCAACCTTCCGGGCTCAATCCAGAACAAATTAGGCGGATTTGGTGAGGAACAAATCATTTCCCCAGTCTGAATACACTCCAAGTTATTTTCCAAGAAAAAAAAAAGTGCATTCATTGAAAATCAATGCAAAGTTTGACATGTTTCTGTAAAAATGTAAAGAATTAGCTACAAAAATGACATTTTGGAGGGTCAAACAGAGTCTATTTAATTGTTTATTTTTGCCAGAAAAAAATATTAAAAGCAAAAACTGCTTTACGTGCACCAAATTCAGGACCTAAACTGTTCCCAAAGGAAAAAGAAACAAACCCAGTAAGTTGAAAGGCTTTGTTTCAGCTCACCAAAGGAGAAAACTCAAATTCCCTTAAAGACCTGCCACTCCTGCAGGAGCTTTTCCAACACAGAGACGAAATAGAGGATAAAAGAGAAGGCTGACACATCTTGACTCAATGGAGCTGGGTGTGTCTCCTGACAGCAGCGAGGATAAAGTGTAGACAAATGTAAGAGCCGGGGCTCCTGGATCCTGAGATTCAGCTGCAAAAACGCAGGGACGGAAACTTTCTGTCTAAATCTGGCAGAACAGCAGGAGGGGACCAAAGTGAATGAAATCCTGGCCTCCGTGTAACCTTTTACAAGCGCAGCCTGTGTGTCTCTGTCATATATGCCACATGGAAGTGATGGTTAAAAAGGGAAGAGTTTTATTTCTGCGATACGTGACACCAGCTGTCCCCCCTTTGTGTCATCAAGTCACCGCTAACCTGCAGCTGATAAGGTGGTGTAATTTGTAAGTGGAAGTGGAGGTGACTCCTGCCGTGAGGCGGATAATCCGCGCATCTTCTCTGGTTGCTCTCGCCACCGCAACAGCTGCCTCTTGTCAACGTTTCGCCGCAGCAGCTGAGGACAAGGGGAGGAGCCCCAAAACCGCACTTGAAAAATCTCGCTTCTGGCTGAAGGGGACAAGTGTGGTGGTGGTGGTGGGGGGCTGGGGTTGGTTAACAGAACATCAGGATCGCATTTGGAGCCGGTGGAGGCTCGGGGGAGTGGGCGGGCGCGTCAGCTGAGCATGCCGGAGAGGAAGCGAGAGGTCAGGACCGGGCCTTTAATGAGGTTGTATTTGCCAACGAGTCCATCAAAGAGGGGGGGCGGGTATGTTTGCCCTTCTACAGCAGAGTAGTGGGGGGGGGTCCCCTCATGTTAGAGGTCAGGCCCGAGGCATGCGGGTGTCCACATTGGCGTGACTTTTGACCTTTCACCCCGGCCATCTGCCAGCACGATGGCTGGATCCCCAGAAACCAGCGCGGCAGATGAGTGTTAGACAGGGGCCGGCTCTGATTGGTTGGTGGAAGGAGTCGTTAGAGCGTCTTCCAGAAAATGGAATGAAATCATAAAACTGAAGAGCTCCAAGGCCTGCGAACACTGGTCCCACCTCCACAGAGAAAGTCAGTTCTGAAGGTCTGGCTGGCACGGATCCAACCAGAACTCCTACTTCCATTTAGAGTAAAAACAAGGTTCCGTCCTCGTTAGCCGCCGTTTATTTTTGCTCCTTCCCATTTTGAGTGGGCAGTCATTCAGTGAGACTTGGAAGCATTTCTGGATGAAGCATCATAGCTGAAGAAGCAAAACACATTCCTATCCGTTCATAAAACATTAAAGAAATGTACACGTTGAATAGAAAGTATGTGACTTCCTCAGGTTTCTGTTATGCTACGTACACACTGGGTGTGTTATGATTATGGAGAGAAAATAGACTCACTCTGATTCGTGCATACGTAATTCTTGATTTGTAACTCATATAATACATTTGTGCAAAAGTAAAAAAAATTCCAAAATACAATTTATACATGCACAAATTAAAATTACAACAGCTTGAAACTAATTACACACAAAAATCTTTTAAAAATACGCACAAATCCAGCGTTTTTTAAAACACTTAACCCTTTAAAAATAAGAATATTTCCAGAAAAGATCTGCAGCAGCCCCCTGACAGCGCCTCCAACACGAGGCTCCGTCCCGAGGGCTGGTCACCAGCCACGAAGCCGGAACCTTCTAAACTCGCACATCCAAGTGGGCCGGTGGTGCTCATCATCGCCACGTTTGCCGACCGCTTATTTAGACTTTTTATATTAATTATCAAGAATGTATCTTTAAGAAAGTGGGGAAAATGTCAAGTTTTACCGGATATTATTCAAAATCGAAGTTTAAAACGACTGACAAGAGAACCAGCATTCTAGTGGTACTTGAACGCATCACTCACGGACGAATTTGTGAGACGTGAAGAGTCTCATGACAGATTTGTGCATATTTCTTTTTAGAGATTTTTGTGTGTAATTAGTTTCAAGTTGTTGTAATGTTAATTTGTGCTTGTAAATTGTATTTTGTATTTTTTCTAATTTTCTAATTTTTTTACTTTTACAGAAAATGTATTCATTGAGTTACAAATCAAGAATACACACGCACAAATCAGAGTGAGTCTATTTTCTCTCCATATATGATTACTGAACTTACTTTTATCATATGGTGTTCACACTGGACTGTTGCTACCTGACACTATAGTGCATGTAGTTGGAAGATAAATCTCGCCAGTCTTGTTCCAGCTTTTTCCTTTTCTAGCTTTATTTTGAAATGAAAGACATACGCGGAAAAACAGTTCCCATCAACAGCTCAGCGCTAAAAATCATTGTTTTGTATTTGTTTTCTACTGTTACTTTATTTATCTTTGTGACGTGCGCTACTGACCTCTTGGCAAGATAAAAGACATTTTCGTCTCAATAGGTGCGTTTCCATTAACTCTTAAATTTGGCAAATTGGAATTTCAATAGTAGATTCTCCTAATGGAAACACCACAATTTCGAAAAAGATTTGAGGAAGAGCGGGAGTGCTGTGAAAAAGTTAAATGGATCTTGTCGTGTTTTCAAACAGAAAAAAAAAAAAAAAAAAGAGTCCAGCTGTTTAATTGTTACAACGGTTATTTTCAAACCGCTGAACGGGTTTCTCACGTGCATCTGAGCCCGTCAATGGACGGAAATTCTCCTTTTTAGTGAATCAAATAAGAAAAATACTTAATCTCATCCATTATCGCGTGAGTTGGTTTTTGCTTTATCGCATAATTATGATTTAATGGAAACAGTGTTGTTGCGAAACTCTATTTTTTTTAATTTCTTATTATTTTGATGGAGTTTGCGCAAATGTGAAACGCAGCTAATGAGCTTCACTTGGTTAAATAAAGTTTAAAAAATAAATAAATACATTTTCCCTCAAAGCAGAGAAAAATGGAAAGTGTAAAAATAATGTCAAACGTTGCTTAAGTCAAGCACTCAGAAAACACTTGACATCGCTTTTAAACCTTTAAAAAGTTAAATTGAAATATAAAGAGCTCACCCATGTGAAGGAATGCGCATCACAAGCGGGACACGGAACACCTTTCTGGCGGAGGGATACAATGCTCCTACAATTGGAGCAATAGGGAGGAGTCATGGGGGTAGGGAATGAATTCAGATTGGAGTCATATTCCATCCGGGCACAAACAAATAATAATTTGTTCTCTATGATAAATTTTTAAAACGTTGGGACTTCTTTGAATTACAAAGAACGCCATCCACATGTCACTACCAAATCAAAGTCCTTGATTGGTCAGAACTCAATTGATTTAACTTTCAATGTGCATTCGATGGTGGTGTGTTTTCTAGTAGCAAGCTCCACTACCCAGAGTCCTGCAGAGCAAGCGAGCGCCGCCGCCACAGGCCGCCACAGCTAGCAGGGTTACCGCCCAAGCTGCCATCTCTGGGCAGACTTAATTGGGGTCCACCTTTTCTGCCCACTTTAAACCCTTCCACCACTTTTTAGCAGCACACAGCTGCGTTCAGATTGACTTGTTTTGTTTTTGGAAAGAACTGAGAGTTCCTTCACAGTCACTCCGTTACTTTATCTCTGTCATTTAACACTCATTTAAAGCTCACTACATCAGAGAATTGACAATATTTTTAAAATACTTTGGAACTAAGGTTTCGTTGTTTTTTTTTTAACCCTTTGAAGAAATCAAAAATTTTAAAAAGCAATATAATTCTTATATAGCCAAAGTAGTTTTAGTTACGGGTTATTTGTTAGGCTTTTTTTCATGTTAGTTTAAGATTCAAATTTTTTGATTTAGATGTTTAGGAAAAAAGCACCTTATTTAGCCATTGTCTCAAATTTGATCAGCACAATTTTAACTTAGTGTAATTGTACTGTTAAAAAATAATTATTAACAAATTTGACATCATTTTAATGCAGCAAATAGTCAAATAAAAAATAACTAACAATAGTTATTCTCTCTGTAAAGTTTTTGAAAATTAGCCAGACTTTTCCTGACACTTTAATTTGATAAAAATATATACAATTGTTAATAATAAAGATAATCAAAAGTTAAGAATTGTTGACCTGCTTAGTCATTCGTTTGTGTCTAAAGTGCAGCTCCACACATTTCTAACCCGACAGGAGTCAAAAAATGATTTGCTGAAAGTGAATTGAAATGATTACTCTTAATAATCCAATTACCTCCCATTCATTACTGTATTTTACTGCAGTGTCCTGTTTGTTCGGAGTCCCAGGATCAGTTTCACCTTTCCTCTGCGTCGCCGTGACTCACTGTGATAATATGAGAGGAGAAAATGAGCCTGGATGCCTTCATCCATCTTCTGCAGCTGTGGTCACACAACCACAGTCAGCATCCCGGATGATACTCAAAGACATTCCTGATTTCATGTGCAGCAATTTCCTGTAAACGACTCTGGCAGGAGAGTGTCTGCTGGAGCATATTTTGGGTCGACTTGTGTTCTCTGGTTTCTACATGCAGCATACAGCTGTAAAACATCCTTTACATTCTGTTAGATCTGGTTTTCTGTCCTAATTTGCCCCTCCTCCTGAATCAGAATAGCAGATGCAGAGCGACTTCGGCGCCGGGGTTGCAGGACGCCTCGGAGGGCGATGCTGAGCAACCTGAAATGATAAATACTCCCGTTTCTGTTCTGTGCGTTCGAGTCGAGTTAAATGACCATAAGTGTAATTCCAGCCAGCGACAGGAGAGAGGGGCCCCCGTCTCTGCCCGCCATACCACAGACTGCAGGGAGACGGCGGGCCAGCACGCAGCAGGCATGGAGGGGGCAGCTAGGAGGAATTTTAATGCACACTTTTCTGCCACACATGATCACACAGTCTCTTACGAAAGCACATATATCAAATTTACAGCCTAGGTTTCCTGCTGACGCTCGTTTACCACCGGCTCATGGAAATTGATCAAGTGCTGAATGTGGTCGGTTGAAAGTGAAACTCTCATTATCTGAGGCCTAAAAGAGGGAATGCAAAACGTAAAGAAAAGTAGTCCATAAATACCAATCATAATGTTAATTCTTATGACACGTATGTCAAAGTCAAGACCCTAGAGATCATTTTTATTTTATTGTTATTAATAGCCCGATGTTATCTTGCACTTTTTTCTAACTTGTATACTTTTTACAAAATATATGTTTATGGAGAGTAAAATCTTGAAAGTCATTTAAGGTTTAAGTTGATCTATTCTGCAATAATATTCCTGCCTTTTATTATTCACAACTATGTTAAAAAGTTTTAAATTTTTCAAAATTGGCATTCTGCTAACTTTTTGGACTATTTTGGCATTTACTTTTTTAGGCTATTTTGGAGTTTAGTGAATATTTCAGCATATGTTTTGGCTAATTTAGGCTTTTTTTTCCTAGTTTTTTTTTTTTTTTTCCAGGGTTGTTTTGGAGTTCAGCTAAATGCTAGCTGTTTTGGCTAATTTCGGCTTTTTTTCCTATTTTTTTTTTTTTTTTTTAGGGTCGTTTTGGAGTTCAGCTAAATGCTAGCTGTTTTGGCTAATTTAGGCTTTTTTTTCTTAGTTTTTTTTAAGGTCATTTTGGAATTTTGGCTAATTTAGGCTTTTACTTCTGGCCCTTTTGGAGTTAGGCTAATATTTACATGCTAGCTATTTTGGCTTCATTTCATTTTTTAGGCTTTTTTAAAGTTTAGCTATTTTTTCCAGCTACATGCTAGCTGTTTTGGCTAACCCAAGTTTTTTTTATTTTTTAGTTTTTTAAGCTAATTTGGCAAAAAGCAAAAATTTTAGCTGGCCATCAGCGTCAGTATTTTCAGATATTAGCTTTAGTGTTTTTAGCTATCAATTTAAGCATCTTTAGCCATCAGCACTAGCAGCCAAATTCAGCTTACAGAACTCACACTAACATTATTGAAGGTAATTGCTATATATCTTGTACATGATTATGTAAAAAACTTGCGATTTTAAAGTTTTAAAAATGTAGTTTTTGTTTGGCCCGCGACCTAAAGTGTGTTTTGGATTTAGACCCTTTTTGCAATTGAGTTAGACACTCCTGTAAGACGCTTGCCTGCCTGACAGTTTGGTTGTGTTTTGGAAAGTCAGCTCAGCTCTGGGGCAAACCTCTATCACGTCTAAGGTTTGTCTCGGCGGAAGCCACCGGGGAACAGCACTGACAGGACGATTAATGGCGCATAAGAAGAGGTGACCGAGACTCTGTGCACCGTCGTCTCTGACGTCAGTTCCTCTGCCTCGCTGGGTGTTTGACCCACATTTGAACCAGTCTTGAAAAGAAGTCTGCAGGCAACAGAATAGTCAGAGTGGGTTATCATGAACACATCGAAATTCTTTCTGTGGCCTAAATCTCATGTCATTTTATATTTGTAGAGTCAAGCCAACTAACAGTGAAGGAAAATTAATAATCTACGGAAATGAGCCGACCCTATAAATTACTCTTGATGGCATTTGCAGAGAAAATTTTCCATCAAGACCTAATTAAATTTTCTGCATGAAGAAATCTATTTTCAGGGTTTTGACTGAGAAATGACTAACAAATAATCTGTAGCGTTATTTTTCAAAGGGAAAATTTCCTCAAAAACAAACTTTGAGTGAATTATTCCATATTTTATTTTATATTTATTGCCGTTACATTTATTTAATAACAAAAAATAAATAAATTGGCATCAATTACAGCATTAAGTCACATTCAGAATATCAACATTTGTTTCTAAACATATTTTTAATACCTTTTTGTAAATGTCATGTTTTCATATATTTCATAAATATAAAATTGCAGGACATCATGCAAAAAAAAAACAACTTTTGGCAATTCAGAACAAAACAAATGACTTTTTGATAAAATTATCTATACTTTTTTGATTTATTTTATTTAATCTGTTCAATTGTGTGCTTCCTTGTATTAAACGATTGAAATTTGTAGCTCTACGGTGCCCTTCTGTGGTCAAAAACGTGCAGTACAGGTTTGAGGTATTTTAAAACAAAACTCAAATTCCCAGAAACCCCTTCGCTTTGCTTTTGGCCTTTCAAAATAACAGTATCGTTTAGGAAATTTTTAATTATCTGCCAAAAACTCCACATATGAAGAATATGTTTTACTATACCGCATAGTACAAATTCAAAATTTGTCTTTCGTTTAAATAAATGTAGATATTTTAATTTACTTCGAGGAAAAGGAGGGAATTTTAGCTTTAGCGGAAGTAGAATTTCAGCTAACTTCCGGTCGGGCTGCGCTTGACAAAATAGGTTGACAGGAAGAGCTGCGGCTGACAGATGCACCAAGATGGGGTGGAAGGCGCTCGTGGTCACCGTGCTGCTGACCGTGGCGGTCGCTTATTACGTCTACAAACCGCTGCCCGACGCCATCGAGAAGCCGTGGAAGCTGATGATGTTGGACGCCTTGTTCCGGTCAATGATGCACCTGGTAAGAGAGCAGCTCTGGTCAGATCCTGTCCAGCAGGAAACATGTGCATCTCAGTAAAAAAAAAAAAAAAAATTCCTACTTAGTTTGTTAGAAATTTAAAAATAATAAATGAAAAAAATATATATGGTCGAGAAAAATGTGGACTTTGACCCACCTGCTGATGAAATGTGTGGATTGTAAAAGTTTTGCACATGATCCAGTTTTTTTCCCTCTCTTGTTTGAAAAGTCCACACACCCTTAAATCCCTTAAATGTTCTCATTGATTTTATTTGCAAGTTAATATTTTGTAACCAGAACTTTGCATTAACAGTAAATGCAAAAATCCAATTAAAAAGAGAGATCATGGAGCATGAAACTTTTTTTTTTTTTTTTCATTTTCTGGCAGGCTGTCAGATCAGTGAACTGCTGCCTCACCTCTGTTCTACATTTTGAAACTGACAGCAAAGGCAACATTTATTAGATTAATAGCCGCTTATAAAAGGTAGCCATTGTGACTTTTACAACTGCATTTTGACACTTTTTTTTGGTAATTAATGCACTAAATCAAGGAAACTGACAGGGGACAGGAAATGATTTGCAAAAACTAAATTACAAAATAAAATTCCATTAATATATTAAAAAACATTTTTTTTTATTTGGCTTCAAATAAGGTACATTATTTTAATTTCTTCTGTAAAAAAAAAAAAAAAAAAGTGCAATTTTGCTGTCAAGATTGTTTTCCAGACAGAAGTAATATATGAAAACATATTTTACTAAGTGTTTCGTCATTTTGCAAGAGTTTCAGAGAAACGCCCTGACCGACCTGTGACCCACCCACGGGATTTAGCTCTGATTGTCTTCTGCACAAACCCTGAGTTTGGTATTTATTGAGGGTTTACTCTAAAAAAAATCCAAGAGGTAAATTATTACATTTGAAACGGGTTTGACCGGATCCGTTTTTGACAGCCGTCCTGTGATTTGCCTGTTGGGACAGCGTGAAAAGGTGGACTCATTCTGTGGGAAACGGGTTGTTCAAATCCTTTAATTCCTCTTTTTTCTCCTGACATTTCACACGTTTTAGACCAGGCCTGTCCCGGTCCAGTGTCCTGCTGGTTTCTGAGGAGCAGTTAGGGAAGATGGGACAGGACAGTCAAAATATTCTCTCCTTTTGCTTCTTCAGGGTTTCTTGAAGGAATGGCTGCACCTCAGTCATTACATCAGCTCGGTCAAGAGTCCGATGGAGAACTTAGAGGGCTTCGTGACCTCCTCCGAGTCCAAGGGAGGGGTCATCCCAGGGGTCAAATTCACAGACACCACGTTCGCCGGCGTCCCCGTGAGAGTCTACGAGCCCCCGGCGGGCGGCGAGGGCCATCTGAGGAGGGGCTTGATGTACTTACACGGAGGCGGCTGGGCTTTCGGAAGTGGCAGTGAGTACTTTTTTGTGCTCACCGTCGCCCCCTGCTGTCCCTGGATTTCACCACAAACCCTTCCATGCATTAAGATGATTGAAATAACATAAATCTAAATTTTGTATTATTTATTTTTGCTTTTTAAGACAATGACAGATATAAAATGACACTTTATGAATAAACTGATAAAAAAAAAAAAAAAAAAATTCATAAAAAATCAAACAATATAAGAGTTAAAGGAGTTTATTTGTGGAAGAACTGATTAAAAAAGGATTGATCAAATCATCTTTGAATGTGCACCCTTAAATAAAGAAAGTTAAGTCATTTTAACCAAATTTAAATCCAGTGTTTCAAATGAACCTTCTCTGCTTAACTGAACATGTCTGACCGCAAAATCTATGGAGCTAAATTAAAGTCAATTTGATTTGAATTCCAAATAAAACAACTTGGGAGAAAAAATTGTTTTTTGGACAAAAAAAAGATTAAAATGTCTGAAACTTTTTGCTATTCTAAAATAAATGTAATTGTTTTTAGGTTCAAATGTGCTGTTCTTTAGGTTCCAAAACTCAAAATTTCATATTCAACTCTTTTTCTGGTTTTGAAGCTGAAAATTTAAGGACATTTTCAATGCCTGTGTGTAACACAATAAAATGGCGTTGTTACGTCAGATCGTGAGGACTCGCTCGTTTTCGTGCATGTGGGAGGGGCTTCTGTTGAGAGCGGTGGCGTTTAGAGGATTACTCAGAAAAGCGCAAATAGATCAAAATAACGCTTGAACAGTATAATACATTTAAAAGCTCGAAGTAGTTTTTTTTCATGGTATGGCCTCTTTTTTTTTTTTGTAAACATATTTTATTGAATTTTTTGTTTTTTAATACAAGTACATATTTACCCCCTTCCCGAACCCACCCCAGCCAAGGTCATTTTTATAAAGTACAATTAAATAACATTAAAAAAAAAGAGTTGCAACAATAAAAAATAATAAAGTTCTTTTTGAAAATGACATGATTTGTACGAGATTTGCTTGTAATCTATGTTGTAATCCACGTTTGTCTGAAGTTGTTAATTTAGTCAGAGGTAAATTTCTATTCAACTCCTGCCGCTCTGTAGAAACTATGTCCTCAAAACAACAATTTTTGGCTAAAAACTGCATAATCATAATTAAAAGACCACCAAGAACCTTTGAAATAGATCAAATTGGGTCTTTTTGGGTTAATTTACAATCTTCTTTTATCTTCTGCAGAAGCTGGAGCCTACGACTCCATCAGCCGCATGATTTCAGATGAGCTGAACTGTGTGGTGGTCAGCGTGGAGTAAGTGCGTCTCCGTCGGGTTTGTCTGAGGGTTTCCAGCTGCAGCTCACAGCTCTGTGTTTGCAGCTATCGTCTGTATCCAGCGGTCCACTTCCCAGAACCTTTTTTGGACTGTTTTGCTGCCGCCAAACACTTCTTATCTCCAGAGTTTCTGGCTCGGTACGCCATCGACCCGGAACGTGTGGCCGTGTCTGGAGACAGCGCTGGAGGAAATCTGGCGGCCGCCGTCGCTCAGGAGGTGCCGGTCTCGCCAGATTCTGTGGAGTAGTGCTACCACAAATGATCATTTTAATAGTCAACTAATCAGATTATTTTTTCCTATTAGTCTACATATCGGGTCTTGCGCAAAGAGGATGTAAAACACACATCTTAGTCATCATTAGCTTTAAACTAACCAAAAATAAAGACAATCAAGATGATAGTTTATTAAACTTTTAATGAATTAATTTGTTTCTGGGATTAAACCATTACTTGTGATAATGCTAAAGTGAATGATTTTTGCTGAAAATAGTGACGCAATTTACTTTAATTGCTTGAGGGATTTGCTGAAAATGCAAACCAATTTACAAAATGTTAAATTTGCTTGAAGACTGGAAATTTTGACTATGAAACAGGGCTAAAGTTGACCTAAATTTCTTAAAAATATCTAGTACAATTCCTTAATAAATTCCTAATACATGCCAATTTTGTAAAAATATTTTCAGTGTATTGTTTAAATATGAGTTAAACTCCAAATTAGCCCAAAAAAACCTCAGTAGATGCCAAATTAGCCAATAAAAAAGCTAGCTAACTCAAAAATAGCCTAAAATTCCCCAATAAAAATTAACATATAAAAACATCAGGAGACTACAAATTTGCCAAAAACGTTAGCATGCTGCTAAAATATTAGCTTAACTTCAAATTGGCAAAAAAAACTCTGTAGCTGTCAAATTAGCCAAAAAGCTAACACATTGCTTAAATTATAGCTAAACTACAAAATAGCCAAAAACTTTCCAATAAACTACTTTAGCCAAAAACGTTAGCATGTTGCTAAAATATTAGCTAAGCAGCTTAGCATAGAAAAACTTCAGTAAATGTCAAAATTAGCCAAAAAAGCTAACACATTGCTTATATACTAGCTAAACTGCAAAATAGCCCAACATTTTTCTGTAAACTAAACTAGTCAAACACATTAGCCTGTTGTTAAAATAGAAACTAAACTCTAAATTAGCCAATAAAAAATCTTGGTAGATCACAAATTAGCCAAAAAAAAAAAACCATTAGCATGTTGCTAGAATAGTGGCTAAGCACCAAATTAGCATAAAAACCTTAGTAGGTATCAAATTAGCCAAAAAGCTAAACTAACACATTGCTTATATACTAGCTAAACTCCAAAATAGCCTAAAACTCTCTGTAAACTAAATTGGCCATAAATGTTAGCATGTTGCTAAAATATTAGTAAACTCCTTTTTTTTTTTTAATTACTTTAAAATATTAAAACAAAGCCAAATAATTTATGTAGATGGAGGTCACTCCATCTAATACAAAGTAACGATTACTTGACTATTAAATTACTTGACTATTTTAATAATGGATTAGTCGACCAATCGTGGCAGCCCTCCTGATGTGTTCGTGTCCTTCCAGATTTCCGCGGACGACGGCGTGCCGGTGAAGTTCAGCGTCCAGGCTCTGATCTATCCGGTGCTTCAGGCTCTGGACTTCAGCACTCCGTCCTACGTGCAGAACCAGAACATGGCCGTCCTTCCTCGCCACACCATGGTGATGTTCTGGCTGCAGTACCTCAACGCCGACCCCTCCCTGCTGCCTCAGTTCATCGCCAATAACCACAGCGCCTCGCGGCAGTCCGCCCTCACCCCGGAGCTGAGGTCGCGGGTGGACTGGACCGTCCTGCTTCCACCCAAGTTCAAGAAGAACCACACGCCGCTCGTGGTGGAGAAAGGATGTCCGGAGGTTCTGAAGAAGGTTCCGGGGCTTCTGGACACGCGGGCGGCGCCGCTTCTGGCCGAAGCGGCGGTCTTAGCCAAATGTCCGCGCGCCTACATTATGACGTGCGAGTACGACGTGCTGAGGGACGACGGGCTGATGTACGCTCAGCGCTTACGGGACGCCGGAGTGTCCGTCAGCGTGGAGCACCTGGAGGACGGCTTTCACGGCGCTTTCGGCCTCATCAACTGGCCGATGGACTTTGAGGTGGGGAAGAGGGCGGTCCGCTCTTACATCACGTGGCTGCAGAACAACCTGTGAGGACGTTGAACAAACCTCTGCAGAAATCAAAACTGAACCCGACTTTTCTCAGAAGTTTTCCCTCCGAGCTCAGGGTCCAAACCTGTCAATTTTTATACTCAATTCTCTGATCTGAACAGAAACAGATCAACTTACAAACCCGGAGTTACTTCCTTTACCTTTAAAAATAAAAGCACATGGAGTTAGTGCTCCTTCGATTAAAAACTCGCATCTTTCACCGTTTTTTTAAATTAAAAAAATTGTTTCTTTTCTCAACTTTAATTTCCGATTGATTCTGACTGATCAGCTTTACTTACTGTCATAATAAATGTTTTTGCACTGATTCTCAAAAAAAAACTGTCTAAAAACAGAATCCTGACAATCAAACATGATTTTGATATTTTCTAGCATGTAAATAATGATTAAATAAACTTTTTTAAAAGTTTTTGTTTTTCTTCTGTTTTATTATGATGTTTGGGTATTTAATTGTCTTGCGATTTTAAAATATTTTAATTATTTAAGCTACTAGAATTGAAATAAACTTTACAATTACTTTCAAAGTAAAACTATTCACTTTTTTAAAACAAGCTGTTCGGACATTTATATTTTACCTGTGTATTTGTATCAAATTTTCAATTAAAATGCACATTAATGTGGTCTTGGGTAGAAATATTTAGAAAAAAACAAAATAGGGCTGCCACAAACGATTATTTTAATAGTCGACTAATCACCGATTATTTTTTCCGATTAGTCGACTAATCTGTTCATGGCCAAAATGGATGTAAAGATGCTGAAGTTGATAACCAGCTAAAATATTAGTTAAATGCCAAATTAGCCAAAAAATAAAAAGAGCCAAAGTTAGCCTAAATAGCTAGCATGCTGCTGAAATATTAGCTAAATTCCACATTAGCCTTAAAAAAAACGGAAAAATCCTATATTAGCCAAAACAGCTAGCATATAGCTGAAATGTAAGCTAAACTCAAAATTGCCTAAAAAAACTTAAAAAAGCTAAAGTTAACCAAAATAGCTAGCATGCTGCTGAAATATTAGCTAAATTCCACATTAGCCTTAAAAAAAATGGAAAAATACTATATTAGCCAAAACAGCTAGCATATAGCTGAAATATAAGTTAAACTCAAAAGTTGCCTAAAAAACGTAAAAAAGCTAAAGTTAGCCGAAATAGCTAGCATGCTGCTGAAATATTAGCTAAACTCCAAAATGGCCTAAAAAACCTTAATAAATGCCAAAATATTCCAAAAAGCTAGCAGATTATATAATATAGATAGATAATATATATATTATTATATATTATAACTTTCAACTTTACTACAATCTGACTTCATACAATATAAAGTAACGACTAATCGACTATTAAATTAGTTGTCGATTATTTTAATAGTCGATTAGTCATCGATTAGTCGACTAATCGTGGCAGCCCTAAAACAAAATAAAACATTTCCAGGATTTGTGTTTTGGGTTGTACTTGAGTTTGTTTTTAAAATGATCTTGGTTGAACACTTTCTTCAGAACATTTGAAAATTAAAAATAAAATAGAAAAAAAGTGAACATAGAAATAAATAAATAAATGACCTCGGCAAAATTTGACCCGCACGGGTTATCCCGGGTTAAGCATGAACTCTTTGATCCAAAATCTGGGATTATGGCTGAACAGAATGTTGCTGCCCTCTACTGCGGCAGGGTAGAACTACAAACCCAAAATCAACTACTTTTGAGAATCCTAAAAATGTATAAACACTTGGAGCACTCCTTTTATTAAAAAAAAAAAAAAAATTCAACACCATTTTTTTTTTTATTGTTTTATTTCTGATTGATTCTGAATGATCAGTTTTACTTTGTTATAATAAATAATTTGGTACTGATTTACAAACTGATCTGAATGTGATAAATTAAAAAAAAGTAGTTTCCAGATACATATTTTACAACTAAACCTAAATATGTTTTCATATTTTATGAATCTGCATAATTTTAAAAAGCAATCACAAGCTATAAAACATTTATTTTGAAGGGTATACTATTTCCACTATTGCTGACTGCTATTCTACATTATGAATAATGTTTACTTATTTTTGCAACATTAACTAAATTGTTTTCTAGCTTTAATCTTTAAAAACAAAAATACAGCATTTTTTTCTAATTTTAGAAGAAATAAAACACATTTTTTGCTAAATTGGATTGAAATATGGTGAAACACTGCCCTCTGCTGGCCAAAAATATTTCCACACATCCTCATTCAAAACATCTTAAAACAGACTTTGAGGCCAAAACTGTAACACTAAAAAAATTGGCTAACATTATTATGGGAAAAAATGTAATCTCCAAAATACTAGGGGATAATTTAGACCATTAAAAACAACAGCTTGGCAGTATTAACGTGTTTCCTGGAGAAGTTTCCCCGAGTCAAATTGTGGAAAGTCATGAAATGTTTCCTGATTATTCTCAAAAGGAACAAAGAAAAGCATCACTTTTAAATGCTGTGCGTTCAAACCTAGGAGGATTGACATTTTCCACCCAAGAGGTGCACTTTAAGAAGCAAATAAACTCCATTTCTGGCACACTTTGTGCTGCATTTCTCAGCCCCGCCGTTTATTTCAAAAAAAAAAAAAAAGACAATGAGCAGCTGTTGCACTCAGCTGGGAATTTTAGGGAGATTACGTGAATTTATTCTTAGAGGAGAAGCCCTCAGGGAGGGAAAGGGAGTGAGGAGGGTGGACGCTCCTTCGGTCATGTCTGCTGAGTATTCAACTATTCAACTAAAGAGGAAAAAAAAAAAAAAGAATATTTTCCTTTCCAGAAAAGGAGCAGCTCTGCGATGATTTAGAAAACTCTTTGACCTCAGTGGGAAAAACAAAATTGGAAAAACTCCCAAAAAAACAAAAACTGCTGATTTTTATTTATTAAAACTTAATTTACGTAAAACTTTGCTTGTGAAAAAGCGCAGTCAAAGGTGGCAGGATGACTGGGTCAAAAAGAGGCGGCGTGAGAGCGGTGAAAAATGACTGTTTCCTGCGGGGAGCACAGACAGGTATGTCTCTCAGGGTGTCGTCTTTCATGCCCGAGGCCTGACAGACTCCGGGTATCGCTTACCTTCTCCATTCCTTCCTTCTATAACCCTGGGAACTGGCTCCGTTAACAGAGCATTTTGCCCTTTTTGCTAACTTTAACCCCCGCTACCAGAAGCATTAAGAAGACTTCCGTCAAGACAGAAAAAAAAAAAAAAAAGCGACAAGCTAATTTTCTGGAGTGGAGTGTGATGACTAATCGAGGCTGCTGGGGAATTCTTTTAAACTAACTAGGAGCACGGATAGCGAGTAATAAAGATAAAGTAGAAAAAAAACATTCCAAGTGTCCAAAGTTCATGGATTGTGAAAATCGGGACATAAAGCTCCAGTTAAGGTGGATTTTTCCTCTTTCAGTTTAAGCGTTTTAACCATTTGCGAGTGCAGGGTGGGCCGCTTCCAGGATCTGTGTGCAACTTCCTGTCAGTGACAATGGAGCAGGGGTCAGAGGTCACGGCCTGGGAGCACAGGAGGGGAATCATTTAAGGCAAACTTTACTCAGAGCTGGACCGAAGCCTTCATCGCTATTTGGCACCAACGATCCCCCGACGATAACAGGAAAAGACATTTTTCACGAGATTTTAGACTTTTGACAACAACAGACATACAAAACACAGAACCACTGAGAAGCTTTATGGCTGAGAGAAGAGATAAAAATGAACTTTATACTATATTAAACATTTTAAAATACATCTATTCAGAAAGTCAAATTATCTAAAAGAAACGTATTTAAAACGTGGATTTCTTTTGCTTCTGCGTCCTCTTCAGGAGTAAACAAAGTGGTAAAACTATGGGCATTGTGCTTAAAGAATTCCTGACTGATGGAGTCTTTTCCTGTTAAAGGGAAGCAGTTCCTCGCCAGCATCACATCACAGAGTTTGTACGGCAACAAAATGGACAATAAACGGATTAAAGCTCAATAGAGAGCGACCAAAGTGGTGTTTAATGTCTTTTAAATGGCATTTTTTAAACATAAAATAATAAAATTAAGCTTAAAATTTCATTATTAAGTATTTCTTTATTCAAATTGTTGTTAATCAGGAGCAAATGAGAAAAATTCTCTTTGAAAAAAAGTTTATTTGTGAAGTAGAAAATGCTTTGAGGGGAAGTGGGGGCGGGGATGCTCGGTGACAAAAAGTCCAGCCCACAATTCAGAGTTGAATTTTTAATAAACTCAAAGAAAAAAATCATTTTTTCATAAGATGGTCTCATTAAACTTGTTGTGAGCATTTTATTTAAAAAGTTTTAACTGTTATAAATTTTACATTTAAATTTGCCTAAAACTTCTCAACTTAAACATGTTCCGTTATTCTTATCAAATCTGGAATATTTGATCACTTATTTCAATAAAATTCACAAATCAGGTCCATTTAAAACAAAAGTTAAATTAAATCAAAAATTCAGATTTAATATATGAACAAATGTAACAGCTAAAAGTTCCTTCAAGAACCAAAAATGTAAAAAATGTTTTACTTTTCATTTAATAAATCAAGAAAAACTGGATTTTTTTTATTGAACTTAATTTAAGGTTATTAATTGAGGAAAAATGTCATATTTGAATGAGTTAAAATGATCACATTAAAGTAAACTGTAAAAAGTAAATTTTATTAATTGTTCTAGAAAATATAAGTAAAGCAAATCTACAAAAGACTAGGAAGTACACAAACTAAATATTTCTTCAGACTGAGTTGTAACATTTAAATTCCACTAAATATAGATAGTATATCAAAAGCAAACTTTTCAGTGCAAACTAAGTATACTTGCAGTACACATAAATAGAAATGTTTTTGCTAAAAGGGAAGATTTATAAAATTAAAAGAAAAATAATCTGAAAAAAGAAAAAATCATGAGTTAACACGCCATAATTTAAAATGTTAGCATGAATTTTGAGAATAATTAATCGAAAACGGACTAAATCTATGTTTAATTTATAATAAAAGATAAATTACTGATTTCACTCAGATTTTAAGGAAAAAGTTCATACAAGAATAATTGCAATTTACCAAATTACAAGAAAAATCAGGAATCAAAATTGTGTTTTTGTTGGTGAATTCCTCCACATCATCAAACTGGTGATGCTGTAAAAGGTCGCACTGCGATCAAAAGCGTTCGCAGTTCACTTTTAACAATGATTATGCTGTTTTTAGCCAAAATTAAAAGAAAAAAATGTGTTGTTTTGTAGGACAGTTTCTGTAGAGCAGCAGGAGATTGTTAAAAATTCTATTAGTGCAAAGTGAGTCTAACTTCATTTCCCATCATCCCTTTGTGTACACGCTCGTTATGAGTGCAACAAAAACGGCGAGCAATGTTGGAGCTACCCAGACGTACAGTTTCCAGCTCAGACGAGGAAAAATGAAGATGTTCATGGATCTATTGTCTGCATCAGTATAAAACAGTGAGCTTGTGGTCAGATGGTAGCTTGAGGTTGCTATAGCAACTGGAAGACTTGGCTAAGCAACATTTAGTACATGAAAGCCTCAAGCTGCTTCTATGGCGTTTCCGTCTCTCTGTGACCCAGTTTGATGACTTTCTGTCACACATCAACCCCAGAAGGGAAAATAAAAATAACAAAATTAGAAAACTTTTTTTAAAATTACTATTATTGTCTCTATGCAAATAAGGGATGGGTACATCGATCGAATCCATATCATGGTAAAATATTGATACTACCGTTATGAGATCAATACTTTCAAATACTTTTGTCGCAGTTCTTCTTCATTCACTAATGGCAGGATTTTTTTGTTGTGGTGTTTATATTGTTTACTTTTTTCACTAGTGACTTTGATATTTTATTATTGCCTTTTTTGTGAAAACATAAGCTGCGTGTGGTGCCGTTATAATAGATTTTTTCTTACATTTGAGCTTTTATTAATTTTGCACATAATGCTTTCTTATAATTATTATTGTAATATACCATTATTAACATATATGTTCTATATTCTCTATATGTTCAGTTCAAGTTGTTCTAATTAGTTAATTAACACTTAATTACCAAAGTCTCTGTCCTGTGTTTAATTATACACTTAATCGACAAAACAAAGAATATTTTCAAAATTATTCTTTAAACTAAACCCACATTGGCTCTGCTGCCCAAGGACTGGAAGCCTGGACAGCAGCTAGCTCTGCTGACTCCTGGGCAGTGGAGCTCGCTAAGCTATCCACCGGGCAGCTGGCTAGCATAGCCACCTAAGCCAGTGTGGGGAAACACAGTCAGGCCACCACGGAAACCGCGGACAAACACAATTGAGGCCTACATTTTCTGCCCACTTTTAAACTATATGGGGCCTACTTGGCCTTGCTGGCTGGGTACGAGCAATGAAATTTAACTAGATTCCAGTAAAAACACTGTAGCTGATAGCTGAAATCGCTGAAGCTAATAGCCTGCTAAAATACTAGCAAAATGCCAATGCAAATGCAAATTTGCCTAAAGAATTAAAAAAAAAAAAAAAAAAAAAAAAAAAAACTTAAAACAGCTAGCATGTAACTAAAAAAAAAAAACTAAACTTCAAAATATCCCAAAAAATTGAAAAAGCCTAAATCAGCCAAAACAGCTAGCATGTAAATATTAACTCAACTCCAAAACAGCCTAAAATACTTGTTTTTATTAAAAAAAACAGCCAAAATAAGCCAAAACAGCTAGCATGCTGCTGAAATATTAGCTAAACTCCAAAACAGTTTCAAAATGTAAAAAGAAAAGCTAAAAACCGCTGAAGCTAATAGCCTGCTAAAATACTAGCAAAATGCCAAATTTGGCTAAAGAATTAAAAAAAAAAAAAACTTAAATTAACCAAAACAGCTAGCATGTAGCTTGAGCAAGCTAAACTTCAAAATATCCCAAAAAACTGAAAAGCCTTAACTAGCTAAAACAGCTAGTCTGTAAATATTAGCTTTACTCCGAAACAGCTCGAAAAAAAGAAAGAAAAAAAAAGCCTAAATTAGCCAAAGCAGCTAGCATGTAGCCGAAACATTTAGCTAAACTCCAAAACAGCCAAAAAAGTCTTAGTAAATGCCAAAATAGTCCAAAAAAGCTAGCAGAATAACAATTTTTAAAAATTTAAAACCATTTTTTTTTTAAATAATGATGAATGATAAAAAGGCAGGAATATTATTCTATAATAAATTAACTAAAGCCTTAAATAACTTTCAATATATTACCCTCCATAAAAATATATATTGTCAAAATTATTCAAGAAATGAGTGAAAGATAACAATGAATTAATAATAATAAAATAAAAATGATCAGGAGGGCTGGATAGAGTTACCCGGCCCCCGGGCCTTGACTTTGACACGTGCCTAAATTACTGCAGAGAAGTACTTTTCTACGTCACAAATACAAGCTTTTTTAAACGTTATTTTTTTCGTCTGCTCCTGATTCACAACGATTTGAACACAGAAATAATTAGAAATGCTTTTTTGGAGTGAATTTTACTTAGAAGAAAAAAATTTTTTTATCAGAGTGAATCTGTAAAATCAGAGCCTCACCTGAAGTCACCCTGAAGCTCCACGCCCGTTTCTCCTGAAGGCTCGAGGAAGTTGAAGCGCTTCTTCATACCTCCCGTCTGCTCCTCCTCCTCCTCCTCCTCGTCCTCCTGCAGCCTCCTCCTCCCCGAGGGCAGAGACGCAGCAGAGCTCCATCAAACTCGAAGAGGTTCGGCCATGGTTCTGTCCGTCCAGGCTCTGGGGCTCGTCGTCCTCGCTGCGATCCTCCTGCAGACCATCGCGGTCGCCGTCAGCTTCATGTACTTCAGCAGAGTCCTGAACACGGTGAGTCGCTGGTTCGAGCGCCGCCGCGTGCCCGTCCAGCCAACACAGCGCTGTTGAACCTCCTGAGGAGCGAACAGGAGTAGATCTGACCGCGAGGGAAGCTTCACCTCCCCGCCACAAACGCACCGCGGCTGTTGCACAATAGATAAAATGAAGGAGTCTCTGTAGGAAAGTGCAGCTGTAAATACCAGAGGAAATGAAAGTACTTCATAGGTGCCACTGGTTATTTTTGGACCTGAAGCAAGTGGGAAAACAAGAAAACGTCAGAATGCAAGTGGTTCTGAGTTGCTATTGGATGAGGCACAAGAAGCCCCGCCCCCATCCTTCACACCTGTGACATTTTTAACTAATAGGTAAACACCTGTTAGCAGTTTGTTCCCTTAGAAACTGCTGTTAAAGTATTTAAAAAAGCAAAATAAGCACTTTTATATATTTAAAATATACTTACATTGATATATTTAAAAAAAATAAATGTAATTTTTGAAAAAAATGATTATTATTGATTATTTTATGGACACTCCATACCAGTAGGGGGCAGACATCCATCTAAAAGTTGCCTACCACCATAAAACAGAAGTAGAAGAATCGTTTGAATTCCCTCCCAACTCTCTAACTAGGACTGGGAATCGGTTATCCAGAAACGATTCGATTCCGATTTTTTTTTTCTCTCGATTCTTCAATTAAATTCAATTTTGAGTTTACGCATTTATACACTTTTGTTTAGATTTACATTAATTACCTACTATAAATGTTAAATATATTTCTATTAATCGGATACAGTTCACATATTGTAACATTTATTAGTGAAATAATAAGATATTTCCTTAAAAGAGTTCATGCCTGTAAGACCTTCATTTAGTCAGCAATGTATGTTTAGGTCGACCAAGCGTTAGCATTAGCCGTCCTATAGGAAATTCCATTAACCGTTAGCATCAAGCTAGAGGACTTTAGCTTTATGGGCTAAATCGATTTGTATTTTTTGTGAATCGATAATTGATCTATTAAGCTTAAATCGATTGATCAGTCTTTTTCATACCAGCCCTATCTCTAACTAACGTGTCAAAGTCAAGGCCCGGGGGCCGAATCCGGCCCTCTGAACAATTCTATCCGGCCCTCCAGATCATTTTGTTTTATTGTTATTAATGGCCCGAAGTTATCTTGTGCTTATTTCTAACTTGGATAATTTTGTAAAAAAATATATATATATTTATTTAGAGAGTTATTTAAGGTTTAAGTTGATTTATTCCGGAATGAAACCCCTGCCTCTTTTTATTTATAAAAAGTTTTGTTATTAAAGTTTCAAAAGTTTTGTTTTAGTGTGTTCAACAAATGTTTATCCTGTTTTTTTGCCCGTGACCTAAGGTGTGTTTTGGGTCTTGGCTCCCTGTGCGATCGAGTTTGACACACAAAATAAAGTCTTCGTTCGGGACCTTATAGTTCTAAAATCTAGGATTTTAAAAGCAATTTGGACACTAGGGGTTTAAAAAAGGATTGTTTCAGTGAAATATCACAATGTTTTATTTGGAAATACGTGTATCAATTAAAAATACTGCCAAAGCTGCATTTAACTATTCTTTAAAAACATGTTTTACTTCTGTTTTCCTCAATTACCAAAATAAAAGCGCCATGAAGTTACTTTGGTTAAATATTTATGAGACACAGTTGCAGTACTTAATGTTATGATCATTAAATAACGTGTTTTACAATGTTACTTTTGTGAAAAATGTATTTATATCTAGATAATTCTTAAGTCATAATTAAAAAATTGCCTTGGGATATTTATCATATCATGACAAGTGTATTGTAATACGTATCATATGTATTTCTTTTTAAACAACAAATGTGACATCAATGATTTCACAAAGTAAAAATCAAGCAAATATGTGCATTTTACAGACACTATGTATGTCTTTTGATTATGAAAGCTTAGATAGCTCACAAAAATACACTTTTCTATGCAAAAATTGTTAAAACACAATGCATTGTGGGGTTTATATTGGCTAATCTAGTAAACATTGACTCCCGGATCTACTTCCACTAAAGCATTTTACAAGTTCGAATTTTAATTACAGTAATAGTGAATTAAAATGTTTATAATGAAGTAATATTCACGCTTGCTTGGACAAATCAGGTAGCCGTTACAGATAACGTGGACTGGTTTTTCGCAGAGACTTCTGGGAAATTTGTAGGGCAGTCGATTTAGGAATTGTAGATTCAGACAGCACTACATACATCTATAGTGAATTATTTCATTCATTTTCATTACATTACTATGTAATGTATTGTGAGGGAATTCAGACAAAACCAGACAGGAAGTAGAAGATTTTTATTTACTGCATAGTTTGTTTCTTATATAATTCTTTATAAATTAATTTGAATAAAATTAATTTGTTTTAATGTGTTTGGGGATTACTAATCTTTTTATTTCCGTACACAATTCACAGTTCTGTATCTAATAATATAAATGGTGTAATTTTGCTTTATATAGTGTCTAGTACAAAACATTTAGATAATATTGCATATTAACTTTCTATTATATAATTGCTTGGTTTTGCATTTCTTTAATTTATAAAACTAAACAAAAATATCCAGAATACTAAACTGTTAAAATGCATTATTTAATTCATTTTTTTCTGTAAAAAGCTTTTAAAATGAAATTATTTTATTGCAAAAATTAACAATTTATTTGTTACGGTAGAAAAGAAAAGCAGTAAAACTTTGGATATATATATTTTAGCTTTGTCAAACATCGTACACTCTTTTATTTTGATTTTATTTATTTTTCTCCAGGTGATTTTGAGGATTTCAAACTTTTATTCATGCTCCGCTTTCGTTTTTTCTCTATCTAGTGTTTTTGTTGCATATTTTATCTCATACAAAGTCTTTACTTTACTGAAGAAAGTACAAGGTCGTGTCAGACAAACCAGAGCTCACCCCCTGATAAACGGGCTGCTCACATTTATGATTTACGGCTCTTTGACGTGTTACAGACAAAGTAAAAATATGAATGATGTTTTTGGATGCAGATGCAGGAGAACTTCTCCCAGAGCAGCGTGTCCTGCTTGATAAACGTCAAGCTGCCGTCCGATTTGGTTGATTCTGGTGCTGAGGACAAAAGCAGTGACCCGTGCTGGCAGGTCACACAACAGCTCCATTACCTCATAGAGAAGGTTGAGACTTGCGTTTATTCGCTTTATCCAGATTTAACCACAATTAAGTTCATAAAGTTTCATTTTGGATTTTCAATCCAGTTTTTATCTTCTAAAATTTTTTCTTGTCTCTTTCAGAAAATTGCTGACAGTTTCCAGAAGGAGATTTCCACGGCTGTGTCAAGTAAGAACAATTCCAGAGTTTTGATTTCTCCGTGACCTTTCCCACTGAACCTCCTGCGTGTTTGGGTTTGAACAGATAAGCTCACAGGTGTTCTGCCGGTCCTGCACCCGGGAATCCCTGCCGTCCTTTTCCAAAAGTCGGCGCACACGTGACCGGCGTCGCCTCGTCACCGAAGCCATCGGTAGAAGAAAGTGAGAAAGGTCTTTTCATTTTTTAATTAACTCTTTCCTTAACTACTGAGATTCACACGGATCGGAGGCTTCTTTTTTCCTGCATTTGAGGAATTGGCCTCCAGGCATGAATTCAGCTCCTTTCTCATGTCAGAACCTGCACATGTGCAGCTGCTCCGAGTGTCCTGCACGTTTAAAAAGGCGCTTTTCTAATGTTTGTGCAAAGCAGGAACGAAATAACCCACCTAAAAATTCCAAAAATGTCTTTAAATTTCCTTACGAGTTTGTAATTAGTTTCAGGTTATTTGGGAACAAATGTGGAAACACAGCTTCAAAAACACTAAATTTCCTTATAAATATGCTATCTTCATCATTTATGATTTATTTAAATAACATAAACTTAGATCACAACACATTTTTACTTTTTAATTAAGCAAAAATGCATTTTTATTATTTTTTAATAGTAGATGTTTCAGAAAAGAAAGTTTTTGCTAAAATTCTGGAAGTTCATGTTGACTCATTTATATTTGGATTTTCTGTGGATGGACACTAGAGGGAGCCAAAGAGGAGTTCTGAGTTGTGATTTCCTGCCTTTAATTATCAAAATAAATTGAAAAACACGCTTGAATATTCCTTAAAATGTTTCTATAAATGATACGCAGCTTTTCTAATATTACTTTTATCATATTGCTAAAAAATCCTTAAAAAGCAGCAAACTAGTAGAAATATTTACCTGTTTTCTCTGCAGTTTTGCCCTTGAATCTCAGAGAAAAAAAAAAGTCGTTTTGCTTATGTTTGTGTCTGCTGCAGGCTCCCGGAGCAAGACGGGATACTTTGGCGAGCGCATCCGAGCGTGGGAGGGCCAGAGGGGCCTGTCTTTTCTGCAGAACATGGAGCTGAGGGGGGGCGAGCTGCTGGTGCCCAGAGCCGGCCTCTACTACATTTACGCTCAGACGTACTTCAGACTGCCCTCCACGGGCGACACCGACGGGGAAACGGAGGAGGGGGCGGAGCTAGTGCAGTACATCTACAAGAAGGTACAACTTCTACTAAGAAACTAAAACTTTAGGTTGCAAAATTGAGAAAAACAGCATGTTCCAGCGATTTTATCTATCACAAGATTAGAATAAATCAGTCTTTTTTTTAGTGAAATCTCACTATTTCAGTAGTTTGTCATAAAACAATAATATTTTAAACAATATATTAAATTAAACATTTTTTTTAGATTATATATTTTTTTTAAGACAGACTCCAATGAAATTGAGTTTTTACTACGCTCTTGTGGCATTTTTTTTCATGGTGAAGGACATATATTAAGAAAATAAAGTTTAAATTTACATTTCTGAGTATTTTTTTTTTTTTTGCTTTATTTGCCACAAACTTCCTGCTATGATGCATCCACACGCAGACAAATAGATCCATGCACGTCTTCATTTTCCTCGTCTGAACTGTACAGCTGGATACCTCTGATATTGCTCGCCATTTTTGAGGCACTTGTGATGTTAAGGTTGGGGGCTGTAAGCTAGTGGGAAAGCATGTAAACAGAGAGCTCTCAATAACAGGGATGAGAAGGGGGGTCTGGGTTGCTGTGCACCAACTCAGATGTGAATTTCTAATATAAACTCTGATAGAAACTATAAAAAAAAGTTTGAAAGTAAACATAAATGTACATATATATATTTTTTTTATATTTATCCTAAAATGTTGATTCTGGTTTTACTTTAAAGTTATTATGATCCAGAAATAAGGATAGTTGGACTGTTATAGCACCAAAAAATAGAATACGTTTAAGATTAATCAAATAAATATACCCACTTTAGAGACTAAAAACTCTTTTTCTGGGAGGCAATACACACTTATTGTAAGATGTAATATTTCCAAATACCTAAATATAAGCATTTATTGCTAATTTCCATATTATATTTGTTTTTTAGGCCAAACGATTTCATACTTATTATAAGAAATTAATCAAATGGGATTTTTCTAGTTCAAGTAGCAGATTTTTTATCAGTAACAAGGAAATTGTCTGGTATTTTATGTTTTTAAACCTTTTTAACAAAAATTTTGATTAAAAGAAACAAATACAGATTGTGTGGGATGAGTACAGAGTCATTAAAAGGGAAATTGAAGTAAAAAAAAAAAGCAATTGAAGTAAAATATATATATATATTTTTCAAAAAAATTGAAGTAAAAAAAAAATTTTTTTGGCTACCAACTGGTGCGCAGCAGACAGTAACTGGTGGTGCGCACCAGATAGTAATTGAAAAAAGGGATTTTTTTTTTTTTCTAAAAATTGAAGTAAATTTTTTCTTGTTACTAACAGGTGTGCACCACCATTTACTATCTGGTGAGCACCAGACAGTAACCAGAATGTTATTTTTAACTTGCATTTTTAGAAAATAAACTTTTTGTTATGTTCCCTCTGGGGCTCCGTAGATGAGAACACTGTGACATGAACGTTTTTTTTTCCTTGTGCTGTAACTCACAGATGAGTTCCTACATGGGGCCTATCTTACTGATGAAATCCTCCAGGAGCGCCTGCTGGCCCCAAGGTCAGGAGCCCGGCCTCTTCTCCTTACATCAAGCAGGCACCGCCTTCCTGCAGCCAGCCGACCGCCTCTTCATCACCGTCAGCAACGCCAGCGCCGTGGAGATGGACGGCAGGGCCAGCTACTTCGGAGCGTTCCTTGTGAGCTAAAGCGGAAATGAAACCAGGATCAAGCGGAGCCAAAAGTCAGCAGCCGTCTGGAGCTACAGTAAAAGGAGGGGCCGATTTCAGACTGGGCGGAGCTAGAGCTCTCGCCGGCTCGGATGAGCGAGACGGAGCCATTTACTTACTGTATGGATCTGTGGTTGCGGCTCACTTCTTGCTACTAAACTGGAAGCGAGCGTGGAGATTGCAGGCACTTCCTGGAAGTGAAGACAGGTTTCACCTGCAACTGTGGTGCTGCAGCACAAAGCTAAAAAGTGTTCATCCAATGTTAAGACACTTGAAATGAGGTGACTTTTTTTCTGTAAATGTGATCTGGTGAAATACTTTAAACTCTTGTGTTTTTCTGAGTCATTTCAAATTATAAAATGTTTTCTCTTAAAGACCCACTCTGATGAAAATGGAGTTCTTGTGGCACTTTTAAAAAAAAATAATGAAGTTATAATTTTTGAAATATTGAGAAAATATGTCCCATAGAAAATGAGAAAGTTCTCAAATTCCAAAATTTTAAGTATATTAGTAACAAACTTTAAATATATTCATGGGCTATGTTTTATTATTGTATAGTAATTTTCAAAACATTTTAAGTTTACCAAACATTTTATCAGAATGCTAATGTTTTTGGCTAATCTGTTGTCTACTGAGTTCTCATTGAGGCTAATTCAGAGTTTAGCTTCTATTTTAGCTTCAGGCTAACGTTTTTGGCTAATTTAGTTTTCCAAGGAATTTTAGGCGTTTTGGGAGTTTGGCTAGTATTTAAGCAACGTGCTAGCTTTTTGGCTAGTTTGTTATCTACACAATTTTCGTTTTGGCTGATTTAGATTTTTGCTTCAATTTTAGCTACGGGCTAACGTTTTTGACTAATTTAGTTGACAGAGCAATTTTAGGCTATTTTGGAGTTTCGCTAGTATTTGACAACTATCCTTCATTTTTTTGGGCTAATTTGGCATCTACTGAGGGTTTTTTATGCTAATTTGGAGTTTAGCTAATATTTAAGCAAATCGCTAAATCTTTTGTAAAATTGGCATGTATCAGAAATTTTTAAGGAATTTTATAACAATTTTTTTTTTTTTAGAAATTTAGATCAACTTCAGCTCTCTTTCATAGTTCTTTATCAAAATGTTCTGTTTCTTTAGCAAATTTAACATTTTGCAAATAGTTTGCATTTTCAGCAAATCCCTTCAGCAATTAAAGTAAATTGTATTACCATTTTCAGCCCCCACTAGTTCAAATTGGGATCAGATTAAAAAAAAGATCATATTTTTATATTTAAAAACAATGGGCGGGGCAAAAGATTCCTGCTCGGAAAAAGAAGGGAAAAGGGGGCGGGATTGATGCACAGACAGTCCTGCTCACAACTCAGAAATGAATTTCTAATGCCTGTATCCTAGCGAATTATATACATTTTTTTTAAGTTTTGGCTAAAAACAGCATAATCATAATTAATCCTTTATCACTGAACTTTAGCTTCAAAAGGGTAATAACGTTCTTTAACTTACCATAACTTTTCAACCGTTAACACGATCAATGTGTTAATGGTTGAAAAGTTGCAGTATGTTAAAGAATTTGTTATTTCAGCATCTCAGATGATAAAAGAGATTATCGGAGTGGGTCTTTAAAGTCTGAATTTAACTGTTTTATAGCCATTTATGTTGTCGACAAACACTGTAAAACTTTCTACACAACTACATCAGAAAGACACAAAGCTGAAAAAGTAAAAAACTATCTTTTATTTCATGTTGTATGACATGTCTTTGTAATATGGCAGTGGATGTCTCATCGATAACCATCGCTCCTCAAACCTTTTCTTGTTTTGTTTTCTTCCGACATAAAAACCCTGAATGAGTCAGGGTTCAAGTAATGCCCAAAATAAAATAAAATAAAAGCAGGAAATGTGAAGCTTTCACTCAGGTCTTAATAGCGGATCGTTGTGGTTCGGCCGCGGTACGAACGTCCGCTTCCTCCTTTGGTCGCCGTAGGTGGACTGATAATGGAGTAACAGCTGAACGAGGAACTTTTGTCTTCAAACTCTTTCCATATCAAAAATAGTCTCTGATCAGTCGGGGACAGAAAAGTGAAGGGGGGGGGGTGGCGTTTTAAAGGTGATTTTGTTTCTGACAACCTATGGCTTCAGTTCATCTACACACACACACACACACACACAGTCGTGAACGACCTCACATTAAAAACAAAGGACTTCCGAAGACATGCCGAACACTGTAAACGGGTGCGCGGGAGTGGGAGCCTCCTCGTCAACAGTTCCTATTGCTATGGTAACCATGAAGGGTTATAGTTGGGACAATCCGACTATGCGCTAGCCACCCACCTCCCCACTGATATTAATCTTAGCAGGAACACACACACACACAACACAAACCGTGGAGCCAGCTAAGTGCTTCGACGTGCAGCACAGAAGACGAACGACAACCGATCAAAGAAGGCAGACAGTCTCGTTAAAAGGTCAATTAATCCGTGTGGGGGGGTGCAATACTTGATCCCGCCGGTGTTGCTCAAACTGTGACAAATTAAAAACGAACCGGCTCGTGCGTGCGCATACCTGTGTTGCTGTGCACACACAACACCTGGAATGGGTTTCTATTGCCTCCTACAGTACGTCTATGAAACAGAAAAAGCACCTTTTGAACAGAACGAATGTTAAACTACACACAGGCGACGATGCACACCAGCACACAGGCACGATCCAGGACGCTTTGGCACACCCATGCTAGTCTGACTACTCCACATTATCCGACACAGAAGAAGATCAGATTACAGGACAGATCCATAGCTGCCATAGACTCCCCCCCCCCCCCTCATCAGGAGGACAGGTGAACTGCCCCGCGCCGTGATCGGCGGCCACATTCTACCAGCGCCAGGCTGTCTACGCTCAGAGTCACAGCCTCTCATCCAATCAGCAGCTCCAGGCTGTCTTCGTAGGTGGGGTCTTGTGGGGGGCTGGGGGCCAGGTAGGCCGTGGTTACGGGCGTCCCCGTTGCCGTGGCGACGTTGAGAAGGGTGTTCGCTCGGATGCTGGTGGCCGCCGGGTTGCGGAGCGCCGCGGCCGCCGTGATGCTGGTCAGGTTGATGCCGAGGGTGAGGCGCGTCTGCTCCAGCGCCTTCTCCGGCACGGCGAAGGCCTCCAGCTTCTTCTCGCCGTTGGCCATGTAGGAGTTCTGGCAGCCGCGACAGATGCAGTCCAGGCAGGCCTGAGGAGGAGAGAGGAGCACAATGAGACACAACTACAGAAGATTGTTCTTGTTAAACTTATCTCAGTTTGAAGACCCATTCCAGTGAAAATGTTCTTACAGCATTTTCATAAATAAATAAAATTCCCCTTAAAATAGCATTTCTTTCAAATTGTTGTGAATCAAGCACAGACAAAAAAAAAATGATTGAAAATACACTTAGTGGTCCGCAAGCTATTAGCTTTCAGCATTAAGGATGGGATGGGGGGCGGAGTTTCGCCACACCAACAATCCCATCCACAATGCAGAGGTTAATTTCTAACACTGCAGGAACTGTCCGAGAAAATTACAGTTTTTTTTTTTTTTTGTCTAAAAACAGCAATTAATCGATCTAATTGGTTCATAAAACTAGATTTCGATCTACCAAATAATGTGAAAGTCCGCAAGCTTGATCCTACCTTAAAATGGGATTTCCTATACGAAGCCTAATGCTAAAACACGGTTGATCTAAACACACATTCCTGACTAAATGAACATCTTTATAAACTCACAGGCATGAATTTTCCAAACTCTTTTAAGGAAATATTTATTTAAGTAAACATTAGTGGTCTAAAACACCATTTTTTGCTTATACGCTCTTCTTCTGGAATAAGGTGCAATGCTATAGGATGATCGCCACCTAGTGGCCAAACTGAAACACTCTCCAGGAGAGGCAGAACAATTGTTGCTCTGTTTGAGAATCCATGTAACACTGTATGGTGTGTCACATCTGTTTAGCAATTATATATATTTTTTCTAAATAGTTGCTTCTATGTTTTATGAATTTACCGTTGTGTTTTTCTATTGACAACCCCATCTGTTGTTTCTGCTGTTGTCTGACTTCTGTGATTCTTTCTGTATTGATTTAACTTGTCCTTTTACTTAGAGACCATCAACCTTTTCTGTGGGGACTAAAAGCTAAAATCTTATATAGTTGTATTTTTAAAGGTTTTACTACTATATGGTGTCCCTGTCTTAAATAAATAATTAATTAACAATCTCATTAAAACTTCACTAGTACATTTTACAGTATCAAGCTGTATTTAACTAGTGCTGTTATTATTAGTATTATTTATTTAATTATCAGATTAATATGGAAATCTTCAAAACCTTTACATGGATTATTAATGTATATCTAATTAAATGTGTCTAAATGTGTAAATTCAAAATTGAATAGAATCAAAAGAATTGAGGAAAAAAAAAATCACAATCAAATCTGTAAAGTATTGACGATAACTAAAAAGACCACTTTAAAAATAGATCAAAAGATGACTATAGTGAGTCTGATTTACCAGCTAATTCTAATATTTCAGTTAATTCCTTTAATAAATCCTCTAGTGATGACAGTCGCCCATGAAAACAGGAAGTGAAAACATCTTTGGTGCTCATGGTTACTGTCTCACCTTGCGGTTGGAGTAACAAGGGCATCGCTGCCCCCTGCAGGTCAACACAGAGGGGTTCTGCGTGGCCCTCCCACATTTACAGCCCTTCTTCTCCACCGGCTTTTTGTATGGAGGCCTGACGGGCGCCGTCGGCACCAAACAGCCCGCCATCGAGCGCTGCTCTTTACTTCTGTCCTTGGCCTTGGACAGGCCGCTGCTCCGGGCCTTGGCGTGGCTCTTCTTGGGATTCTGATCCGAGTGCTTCCTGCTGCTTTTGTTGTGGTTCTGCACGGGCCGACTGGGCTTGGGCGGCGCCCCGTTGGGAAGTGACGAGTACGTGTGTGCCGGTACGGACAACGAGGCCGTGGGTGGCTTCGTGTGCAGTGTGTGAGAGAAGGTTTGTGCGTTTGAGGAGGAGCCCTGCAGGATGGAGGAGATGGGGAGGGGTTTCACCTTCTCCCGGTCGCTTTCTGAACGAGATCGCTTGCGGTTAAGGCGCACCGGCGGAGGTTTGGAGGGTGGCGGGGGGTTGAAGGAAGATGTGTGTATGCGAGCGCCGTGGGCTGCCGTCGAGTTAGTCCTTCCCATGTGAGCCTGCGTGTAGTTGTGGGCTGCATCCAGGTGGATGTACATCTGCGTGTGCGCTCTGTCCGAGGTTAAATGCGTGTGAGTCCTTTCTGGCTGTGAGTCTCGACCGGGCTGAAGGGGGTCCAATGTTTGCAACACCTCCTCTACGCTGAGGAGCAACACTTCTCCTTCCTCCAGCTCCCTGCTGCTGGATTCTCCGTCCCTGAGAGAGCACACGGTGCCGGGCGTCGGAGCTAGAGGCCCGGGGGTCAAACCCAGAGCCAAACCACACGACGCGTCGGACACCGACAGTTCTGCGTGCGGCGGCTCCTCCACCAGCTCACAGACTTCCAGCTCAGGGGAAGAAGGGTCGAAGTCCTCCAGTGTTTCGCCGTTGCACTTCTGCGTCCCGTTGAACCGGGGAGGGTGGGACGAGAAGCTCTGAGGGACAGCCGAGAGCTCGGCAGGAGCGGGCGGCGCCTCCGTCGGAGTGCGCGACTCGTGAACGGACTGAGCGACGTCCTCGTGTGCAAAGCTCGGGTTTTCCGTGTCCTCTTTGTGCGTCAACAGCACCTCCTCCAACAAGGACATAACCTCCGGAGAGCCTCCGACGTGGCTGCTGATCAGCTGCAGCAACGGCGAGTGAGTGACGTACAGACAGAGCTTTCTGTAACACTCCACTAGTAAAGAAAGCTGCTTGTTCTCCTGGAAGCAGGAATAGTCCTTACAGCGGCTACACGAGGGCTTGATCTGCATCTTCTTGCCTTTACAGCCCAGGCAGACGTAATGCTGACACTCAGGGTGCATCGGTGAAATCGGATCCTGAAGCAACTCACCTGGAAAAGAGATTTGATGTTGTTAGATTAGAAACAGTTGTGGTTAAAGACCCAGTCCAGTCATCTTTTGAACTATTTTGAAAGTGTTCTCAGTGTTCTTTTGGTTAAAATAATGCAGCTTTAAAAACATTAAATAAAAACAGTTGTTTTCTACGATGTAGTTTCTGCAGAGCAGGAGGAATTCATTTGAAATTGTGGGCGGGACAACCCAATCTCTTTCCGGCAGACATAACTGAGAGCTCTCTGTTTACACCAGGGGTGTCAAACTCAATCGCATGTGAAAATCCAAAACACGCCATAGGTCGCATGCCAAACCGGAAAAACATTTACTGAACACATTAAAACTAAATTTTTAACAATAAAAGCAGTCATCATTCTAGAATAAATCAACTTAAACCTTAAATAACTTGAAATATTTCCCTCTATAAAAATATGTACTTTTTCAAAGTTATACATATTTTAATTATATAAGTTAGAAAATAAACTAAACATTAAAAGAAAAAACACTCATATTTCAATATGTTACCAGAGCCAGATCCGGGCCCCGGACAGTACCAGTGCACCGAAAATGGCGATCAATACTCAAATTCAATTTAAAATTTGAATAGATTTTTCTCTCTCCCTTTACTTTCTTTAACAATTTAACAAAAGCTGTATTTAGAACATATTTAACAAAAGCTATTTTATTCAAAAGTTCATCTTTGGAAGTTCTTTTTGTTTCCCTGATTTTCAATATTTTCTGTTTGTATTTCTGTGAGATGAGCTTGTACACTGTTGCTGCAAAAACCAAATTTCCCAGACTGGAATCAATAAAGTATCTTTATCATATCTTATATCTTAAACTGAAGGAACGGCTTCTGTTTTAAGAAAAGCTTCCCTTTGCTAGTTACCTTTTTAACGTCTGCGCACGGCAAGAAATAGAAGCCCAAGAACGCAGGGTGCTAGCTAAGAAATTAAAATCTAAATTTCCCCCAAATAAATCCTCTTAGACAAATTTAATCATATTATTGATTTCTTGCCCAGCTCTACAAGAAATATTTGAGCAATACGGTTGTACAGTTTTGAACCAGATTCCAGCTCAGACAAGGAAAACAATTACATTAATGGATTTAGTCATCTATGCATCAGAATGGAGCAGAGCAGGGAGCTCTGTCACAAATATAATCTCTTTTTTTCACACTCCCTGATTTAAAAAATACTCATAAATGCAATTTTAAGCTTAATTTTCCTGAAAAGCTCATTTTGTATTTCTCAGTGATTTAACCATATTTTTCATATTGTTTGGAAGTCTGGGGTCATTCTTATGAATCAAACCTAGAAACTTTAGTAGTTTTGTACCAAAAAAAAAAAAAAAAAATCATTATGGATAATACATTTGACTCCACAATGAGCAGACCTCCAAACTATTTCTGAAGTCAATAATAGACAAGTATAAAGATTTATGTTCTTTGCTGACACTGATTGTCATGTTTAAGGCCAAAAAAATTGTGTTGCCATATGATTTACAGAATATTTGTGTTATTAATGAAGGAACTAGCCAAATAAATTATTACTTTAAAGTATCTAAAGTGAAAATTACATTTAAACAAATAAATATTTCCTTTGCTGAGGTCAAAAAATGAAATTCCTTGGATAATGACCTGAGAAAAGTGTTTAAGTATTGCTGGTTTTAAGTTTAATTGTAAAAACTCAACGATTAATTTGTCTGCAGTATGAAGTAAATATAGTGCTGCAGATTGTATTGTTAAGAAAATAATAAAAAATAAATAATATATATCCTCATTTGTAAGAAAAATGACACAACTATATGTTAAAAATATTACAAAAATCTAATTTTCATTGGAATTAGTGCTGCCACAAACTTATTTTAATAGTTGACTAATCACAGATTATTTTTTTCCAATTATCTGACTCATCGGGTCATGTTCAAACTGAATGTAAAGCTCTCATTAGCTTTAAACTAACTGAAAATAAAGACAATTAAGAATGAATGAATCGTGCAGTCTCTGTCCTTCGTTAGTTTCTGGTATTTAAAAATGAGTAAATCGAATGAGGTCAGCATCTGAAAGAAGGAAGTTTTTTATACAAAAGGTAAAGTTTTGGTCTCACTGACTCAGATACTCAGATAAAAAAAAGTGCATTTTTTTATGCTGAACTCTTACAAACATTGTTTGACTTTACTGCACGCTGTCTCCATATAGTAAAAAGTAACGAGTAATATTTCATTAGTTGTCGACTATTTTAACATTTGATTAGTCGACTAATCGTGGCAGCCCTATTCTTAAACTGAAGAAACCGTTTCTGTTTTACGAAAAGATTTGCTTATTACCATTTACCATGAGCTAACCTTACTCCAAACTACCGAAATCCAAAAATGCAGAGGCCAGGAAAATAAAATTCAAATTTCCCCAAAAATAAATCTTCTTTAACAAATTTTACTTCCCAGCTCTGCCGAGAAATATTGGAGCTATCCAGTTTTAGACGAAATAAACAAAGACATTAATGGATCTAGCTGTCTACGAGTGAATGCATCAGAATGGAGCAGAGCAGGAATATATGTCACAAATATGATCTCATTCAAACTTTTTTTTGGTCAGCTCCTGAATCACAATCATTTTATAAATACTTTTAATTTTAAGATTAATTTTCTTAATCTATGACAAAAAATACCACAACAATATGGTAAAAAAAAAGACTCAATTTGTGTTAGTTAAATCCCCTAATGATAAAACAAACATTTTTACTAAAATGAAAACAGCTGCAAATGAAATCACAACAGTGAAGAAAACAGAACATTATTGCATTGCTATTTAAAATCTCTTCATATAACATTTTCTGTTATGTTTTGCTTCATTGGACTTCTAGTAAAGCTGCATAGCAAAAACAGCATAACATTTGATTTATCACATCAGCAGTCTCATCACTAAACGTTCTGCTAATCCAACTAGTCTCTGTGTGAACGCTGTGTCGGCTCTGATGTTTCACTGGCTAAGCAGAGTAAATAAAGCATGAACAGGAACCACATGGCTCTGCCTGCACAACACAGGAGTCATCTGTCCCGTCAATTGGACAGATGAGCTCGGTTGCTAAGGAGACTACTACACCGAGCCGCCCACGTATGTTGCAGTCCCATCATTATTTATTTAAATAAACAGAAAACACCACATTATAAAACACTTCAAAATATGAACTTAAAAGAGTTACAGCCACAGATTCTTACCGCAGACTAAACACGCTAGGGACTGTCGGAAGAAAGGCAGCAGCTTGTACATCTCCGTCAAGGTTTGAGGCTGCCGCGGATCGCACTGCAGCACGGCCCGGCTGGCAGACACATACAAGGCAGTTGCTTTTACAGGATTCATAGCGACGAGCAGAAAAAGGTCCAGCCGCCCGAGACCCACGTCTTGAGGGTGAAAAGGAAGGAAGTGTGGCCTAGTTGTGCATCAATTAGTCACGATTGCAGCTTTTAATTGCAAACGCGAAATACAAATCTGTAAACGTGATTAAATGCACACCACGATGGCTAGCCTAGCAGGTGGCTAACTCGGGTTAACGCCACTTGTTCGCAGTCTTTACTTTTTAAGTCAAATAGTTCCTCCATATCATATTTTTTTGTAAACAGGGATACAATATTCTTAAAATGCACACGTCTAACGCAACCCGCGAGCTGCAAGTAATTCAGAAGATCAAAATGTTAGCATTTCGCTGCTAGCATTAGCGCAAAAAACGTTTTAAGTACCAAATAGTTTCGATAGCCGTATAGCTTACAGTGCAACATAAGCGTATCATCGATGTACACCTGAATGGTGCTTAGCTGCAAAGATAAAAATGTAAATGACTTGAAATTAGCAGGGGGGAAAAAAAATCGCCAGGCGCGCGCTTGATGTAAACAAAGCTAACAGGCTAGTGTTAGCGCAGCTAGCCACATTAGCTCGCTAGGATATAACCGTGTCCCTTTGGGTCGCTTCAAACCGCACGCGGGGCTGCAGAACAGAGTTTGCAACGTGAAAACTTGCAATCCGGTAAGGTTTTCATGGAAAAATGTGCGAGCGGTAACGGCACCATAGCTAACTTGCCGTTTTACGAGTGCATCAATCAATCGATTTTCCACTTTTCCTCACATCAACCCTGCACAACAGGCGTGATCATCACGCGAGATTTGCCGTGGTTACCCTGGTTACCGTCCTGCGCCGCTGAAACGCATGAAATCGACTTTTCCATCCAGTTGCACTTTTACAAATACAAAAAAAAGTTTGTTTTGGTCCTTAAACTCATATTTTAATATCAGTTTAGTAAGCAAAGCATCTTCCAAAATTCACTGTGTGTATTTAAATGTGCATTTATGTTTTCTTGTACTTTATAAAGCAAGAACAAATGACCGCAAACACAAAGTTTCATAATTAATGGTAAGAGTGGTGATACAATTAACTTAGAAAAACATTTTCACAAGTATAAGAATCCTGCTTTATCCTTTTTATTCCACATTTACTATAGATTTTTACTTGAATGTTAGAAATGTATCATACATATAATAGCAAAAAGCAAATAGTTTGACTTATAGAAAGGTAACGATTTGAATTTGACATTGACTAGTTTCCCATTACTATTAAATATTAATTTATGAATCAAATCAGTATTTGAGACATCCAAATTTAAATACACTTGCTCATACTTACCTATTGCGAACAGTAAATCGCTTAATATTTTAAATTTCAAACAAATGTTCAACATAATTCGTAGTTAGTACCACATTTACGCAATAAGATTAAGGACTTGCTTTGCAACCATTAAAAACAACGGCCGATTTGGTTGAAGCTCACAGAAGGGCACGCCTGTCAGACAAAACTCAGGGCAAATTTAAAGGATTTTCCTGAGAAAACTTGAAATCCCGCCCACGTGCTTCGAAGGAAATTCCTTCTTCCTGATTGGCTACAAGAACCCTCCCCCCAGATATCATTGGTCCGTGCGCCTGCCACTCTTCGGTGGCCTTCAGAACTGGCAGGACAATGATGGCGGCCTTCGGTGTTGCTCGTAGCAGCTGCGGGCTGATAAACAGCTTCAGGGGCTCGTTCGGACTTTTAGCGCAAGTAAAATACGGCGCAACTACGGCGTCAGCGCCGCAGAGTCATGTCCAGCGGCTGTGTCGCTGGTACTCGGTCAGCCACCTGTCCGTCAAAGAGAGAATTGAGAAGAAACGGAAGGCGGCTCTCATCGGGGGAGGTCAGAAGAGAGTGGATGCACAACATAAAAGGGTAAAGTGATCAAACATGGAAGGGAATTACTTTTATTAAAGTAAAAATTTATAGATTTTTATGAAACATGTTTTAAAAGAACAGATTTAAAACTAAACTTGGCACTTTTTTGTAAAAACCAAAGACTTAAAAGTGTTTCTTAATTAATAACTTTTTAAATAAACTTTCAACCATCATAGTGAGCTTCTGTTCTGCAGGGTAAACTGACAGCCAGGGAGCGGGTGGAGCTCCTGCTGGATCCCGAGTCCTTCGTGGAGACTGACATGTTTGTGGAGCATCGATGTTCTGACTTTGGCATGGAGCAGGACACTAACAAGGTACCATGCCTGCAAAAGCAGGGCGGTGGTAGTATCATGGTCTGTGCAACACATCTTAATTGGTTTCCTTTTCTTTTTCTAGTTTCCCGGTGATAGCGTGGTGACAGGCCGCGGCAGAATTAACGGCAGGCTTGTTTATGTGTTTAGTCAGGTAGGAAGATGGTGGTTGTTGTTTATATGTGTGATAAATTTTAAAAAAAAGTTAAGTTTGATGTTCATATATCTGTTAGGACTTCACCGTCTTTGGGGGGAGCTTGTCTGGAGCTCATGCACAGAAGATTTGTAAGGTGAGTGCTTTAAAGACCCAATCTGATCCTCTTTTGATAGATTTTTCAAAGCATCCCCAGTGTTTTTTTTTTTTTTTTTTTTCCAGTTTCAGTTTATTTTGAACGGTATTTAAAATATTATAAACAGTCATAACGGGCAACAAAATCGAGTACAACAGAATGGTGTTCAGTTCATAAAAGGGGTGGGAAGAAGTTAAAAGAGAACTTATTTAATCCCACCCTCTTTACTAACTTAAATTAAGTTTACTAACAACCTTCCAACTCTCTTTGGAACAAAAAAAAAACAAAAAAAAAAACAAAAAACAGCAGCGAGAGAGCAAGACAATTCATGTGTACGTAAATACCCATACTTACTTTATACACATGTATACGTGCTAATACATATGTGCACTTACATAATATTACCATAAAACTATTCTTTAATTGTCTCAATTTTTTAGTAACAAAATCAAACAGCTCAGTTACATTTTCACCAGAACAGATAAAATTTATGTCATCGGCGAATAAAACCATCTTAATCGCTTGAGATGCAGAAAAAATGTCATTAATAAACAATATGAACAGTTTTTTACTTAACTTTTTAAAACCATTTATAAACCTTAAAAACCTTTCAATATTGTACTTGTTAGAAATAAGCGAAAGATAACATCGGGCCATTAATAAAATAAAATAAAATGATAGAATCACCTGGCGGGCCGGATCCGGCCCCTGGGCCTTCACTTTGACACGTGCTCTAAATCCATATTTTCAAATTTATGAAGTAAAAAATTATGATCAGTTGTGTTAATTACTTTAATTACGTCAATAAAAAATCCTATTATGATTTGTTTTAGCTGTATTAATTGTATTTTTTCTTAATTATGACTATGCAGGTTTATGCACCACCCATAGCTCTTTGTTTACATGCTAGCTTACAGCATCAACCTAGCTTTACTGGTGCAACAAAAATAGCCAGATGAGGAAAACGAAGACATACATGGATCTAGTCGTCTGCAAGGGATGTATCAGAATGGAGCGGAGCAGCATGTTTATTTTACTTGTTTTTTTTTTTTTCTTTCTCCTGTTTAAAACATTTTTTGTAAAGAAATACTCAAATTTAAGCTTAATTTTCTGCATATATGCCACAAGAACATGTTAAAAACAACATTTGTTAGTCAGTTTTAGACACCGGCTTTCAGGGAGTTTGTTACATATCTTTTCTTATTCTTTTTTGTGTGTTTTTAATTCTTTGCTTAGATTATGGACCAGGCCATGACGGTCGGAGCTCCTGTCATCGGGTTGAACGACTCCGGAGGAGCCAGGATCCAGGAGGGAGTGGAGTCCCTGGCTGGTTATGCAGATATTTTCCTGGTTTGTTATTAATCAGAAAAACCTTAAATCAAACTTCATGTCACGAGTGCTTTAAATGTGACATCAGGCATATTTTTATTCCTGATAGAAGATTTAAACAAATCTTTTTTCCGTAATGTACCAGAGGAACGTCCTTGCTTCAGGGGTCGTCCCTCAGATCTCCCTCATCATGGGCCCCTGCGCTGGAGGGGCGGTCTACTCCCCCGCGCTGACAGACTTCACCTTCATGGTTAAGGTTGTCAACATTCTTAAACTCGGAGGCCAAAAAATAAATAAATCTAGTTTTGCAAAATGAGAAGAGGCAGTTTGAAGTCTTAAGATCCCGTTGTGTGCACAGGACACGTCGTACCTGTTCATCACAGGCCCGGACGTGGTCAAGTCTGTCACCAACGAAGACGTGACCCAAGAGGAGCTCGGTGGAGCCAAAACTCACACCAGCGTGTCCGGTTGGTTTTCTGATGTTAAATAAAATCTAAATTATTTAAAAAAATGTCTAAAGGACGTGGATCTGCTTCTCAGGTGTGGCACATCGTGCTTTTGAGAACGACGTGGAGGCTTTGCTAAACCTGCGGGAGTTTTTCAACTTCCTGCCGCTGAGCAATCAGGACTCCGCCCCCATCAGGGAGTGTCATGACCCCAGGTAACCCGGCAGAGCCAGAGAAAAATCAAGACAAAAATGACTATTGATTCATTACTTTTTACATTTCACAATTCTTTGTATATATATTTTGTCTCTATCTATCTATCTCTCTTATCATCTCTCTCTCTCTATCTATCTATCTATCTATATCTCTCTCTATCTCTCTCTCTCTCGTCTATCTCTCTCTAACTCTCTATCTCTCTCGCTCTCTCTTTCTCTCTCTATCTCTCTCTATCTCTCTCTATCTCTCTCGCTATCTCTCTCTCTTGCTCTATCTCTTCTCTCTCTCTCTTTATCTCTCGCTATCTTTCTCTCTCTCTCTCTCTCTATCTATCTATCTATCTCTCTCTCTCTCTCTCTTGCTATGTCTCGCTATCTCTCTCTATCTCTCTCTCTCTCTATCTCTCTCTATCTCTCTCTCTCTAGTCAAAATCTCACTCTGATCATCTTTGATATATTTTAATTTTGTTTTTTTATATTATGAATAAAATCTTTAGTCATATTTAAAAAAAAGGTATTTCACATAGGCCATAGGCATAACCCCGCCCCCCTCCCCTTCCTGTTACTGAGGTAACTATTTCAAACTATTTTCTGCTCCTCATTCACAACTATTACAATAAAAAATACTAAAAAATGGAATTTTAAGCTTAATAATCAATATATTAGTAAGTGTCCTCCGTCATCAGAAAAATGACAACAAAATCTAGTTATAAACACTATTTTCATCAGAGTGAAATAAACCCAAAAGAAGAGTTTAATCTGTTCTCTTGCAGATTTTTAAAAAAGGTTTGTTCAAACCTGATGATGCTGACCTCAAATCAGCCCAAATCTTCCAAAAATGTTAAACAAAGGATGAGCAGAAAGACTAAAAGTTTTAGCAGAAACAAAAGAATCTGTTTGGAATGGCAGCACAAGTTAGTTTATCAAACTCATTTTTTAATTTAGAAGGCCAGATTCTTTTCAAATTAAGAGTCTTTTTCAAATGAAGTGAATTTTGAGATCGTGTTTGTTGCTTTCCAGTGATCGATTGGTGAAGTCGCTGGACACCATTGTCCCGTTTGAGTCGACAAAAGCCTACGACATGCTGGACATCATTCATGCAGTACGTGCACAAACACCCCCCCCCCCAAACCCCCCCCGATGGAGGTGAAAATGTGCTTTCTGTGCTCAGATAGTAGACGAACGGGACTTTTTCGAGATCATGCCCACTTACGCCAAAAACATCGTGGTGGGGTTTGCCAGGATGAACGGGCGCACCGTGGGCATCGTGGGGAATCAGCCCAAAGTGGCTTCAGGTGGGCGGAGCGTTGAATCCGGAGGATCGGAAACCCAGACAGAACAGGTTTGAAATGTGTTTTCTCCTCAGGATGTTTGGACATCAACTCCTCGGTGAAGGGAGCTCGCTTCGTCCGCTTCTGCGACGCCTTCAACATTCCCATCATCACCTTTGTGGACGTGCCGGGTTTCCTGCCAGGTATTCCCTATTTAGTCGAGATTCATTCCTTTAAAAAAAAAAAAAATAGTGAGAAAGTAAAAGATCAGAAGAATAAATTGAAATTGCGAAAGTGTTCCTTTAATTATTATTATATTGTTAGTAGTCAAAATAAGAAAAACCTGTGTCGTTTTCTTGGACATAGTTTCTGCAGAGCGGCAGGATTTCATTCAAAATTCCCCTTCAGGTTGGGGGTGGAGTAAGCCCCTCCCCCATTTTCCATCATCCATCTTCTACATGCTCTCCCGCTAGCACCTAGACGAGGAAAATAAAGACGTTCACGGATCTAGTAGTCAATGGAGTGGGGGTGGAGCTTGTGGCCCCGCCCAGAATATTTTCTACAGTCTTTTTCAAACTGCAGTTTTTTGTCTGCTCCTGATTCACAACAATCTCACTATGAATAATAATTTGAATTAATCTGAATAAGAAATACACATAAATGCAATTTTAAGTTCACTTTTCTTAATCATCTTCAGAAAGATTTTACATAAACATGTTAAAAAAGTCCTGTCAAATTGTTATGTTAATTGCAATTTATTAATTTACATTATTTGTTTTTATTGTATTATTACGATTTATTAATAATAGATATTTTGGTGCGTTTTAATTTTTTATTCAGTTCATTTCAATTTATTAATTAGACATTAGGGGCTTTTAAAATTTTTTTATTGTGATTAATTAGTTACAGACATTATAGCATGTTTTTTTTTTACCTCATTTATCTTTTGCTTCCATTAAGTTTTTTTCATTTCTGACAATGCACACCTGAAAAGGGGATTACTTTGCTTATTTCAGTCATTTATGAGAAAAAAAAAAAAAATTAATCATTAGAACTTCAGTCCAGTTTTACTTTTGAGCTTGAGTCGTTTTTCACAAAGCAAGCGTTGCGTTGTCATAGCAACAGCTCCAGCACGTGCAGCGACTGCGCTCTGAGAAAATAAACAAAACATCATTCAGAGGGAAACTTTTCCTGCATGTTCTTGTCAAGATGATGAAGCAGAAGTTTTTTTTTTTTTTTTTTGAAGAAACAAAGTCTAAATAGTTCTCGTATCTCATTTCTCCATCTTAGATTCTCTTTCTTTCTTTCTTTCTCTCTTCTGCATCTCAGTCTTCAAAATGATCAAATTCACCAAACAGGTTAAAGAAAACTATAAAAGCACTCGTGCTTTTTCTCTTGGTGTGTCAGGGTGTGTATTCTGGTATTTGTAAGACGTTTGAGGTCAATATTTTTTTTTGATTGCTCACAAAAATCTTCATATAGTTTCATGATGTGGAAAACTGACCTGATGGATGTTAGTTTGTTTTGTTTTTTCTTTGTGGTATAAAAGCAAAAGTTTGGAAATCTGTTACAATTTTAAAAACTTCATAAATCCACTTTTTTTTTTTTAGTTACATTTTGTTTTTTTACTGTGCTATAATGCCACAAATGTAAATAAAAATATGTCAAAATGAAGCTTTTTACAGCAATTATCGGGTTCAAAAATTAGCGATTAAAATGGATTAATTGATCGCATGACGGCATGAGTTAAAAAGCCCCCTTTTCATGGAGTGGGTCCTTGTTTTCTGAACAGGTACGGCTCAGGAGTACGGCGGCATCATCAGACACGGAGCCAAACTGCTGTTTGCCTTCGCAGAGGCGACGGTACCGAAAATAACCATCATCACCAGAAAGGTAGGAAGGAGTAGGTCTGTTCTCGCTAAACGTCATTTCTCCTCTTTTCCTGCCGAGGAGGATGAATTTTCATTTGTTTGTTTTTCTGGACTGAAACTCGGCCTGATTGTAATCTGGTGTAAAATGAGGCAGATGTTTGCATCCTCGGGAGAAACGTTCTTACGCAAATAAAACACGTCCCTGAAGTGTTTTTAGGAACTGTTTCTCATCACTTCTGACTTCCACACTGTGTCTTTTGGCAGATATTAAACTGCTGTGAGATTAGAACACGCAAACTGTTCCTCCTCATGAATCCGACGTTTATGTTCCACCTTTAAAAGTGGCGAAAGAAAGAAAGAAAGAGAGAAAGCATTCCCAGAACTGAAAGGAAACTTTTTCTTGTTTTTTGGGCGTGCTGCAGGCTTACGGCGGCGCCTACGACGTGATGAGCTCCAAACACCTCAGAGGAGACGTCAACTACGCCTGGCCCACGGCTGAAGTCGCCGTCATGGGGGCCAAGGTATGAAGGCGCTCCTCGCCGCAGCGCAAATCTCCTGGGAGCTTTGGCGTGACGCCGCGCTCTCTGTGTCCAGGGCGCCGTTCAGATCATCTTCAGAGGGAAGGAGAATCAGGCGGAAGCAGAGGCGGAGTACGTGGAGAAGTTCGCCAACCCTTTTCCAGCTGCCGTCAGAGGTTCGTTGGCGCGCTCGCCACTTGTTGTGTCTTTGACGCCTCCGGCAGCTGAAATTTTTTTTTTTTGAAGGTTTTGTAGACGATATCATTGAGCCGTCATCGACGCGCAGGAAGATCTGCAGCGACCTGGAGGTGCTGGCCAGCAAGAAGCAGGTTAACCCCTGGAAGAAGCACGCCAACATTCCTCTGTGAGGCCCGCCCTCTGCTCTGTAGCGCCACCTCCAGACCGCTCCGAGGGATGCTCAGTTTGCCACTCCACTACATGCATCCTCCCTCTCCATACTCATGTGTCAGACCTAAAATCAGGATCTTTACTTTTACAAAACTGCTTTTTTTACCATCTGTAGATAAAAAAAAACCAGTTTAAATCCCAATAGGAGCACTTATTGATTTACTGGAGGATCAGAGAAAAACGGTCCACAGTAGAGTTAAAGTGACATACTGTAACCTTTTGACCCCGTTCAGTGGTGCTTTTTCCTCCGGTTAAGACACAAAAAGTCCGTGTCACACTCTACGACTGTGCCTTCTCTCATTTGGGAAAACAAGACTCGGTACATTTGCTGTATATCTGTGGTGAAGCACATATGATATTCATTTGGTTTTAATAAAATCAGACTTGGATTAACAGGTCTGGTGGTTTTTATGTCAAATAAGTGAAGGATGCTGCAAAAAATGTGTATTCTGGATTCACAGATTTTACAGTTGAAACTTCTCCTTTAGTGAGATGAAAAACATCCTCAATTAATAGGACAATAATAAGACGAGGAGAGACGGTGAAAGATCCTGAAATGAATAAAAATGATAGAAATCTGTTGACCTGTGTGGTTTTTAGGTAACCAATTAACACCTAATGGTTGATTTATTTATTTAGCCAAACTTTTTTTAATTATTTCTAATGGTTTATAGGAGGAACTTTGGTATGGAGCTAAATTGAGGCAAATATTATTTAAAACAAATAAAAAAAATGTTGGTGTTGGCCAAAAAAGTTATGTCTAAAATTCTTTGCTATTCTAAAATAAGGTTAATCGTTTTCAGCTTCAAAATTGTCTTTTTTTTAGGTTTTAAAAACTCAAAATGTAAATTTCAAGTTTTTTTCACTTTCCTTTTTATGTCTGTTTTCGATTTTGACATTTTCAAAAAAAGTTGAAAGTGAAAAAAGATTTGAGACTTTAAAATAAAGCTTTGAAATTAAAATTTTGTATGTTGAAACCTAAAAAAACAACTTGAAGCTGAAAAAAAAGTTTATTTTAGTTTAGCAAAATGTTTGACATTTAAATTTTTTTCTTTCAATTTGTTATTTGGCTTTGAAATAATCTTGGCCCCAATTTATCTCTGTAATTTGGCTAAATTCACTTTGATTTAGAGTGTGTGTTCTGACAGATGTAAATGCTTTCATAGTAATTTTAAATCAAACATGTTAATTTATTTTATAATTTTTAAAAACACAAGTTAGACATTTAGCATTTAAGCTCAATTCTTTGATTATGAGGGACTTACCATTAGTCGAAAAAGCAGAGCGGAAAAAATATTTAAAAAAGTATTATTTATAAAATAATGTTCATTCTCAGCATTACTTGACTCTGTCATAATTAAAAAAAAAAAACACTGAGATGGCAAAAGAACGCTCCTGTGTAAGCGTTTCATCCTCCCCTTTAGCAATGGAACATTCAAATGTGCCAAAATATCTGTTGATTAATCGTAATAATGCAATAACGGAAGAAAAACAAAACAAAACACAAAAAAGTCTGCAATTAATTAATTGCACTAAACTAAACTGCTAAAATCACAAAAGTTGAGATCAAACTGCTCTTAAAAGTTTAATAACATAGATCAAACGTGAAGATATAAAATAAAAAAAATGTAAATCCAAAAACAAGCAAAGAAAAGCTCAAAACTACAACGTTTCATAGATTTATAGTCTGGTTATAACCGTTATATTTGTTTTAAACTAAATATTTCAATGCTAAAATCATTTAGAAACCTTATTATTTTTTTAATGTTAAATTTTAATGAAAACTTTACTATTGTGTGTGTGTGTGAGGGGGGGTGGGGGCTCCTACATCAGTGTATCCAGCCGATGTGATCGGGAAACACTAATAAGGTTTAAAACAGAACAAAATAAAAGTCTTGAAATTGTTTTTTTTTTTACTGTTTTCTACCTGTTTTTCAAAAGACTGTACCAGTAGAAAGCAATAAAATCGGTTACAGATTTTATTTTATTAAAAAGAATTTAAGTTCACAGAAAAAAAAAAAACGAAAAAAAAAAAACAGGCTTTTATATTATTTAAGGGCAACTTGAAGGCAGAAATGATCCGACTGTCTCGTGATATTTACAGACTGCCATCCAGCTGTAAAATGATTGGTTACCCCAGCAGGAAGTGGTGGTGGTGGACTTAAAGTATGGCTGAAAACATTCAAAACACATTCAAACACTTCTGTCAGACAAAGATCCATCACTGCACTGAATATGAACGATGAGAGGAACAGATATTCAACCCCGATAACACTGTTTGGAGGCGCAAAAAAACGGAAAGTGACTCGCAGAAATACTCAATCCTGGAACTGTTACAATCAAGATACAGCACCTGGTATCTGATATGACGTACATGGGGGGGGGGGGCATATACTTTAAAGTATGTAGGCCACAATTTGGCAACAAACGATACATATTCAAGAAAAAAAAAACTGTACAAACAGAAGAAAGGAAAACACTTGATTTAAAACTTTAGTACTAAAGCTACAGAGTTTAAAATATGTTTATTGTCTTTTTTTTTTTAAAACTTGTTTTTTTTACTTCAAAAAGTGTGTGTGTGGGGGGGGGGCCTTTCTGCCAAAGATCTGTCACAGGTGCAGCTTCACAGTCGAACAACACCCACTTTTGTTTTTGACACCACAAACGAGACGGTTACATCACTTCCTCCACGACGGCGTGCAGCTGCTGACCGTCTGCGGCCGCCAACACTATATGTACACAGCACATACAAGAGTCCGGGAACAGATCGGATCGGGTCGGGGCCGCGCTAATAGCAAACATGAAGGTATGGGTCGGTCCTCTTCGGAGGGGGGGAGGGGCTAAGTGCAACACCGGGAGGAAGGGGGCGGTGGAGACGTACAGATGCCGACCACGAGCGCAGGCAAACACGTGTACATGTGTGCAAGAGGGAACCACGGAAACAGCTAGCGCTCTCGAGCTGGCCGCAGGATTAGGCTGCCACCAGAGCCACTACTAAAAAAAAGATCCGAGCCGGCGAGGAAGAGGAGGAAGAACTCGAGCGGAAGCGAGCTCTTCAACGGTCCGGCCAAGACGTGGATTCCTTCAGTCGGACGCAGGAGATCCATCGGCGAACATCCTGTCCTTAATTCTGAGAGAAAGACTAAAGTACGTTTAGGGTTTCCTTCGTTTTCTTAGAGTTTGATTGGCAGGCGGTCCCAGAAACATCAGCTGGTTCCTTGTGTGGACGCTGAAGCTCAGAGAGTTTAGAACATGGGCATGCTGAACCCCTGAAACAACAGAGAAGGCAGGAAATGCTTTCAACAACTCGATACTAAACACTTGAATGTTGACAAAAGTCAAATGTCTTGTAAGGTTGGAGATTTTAGCTCCACAGGCAAAATTCTTTGTATTACTGTAACTCTAGTGTAATTACAACAAGATTGTGACGCAGAAAAATGCAAAGAAATGCAACATTGTACATTTGAAACTGTTTTCCCACTTGGCTTTGGCGTTCCACAAGGATCTTAAGAAGGAACATTCATTTTCCTTCGTCTTTTTTTTGTCATTATTTTTATACACATGAAGTAAAATAAACAAAATAAAAACAAAAAAAAAAAACCCAGTAACAGGCTGCTTTTGCCATTTTAATGGTATAAATATTTAGGTGTAGAAATCCTCAGTTAGGTTAAGTGTGTTTTCCACATATTGGCACAATATTCCCCATTTTTGTTGAAATACAGTCGTATATTTAAAAAAAGGTTTTATTAAAATTGTCTTGAAAAGTCCCATGTTTCTAATTTTCATTGGTTTGTCTTTAGGAAAGAAAAAAAATATACCTACATTTATTTATTACTTCACATTTGATCAAGTTAATTCTAATATATTTACATGTCAAATACAGTATTTATTTATTTTTTTTTTAGATGAAACTGGGTTGATAAATACTGACTTTTTAAACAAATTACCTTTCTTAAATTAAAAGATCGATTTGAATCCATTTTCTAAACCTGATTTGTTCTCATTTGGGCTAATTACTGGAGGGGACCCGGCTCCCGTACAGCACTCTGGAAAATTTTTAAAGGATTTTTAAAACAAAATAACTGATACTTTTTAGATGTTATATTAGAACTGTTCGTCAATGACTAAAATATATGGAATATTTTATGATAATCCAATATTTAATGTAGTGTTTCCTCCTTCATTGCAGCTGTTACATTCTAAAAATCCACCGTAAAGTAGGATAAGAGATGATTTAAGGCTGTAAAACATTTTTCTCTCTTGTTTAAACTCTCAAAGTTTATAGAAAAAAGTCCAGTATTATCGCGTGAGAACAAAGATCTGTAAATTTGGGATGAAGGAGGTTAATTGACAAGGTTTACAGCCAATTGCAGAGAGAAAAATCATGCAAAATTGCACTGAAAAAACTGAGAAAAAAGGTGAAACGCATCATGAGGGACTACTGTAATAAATATAAAGTTTTAAATTAAATGTTAAATTTTTAAATATCAAATTTATGTCAAATATTAACATCTAAACCAATTTTGTTTGGTTATGAAAAACCATTTCACATAGAACTATAATATAAATTCTACAGAAACTTTTAGTAGCAAATTTATATTTAATTGTATCTATTTAAAAGCCATTTTTGGACTAAAAGAACCACATCTATAGAGTTGATTAACATAAATGTAGTTATTGAGAGTGATTCTACGTTGATGAATCTTTTTTTTTGGTTTGTTTTATTAAAGCAGATAAGCAGGAAGACCCTGGTCACTCCTGTCCAGATAACAGACGTCATCTTAGAGCAGATTTTGTTTTTTCAGAGCTCTTTTTTTTTTTTTTTTAATGTATTAATTATGACTAATGTTCAAAACATTTTTTGAAAAAAGGTTCAAACTTTTACTATAGTTTTCTGAAGTTCCAGAACCATGAATGTAAGCAGATCAATTAGTTAATAAAAAAACAACTATATTCCAACCATATTCAGCTTGTTTCAGGATCTCTCTGGTTCCTAACCCCTGAGAATAAGGGGGAGATTACTGTTTTTCTGGGCGGTTTTTGTTCAAAAGCTGCATATTGTCATATAAAATGTACCTAGAACATCACAACCCAATAGTGTAATTAGAAACTCTGTAGCTTAGGTGTTGTTCGTTTAAATCAGGGGTCTGCCACATGTGGCTCTTTTATCTCTTCATGGTTTGGTTGAAGAAAAATAAAACTTTTTTTAAAGTAAGGATGACTTAATTAGAATTATTTATAATCAGGCTTTCAGCAATTTCGCCAATCTTGGTATCAAAACGTTCAGCCTGTTCAGGACATTACTGCTTGTATTTTTGGTATTTATAAACTTTACAGTTTTTGAAATTTCTAAATTTTAAGTAGATTAGCAACAAGCCTTTAAATATATTTATGGGATATGTTTTCATCTTTTATAGTAATTTTGAAAAAAAATTGGAGTTTAACTATTATTTTAGAAAATGCTAAAGTTTTTGACTAATTTAGTTTACTGAGGGATTTTAGGCTATTTTGGAGTTCAGCTTATAATTAAGCAACAAACTAGGTTTTGCTTTTTGGCTAATTATGAGTTTTTTTTATGTTAATTTGGAGTTAAGATAATATTTTAGCAATATGCTAAAGTTTTTGGCTAATTTGTTATTTATCGGGGCTTTTAAGGTTTATTTAGAGCTTAGCTTTTATTTTAACAACATGTTAAAGTTTTTGACGATTTTATTTTACTGAGGAATTTAATGCCATTTTGGAGTAATAATTAAGCAACAAGCTAGCTTTTTGTCTAATTTAGCATGTACTGGGGTAAAAGGTAAAAACTCAAAGTTTGAGAGATGCTAGGTTCTATTTATATTTTTGCTTTTGTTTGTGCCAAAAAATAGAAATAATTCATATTTATTAAAAAAAAACAAAAACAATCTGGCTCCTTCTTGGTTTTGATCAGTAAAAAAGGTTAAAGGTTGCCGACCCCTGGTTTAAATGAATATAAATCTTCCTTTCATGATTCAGTTTCTGTTTAAACACACAGGTCACATGACACATACCGACTCGTCCTCAATCATGGCCGCCGAGTCGAAGAAGTCCGGTCTTAGCTCCGCCCTTTCGCGTCTGTTCCTCGATGGCGGCTGAAACCCAAACGTCTCCATCAGTGAGGAAAGTTTATGACGCCGACGGGGAAAAAAAAAAAAGCATTTTACTAACCAAGTCGATGACCATCGTGTCCTCAAACTCCTCGTTCATGTCCTCCAGCTGGCCCCGCGATGACATCATCACGTCCTCAAAGATGGGCTCCGCGTCGTCTTCCATCAGCCCGCGCCTGGTGAAGAGACTCGTTCACGCTAAAGCTGAGTAACCTTCAGAGATCGGAGCTGTGAGGCTCACTTACACGGTCTGCCGGACGCCCTGATTGCTGCGGGACTTGATGTAGTTCATGTTCGCTCGGTCCTTCCTGCTCACCTCCTCCATCTTCTGCTGGCCGAGCCACGACATCTGCATCTGAGGGCTGGAGAACAACCAGCTTTAGACTCGCACAACTCAGAAACGATGAAAAAGAAGATTTTACTGCTTTACTGTCAAACTCAATCACACAAGGGGCCAAAATCCAAAACTATATTTTAAAACTTTTAAACATAATTATAAACTGGATGTATTGACATTATCTGTGATAATGCTAGTGGGAATTCTGTAAGATGAATTTGGCCACTGAAGATGCTAGTGTTGATAGCAGAAGATGCTGAAATTGATGACTGAAAAGGCTGAAGTTTATAGCCAGCCAAAATATTAGCTAAATGCCAAATTAGCCTAAAAAAAACTAAAAAAAAAAAAAAACCAAGGTTAGCCAAAAGAGCTAGCATGTAGCTGAAAAAATAGCTAAGTTTTAAAATATTCCAAAAAACTGAAAACAGCCTAAATTAGCCAAAACAGCTAGCATGAAGCTGAAATATTAGCTAAACCCAAAAACAGCCTAAAACATTTGATAGTAAATGCCAAAAAGTCAAAAAAGCTAGCATAATGCTTAATTTTCAAAACTTTAAAATTGTAACTTTTCATCATAATTATTAACTAGATATACAGCATTATCTGCGATAATGCTAGTGTGAATGTTGTAAGCTGAATTTGGCCACTGAATGCTAGTGAGGATAGCTGGAGATGCTGAAATAGATAAATAAAAAAACTAAAATTAATAGCTGAAATCACTGAAGCTAATAGCCAATTAAATTATTAGCTAGATGCCAAATTAGCCTAAAAAAACTAAAATAGAAAAATCTAGGTAAGCCAAAGCAGCTAGCATGTAGCGGAACAAATAGTTGAGCTTTGAAATAGCCCAAAAAAATTGAAAAAAATCCAAAATTAGCCAAAACAGCTAGCATGTAGCTGAAATATTAGCTAAACTCCAAAATAGCCAAAAAAAATCTAGTGAATGCCAAAATAATCCAAAAGCTAGCAGAATGTCAATTTTTAAAACTTTAAAACCATAATTTTTTAACATAAATATGAATAATAAAAAGGCAGGACTATATTTCCATAATAAATCAACTTAAACCTTAAATAACTTTCATTTTTTTACTCTCCATAAAAATGTATTCTGTCAGAATTATTCAAGTCAGAAATGAGCGTATGATAACGTCGGGCCATTAGTAATAAAAAAAATGATCTGGAGGGCCGGATCCGGCCCCCGGGCCTTGACTTTGACACGTGCTTTACTCAGATGTTTTCACAGTATTTATGTGATTCGGGGCTCACTTGTGCACGTAGTCGTTTTCCGATCCCGGCTCCGAGTCCGGGTCCGGCATGTGTTCGGCGGGTCTGTTCTCTCTGAGCACTGTCGAGGTGAGCTGAGGGGTTTGGAGCGCCCCCGGGGTTGGCAGGGTGTCGTTTCGCATCATCCAGGATCCCTCCACGCTGCTCTCCTCTGAAAAGAACCGCAGACTTTACAACCTCCGCAGGGGGGATCCCACCGAGCTCCCGCCGCCCCGGCGCCGCCCGCTCACCCTCGATGCGCCTCTTGTGCAGCGGGGGCCGCCCCTTCTTGCTGCGGACGGAGCCGGTCTTGCTGCTGGAGCCCGACGTGACCGACATGTGGTCCTCGTCTCCTCCTGTGAGCAGGCTGTTCCTGTAGGAGATGAGCGGAAGCCACACGTCCTCCCGGCGCTCCGACATGGACTCCGACATGAACTTCTCCAGGTACGAGTGGCTGAGGAGAACAAATCATTCTTGACCAACTTCATCCAAACGGGTTTCATTCTCTGTCATGTAAAGGGAAGCTCTTACACCGTCTTCTTGTCTTGACGGATGAGTTTGGAGGAGAATTCGCTGAGAACCTCCAGGAAGGCCAGGTTGACGGGAGGAAACTCGGGTCCTCGAGGATTCTGGTACTTAAACGCAAATTCTATTCCGTCCCTAAAAAGATAGAAAAAAGCAAAACTTAGCAAGAGAAAACAACAACAACACACTTTTTTTTTATTTGGACACTGCTGCCCTCAGGATCTTACTTGTGTAGCGTTGCGACGGCCTCTCTGGTCTTGATCTGGTCCAAAGCCGAAGGTGAGGGCGAAACGGCGCGCCAGCTCCTTGATGCCGCTCACGTGCGACGACGTTCGGTCCAGGTTGGGTCCCTGCTCCTGTAGCAGCTCATTGAAGAGCTGCAGCACACGGGAGAAGAGCGCCGCTCAGCATCCAGAGCGCATTCTGAACATGAAAGGAGGCCGGACGGCGCCGGCGGCCTCACCTGCTGCAAACTCAGGATGAGAGTCTTGGCACAAAGGATCTTGTCCGTCTGTCTGGTTTTACTCAGAGTTTCCTTAATGATGTCGCCGTAATCGTTGTAATACTGAAGCAGAGAATGAAGACAGAACAGAAAATTAAGCTCAAACTTACAGAACAAAGCGTTATATTATTTTAAAAATCTTAATTCAAAAGTTGATATAAAGGTGCTGTGAAGTCGATTTAAATCTTCTTATAAAAGCTTAAGTTTCACGACTTTCCACACCTTCATATAGTGTTTGAAGATGTCGGCGGCGGCCGGCATGTCCACGATGTCGTAGATGATGAGTTTGCAGAAAGCGGCGAGCAGATTCCTCCTCTTATGAAGAGCTTCGATCTTGTTTGCCTCGTCCTCCTCATCGCCCTCTGAAAGATGAGAAACAGTGGAAAGAATTGAAGCCCAGAAATGTGGAAATGGACCAAATTAGAACTAAAGATTTCTCCTTTTTGCTCATCAATCAGCTGCAGTTCCTTAAATTAATGGTTCCCCACTACTGGGGGGTTTATTTAGTATCAGGCTGACAAAAAAAAAAAAACAAGAAACTTTAATTGTTTTAATTTCTTTATTTTCTGATTATGGGGGACGTTTGATTTTTTTTTTGTTGCAAAAAAATTGTCTCAGAAGTCAGTAAAAATTTGGCAGATTTTCTTTACATAAGCAAAAAAAAGGTAATCTGCCAAGTGGATAAGAAAAACGGTTCTTGATAAAAATTATTTTTTTGCACGACAGAAAAAAAAAAGATTTTTTTCTTAAACAGAGGGTCTGTCATACTTAAAGATTCAGATCACCACATCTGCTCACTCTTGATCCCTTTCAAGTCATTCGCTATGATGTCTTAATTGCATCTTGCTACCTTCTTAAATTAAAATCCCAAAGCTGAAAAAGTGAATCAAAAAAACAAATCTCCTCTTTGTGGAGAAATTATCAAGTGAGAAACTGGAAGTAGTCTTCTACTTAACAAAAAAAATCCGTAAAATCTGTAAGTTACAGACAAAACCAGGATAAATTCAGACAGCAGCAACTGACTCTCTAATGTTACACGTGGAGTGATATTAACGTTAAAACAATTACAAAATATCAGTTTTATTTTTTTATTTTTCTTTATAAATCCGTCACACCTTAAGAGTCGGACGAGAATGAAGACGACGTCTGGTTGTTTGCCAGATAAGAGGAAAAATCTACATCACATTTGAATGGGTCCAACACAAAATCTGAGTTTAAACCATCTCCAGAATGGATGAAGATTGATGAAGATTTAAAAAATAATATTGTTTCTGACTCAAAAAAGGTATTAAAAGGACTTTTAGGCTAAATCCCCAATACCGTTTCATCACAGCAGAGCCAAGCCTTATGTCTTTTTTTTTTACAATTTTCATTTATAAGTCATTTTTCATTGTATTTATTGTGTGTGTGATCATGGGTTGCATGTGTTGATAGAGGGGGGGGGTTGGCTTTTTTTGTATATGTTTTTGTTTTTAATGTAAAGCGCTTCGAGCTGCGCGAAGCAAGAGAAGCGCTTTTTTTTTTTTAATAAATAAAGTTTGAAGTTTGATTTGGCAGAAATCTGTCAAGAAACCAAAATGATTCCTTTGTGTTCAAGAGAAATACATCAAGATTTAATCAAAAACCAAAACAGGATTATTTTGATCTTTTAGCCCTGAAACATAATCTTAGTCTGAATTGAGTTATTGTTAAAAATAACATTTCTATGAAAAATACTGTAATGTTGCCTTTACAAATCAGAAACAACTTCCTGAATATTTCTTTTCTGTAACATTTTTAGACTACTTTTTTTAAACTACATTCCATCTTTAATTAGAAAAATTAGATTCTCTGGAAACCAGAAACTGAACAAAACCCCCAAAATGCCGACTTCAGCCTCGGGACGACTGCTTAGTCTGAAGAACAGGAAGTCAGAGTTCCTCTCACCCATGCTCTGGCTCTCGTCGTCTTGGTCGATGAAGACGTGGTCCAGAACAAAGTTCAGCAGCTCGTTCTGCAGAGTGTTGTCGGGGTTGAACACCAGCGGCTGCAGCCCCTCCCTGCCCCCCGACACCAGCTGATGACTGAAGATCATCAGCAGGTCACAGAGCAGCATGAACGCCTGAGAGATGCACAGATATGAAGGGGTTACAAAATAAAGCCCCGCCCCCTCAGAATAATAGCGAATCTGATAGGTGTTGCCAGGTGTTTCTTACCTGTTCTTTAACTGGAGTGTTGACATTGGACAGACACTGCTGACACACAGCCAGAAAGGACTTGACAACTCTCCTGAGAGCCACCAGGTCGTCCTGCACAGAAACACACAAAGAGTCACAAATGGATTTTAGACAAGACTAAATGTCAGAAACAGCCGGTTATGAGGGGAGTTTATATCCCAGTACATCAGTATTTATGAGGGATGTAATGAATAACATCAAGAAGTTAATCTGAGATTAACAGGAGTATCAGATGAAAACCACATGTAAGAACGAGATTAGGTTTATAAAATAAGTATAAATTGATCATTAAGTAGATAATCTTTTTCTAGCAAACTTTGTTAATGTTTCCTCCTGTTGTGTCTCTACTAGTCAAGAGTCTGGTGATATGATACCATACGTATCCCGGCATGTTCCAAAACAGTACCAGACAATATTTTACTTTTTTTTAAATTATGATTTAAGAATTATTTGCATATTAACACCAATTTTCACATTAAAAAAATGTAAATTAAGTATTTAATGATTAAAACCTTAAGCACTGTAACTGTATCTCAAACAAATTCATGGTGATTTTCCTTTAGTAATTTAGTTAATATTTAAGTAAAAAAACAAGAGTAAGATTGAACTACAAGTTTGCTTATAAATAATTAACTTAATATTAACCTTAGCAGTATTTTAAAATCAATACAAGTGTTGCCAAATAAAGTATTGCGATATTTCACTGAATCAATATTTTCTTAAACCCCTCGTCTCTAATGTTTTTGCCTTTTTATGTACATGTGATGCAACCAAAGGAACGTCCAATCAGAAGCTTGCTTCTACTGAGTCAGGTCAATTAGAATTGGCTGAAGATGAAACACAGTGAAATGCGTGTTGTGTGCGCTAATCGTGTGGTAACCCCACTGAATACAACACTTGAATAAATTAATTAACTTTTTTTTTTTAATTACAAGGAACAAAAGTGTTTAAAAATTATTGTTTTTATGTTTGAGACTGTTATGTCAAAGACATTTGGTTTTCGTCGCTTAAAGTAATAAAACCCAATAAGAAAAAAGAAAAATCTAATCTAATCTAATCTAATCTAATCTAATCTAATCTAATCTAATCTAATCTAATCTAATCTAATCTAATCTAATCTAATCTAATCTAATCTAATCTAATCTAATCTAATATAATATAATATAATACAATACAATATAATAAATCTGGCCCACTAAACTGGAATAAATTATATATTTTTTCTTGTAATTTTGTAATTCCCCATAAATTGAACAAGTTTTGAAAAATGTGTTGTTGTTTTGTCATTCATGTGTGAGAATGAAGATGGTAATTTTTCTGATCACCACATGAAGGCAGTTTTCCTCAAAGTTTTCAGTGCAATTGCCTTTAAATACGAATAAAAGCCACCGTTGTGAAATAAAAACTCCAAAATACTATTTAAAAAAAAATATATATATTATATATATCAATTTTTCTAAAAATTAAAAAGTTTTCATCCAGATTGCTTTTTATTTCCTTCTCTTAAGAGGAAACACTCCACAAATTTACTCCTGGTTCAGCCCTTGTGTCAAATTTTAGACCCTTTTGTGAGTTAAAACATTTGCCCATCCCTGATCTAGACTGTATCGATTTCGATTAAAGTTGATTGAACCTTTTATTTACTGATTTGTGCACCGTGTGTTGAGATACACAACCCTAGTTTTGATTAAAGCAAGTAAATACGGTTTTTGATCTGCAAAATCTGACAGAAGCTTTCTATAGATCACTGTTAGCTTCAGAGACATAATCCAACCGGGGAACGTCAGACTCTGAGGGGTTAATCGCGACGTCTGACATCACAAGCACCTTGCTGGGAACCCCCTCTGTAATCTTGACCAGCTGCCAGAGGATGGAGTAGTGGGAGCACTGCAGCGCCTGCACGGCGATCTGCTCCGGCATGGAGCCCTGCTCGATGCCCGCCTTCAGCAGTCTGTAGCAGTTTCCAAACAGATCCCATCGGGTCAAATCGTGGGCGCTGGAGGGGACCAGAACGAAGCAGGTTGGAGATCTGAAGTGGACTTTATCTGACATTCTAAAAGAATAAAAATAAATAATACTTGTGGAACGCTGTGAGGCGTTTAAGGGTGGACAAGACGTTGTAGATGTCGTCGTCGTCCGCCTCTTCACCCTGCAGAACAACAACGGTAAACACAAAGAGTCCTGATGCTTTCTTAAAATTAGTGCTGCCACAAACGATTATTTTAATAGCCGACTAATCATCGATTAATTTTTCCGATTAGTCGACTAATCGGATCATGGACAAAGTGGATGTAAAGAAAATCTGAAATATGATTAGCTTTAAAACAAAAAAATCCTAAATAAGCTAAAATCGCTAGCATATAGCTGAAATATTAGCAAAACTCCAAATTAGCCTAAAAAAACTGTAAAAATTCTAAATTAACCAAAATAGGTAGCATGTAGCTGGAATAATAGAAAACTCCAAATTAGCCTAAAAAACTGTAAACATTTAGAATTAGCTAGCTAACATGTAAATGAAATATTAGCTAAACTCCAAATTAGCTTACAAAACTGAAAAAATCCTAAATTAGCCAAAATAGCTAACATGTATCTGAAATATTAGCAAAACTCCAAATTAGCCTAAAAAAACTGTAGAAATTCCAAATTAACCAAAATAGGTAGCATGTAGCTGGAATAATAGAAAACTCCAAATTAGCCTAAAAAACTGTAAACATTTAGAATTAGCTAGCTAACATGTAAATGAAATATTAGCTAAACTCCAAATTTGCCTACAAAACTGAAAAAAATCCTAAATTAGCCAAAAGAGCTAATATGTAGCTGAAATATTATCTTAATTCCAAATTAGCCTAAAAAACTGAAAAAGCCTAAATTAGCCAAAATAGCTAGCATGAAGCTAAAATATTAGCTAAACTCCAAAATAGCCTGAAAACCCTTAATAAATGCCAAAATGGTCTAAAAAGCTAGCAGAATGTCATTATAACTTTCAACTTTACTACAGTCTGACTCCATATAATATAAAGTAACGACTAATCGACTATGAAAATAGTTGTCGACTATTTTAATAGTCGATTAGTCATCGATTAGTCGACTAATCGTGGCAGCCCTACTTAAAATAAAGACGAGACACGGAGAGCAGATTCTCCCGCACCTCCTGCAGCAGCTCCTCCATGGAGTGCGCGAACCGGTCGGTCATCTCGTCGATCAGCTGCGAGCGGGCGATGTCCACGCGGTTCATGATGGTGTACTCCTCGGAGCACAGGATGCTGTAGGTCTTACTGCACGCCTCCAGCACGTCCGTCTCGATGTGCTTCTCCACCACCAGGCGGATCTGCTTCAACAAGGCGTCCAGGTGCTTCTCCATCCGCCCGGCGCTGTACACGTCCAGGTCGAAGTACTGCGGGATCTGCAGCAGGTTGGCCACCTTTTCGGCGTCTGCCTGGTACTGAGGGGAAATAGATCCGATAATATGGATTCTGAAGCTTCTCAGCTGGAGTCGCTTCACGTTTCAGCAAACTGACTCCAAACGACATAAAAAAATGAACTCGATCAATCAGTCCTTACCTTGGATAGCAGCATGGGCAGAGCCATGATGAAGTGCTCCGTCAGTTTGTTTTTATCGTCTATTTGAGTCTTCCTCTCTTTTGCTGTCAACACCTAAAAAAGCAGACAGAAAAACAGGAAATACATGAAAATAAAACATTTTCTCAAGTTTTTGAGCTTTTTACTTTCAGTGAAAATTTCACATTTATTCTCCTAGAGCAGGGGTCTGCAACCTGCAGCTCCGGAGCCACATGTGGCTCTTTGGTTAAAGAAAAATAAAAGCATTTTTAAAAAAATATAACTGTAAAAAGAACGTAAGAAGTAAAGTAAAAAATAAATAAATAAATAAAATAAAAACTCGATGCAATTAATTAAAGGACATTAGGCATCAAAAGCTTTTTGCCAGGTTTTTGAGTGCCAGATTTTCTATTTTTAAACAAATTCAAGGATGATTTTAAGTGTTTATAAAAAAAAAAGTCACTGAATTAGCTCTAATTTAGTTTATTAAATTAACAAATGTGTGCCTAGAAATTAAAATCTAATGATTTGCTGCATTGAGATGATCTGATGAGACTCAGGATGTCTTTTATTTTGAAAGGAAGTCATGTTAAATCTATGAAAAAAATGATAAAATATTTCAAGTTTGAGGAAAAAAAGCTTTATTTTATTTTGCCAGAAAAACAATCATTTATAGTTATCTTAATAGTAACATTAATATAAAAAAAAAATCATTGTCTTATTATTCCTGAGAAGTGATTGTGGCTCCTGTTATAATGCTGTGTTAAAGTTTCAGAACCCTGTCTTAGAGCAAGAAAAAAGTTACGCCTGATCTACACTAGCTGTGTTTCCATTACATTTATGGCGTATACTTGTATACTTGTATAGCGCTTTCTATCCTCCTCCAAGGGCCCAAAGCGCTTCACAGTCACAGACCCATTCACACACACATTCTCACACTGGTGGTGGCTCCGCTGCCGAACACTGGCGCCAACCTCCCACCAGAGGCAATTTAGGGTTCAGTGTCTTGCCCAAGGACACTTCGACACATGGGCGGGCAGGGAATCGAACTCACCATCTTCCGATCATGAGACAACTGCCCTACCACTGCACCACGGCCGCCCACAAAACTTTATTGAAATGTCACAAAAAAAGCACAATTTAACAGTTTTCATTGAATCATAATTAAATATATAATATAGTTAAATAAAGTCAAATGAATTTCTGTCATGACACTTGCTCATCTATCACAGGAGATGTTGGCGTCTTCTTCAGGCCATGAATTGCAAGCTAGGTGGTAGCGGCTAAGAATGAAGCCATTTTGGGAAATTGTGGTTTGTGATTTTCCAGAGGAGCTGTGGATCCAACAATTCCGCGTGATAACTTGAGATGAGCTCTGTGATGCTGAGGGACCTCTTGTAGAACTTTGGCAATCCAGCCCCATGGCCTCTCCTTCATCACTGAATCTTTGTAAAATACATGTTTGGTGTCATAAATGATGATATGTTTTGCCCTTCCAAAATTAAATGGTTAAATTCTCTTATGAATTTTTTTTTATTTAAAAAATAAAACGTTTTTAGTAGTGTTTTCAATATGATTATAAAGTTAACCAAAATCCCACAACCTAAATGTCTTAAAAAGTCATGTTTCATGTTGCTCTGAAGCCTCTGTTTCCAAAATCCCCCCCCCATTATGATTGCTCTGTGTCTCTCTCACTAGTATAAATCTTCACTGCTGCTAAAATGTCAATCAACATCAGTAATGTCCCGCATCCTTGAAAAGTAGTAACATTTTTGCCTAGCTAGATCTACATATTTAAACTGTTGCGGGGAAAAAAAGATGAGATTCGGGGTCATTATCGTCTTCATATTCCCACCGCCATCCCACATTGTAAAAGAATTGAGGAAAAGACCAGCTTCTCTCAGAAAATCTTTTACGTGCTTCTAACAGTTTTTTTTTTTATGTTACACATTTTATCTGACTTTTCCTGTTTACATGCCGCCTTCTGTGGTCTTTCAAAATAGCAGCCGGACTTTTCCATCTGTTTCCTTTTCCATTTTTCTAGACATTAATTAAGCTGCTCCTGCAGATGCATCTAAAATGAGGAACACATTTATGATTCAGGGGAAGAGTGAAGGAGCCCCAGAAGTGGAAGCAATGTTCAGTGCACTCCAGCTAGGGTTGCCAGATCTGATTTAGAATATTCAGCTAAGATACAGACTAAATGTTGCTTAAAACAATGCAACTTAAAAAAAAAATGATACAGGAACCAAACTAAAAACCCCCTTTTGTTCATGTGAATTTGTCACATCGACAGACTGGAAATAGAACTCGTGCGTAAAGCTTCCGTTGCAGAGGGATGAACCTCAGACGCAGATTTTTACGAAGGCGTTGTAAACATTTTTTGTGTGTCAATGCGACAGTTTCACACCACTGACGGATCTGTGTAAATCAGGCTTTAGCCGTCATTCGTAGGAAAGCCTGCGACTCACCCGTTTGCCGGTGCCTCTGCCGACGGGCGGGTGCGCCTCTGCCGCCTGCCGGATGGTGCACACCGTCAGCTCGATCAGCGCGCTCTCCTGCCGGTCGGACAACACTGCAGAGGCAGACGACAGATCAACCAGGATCTGGATAAGTCAGAAACCAAAAAAAAAAAAAAAGTTTTCTATGTGAAAACTCAAAAACGCCCGGCCTTACTCTCTTCCCCCTGCACCGGCTCCTCCAGCAGAAGCTCGGTCATGCATTCCCAGTCTTTCAGCAGCTCTTGGGAACTTTCCCACAGCGAGTCGACCAGGTACGCTGCGTGTTCGTGAAGCTGCACACAAGAGCAGAAAAACATAAAATCGTGGAGGAAAACCCATTAAAATGATCAAGTCATTTTTACAAACAAAAATACATGAACCTTTAGGATAAGGTCAAACAATAAAAAGTAAATCATACAAAATAAAAGTATCTAAGTTTGAAGAATTACACAAACGATTCCATAAAAAAATTAACCAAAAAATGATTTTCTTTATATTAAAAAATAATGTGAATTTGGATTGCATATTCCTAGAATTACTGTGACATTAAAGGATGTTAACAACTAGAAAAGGCTGCATTAGGATCTGTTTTGTTTACCTCACTCTCCAAAAAGAAGAGCACCAGCATGCGGATGAGATTCCCGTTGGGACTGCTCCTCCCTCGACGTTTGGCCAGAGCTTCTTCTGCCTGCGGATCGTGGCGACTAAACAATCTGTTGGCATAAAAAAACAAAAATAAAAGATTCATAATTTACAAAGAGGTGTGAAAATGCTGTAAAATTAAGATATTTCTACGTAAAGTAGGCTTGAAGGCAAAAGGATTTGACAAAACCTCTGTCAAGGACGTAATTTTATTTTGTTAAATAACATAAAATGTGATTATCTGTTCAATAGTTTCCAATAAATGAAACAAATTATTACCCTGATACTGATTCATATCTTTTTAGTAGACTTATTTTCAAATAAAGTGACTCACTTCCTGTGAAGAAACTCCCCGGCTGCCACGGCGACAGGCCGGTGGGCGGAGTAAACCAGGTGGTACACGTTCTCACAGTCTTCATTGGACAGAGCATCTTCACTGCCCCTGCAGAGAATCATCACAGCAGGTTATCCCATCTAACACTCAAAAAAACAACCCTGCAGGCAAAATATCTCATTCCTGACTGGTTTAAAGAATGTCTTTCATTTACAGGTAAATCTGTAGCTGCAAGACTAAAGGAGCAGATCGACTCACTGTAGGATGAGCGTAACCAGCCTGATGGCCTCCACGGCAACGTCATACTCTTTATCCAACGTCATCGACACAATACGGTCCTGAAAACACAAAAACGGTTGATAGAAATATATAAATAAACCCCAAAATAAAATCAAACGAAGAGAGGAAGAACTCGGTCTTCAGGGAGACTTCACCTTGAAGCGGTTGGTGAAAAGCTCCAGCTTTGGAAACAGCTCTCTGTTTGTGTAGAGGTTCTGCAGAGCTTTCAGACACTTCAGACGAACCTCTCCTTGCTAAAACAAAAAAAAAAAAAAAAAAAAAATTAAACAAATTGAAAAAATAACACAAAGAAAAAAATAAATAAACACGCGATTAAGATCAAGTTAAGTCTTTGCAATTAATGCAGACAAATATTTGAACAAACTACTAAATTGAATCAATTTCAGTTCAAAAACTCTGAGTTACTTTAAAAAATAAATTGATTTAATTAATAAATTTTTTTTTAAATTTAGTTAAGAACATAAACTTTAATTTAAAATGAACAAAGATGGAATTTTTACTCTTAAAAAAAAATTCTTTAAAACAAAATTGCTTCAAGTCCCTCATGACCTTTTTTTTTTTAATTTAAAAAAAACGTTCCCAATAGTGTTTTAATAATGATTATGAAGTTTTTAACCAAAATCCCACCACCTAAATGTCTTAAAAAGTTTTTTTTCTTGTTGATCTGAAGCCTCTGTTTCCATAGTCTCCTCTGAGGGGGCGTGGCTTTAAGAGCTCAGCTGAGCAGTCCGCCCCTGATTCCCCTCTGTCTGATAATGTTAGCTCTGTGTCTCGTTAGCGTAAATCTTCTACGATTCTACATGAAAATGTCAAGCAATGTGGGTAATGTCCAGCCGTACGGTTCTGATCTGGATGTCAGCTCGGACGAGGAAGTGAGGATCGAACTTCCTCCAAAATCCTGATTCTTTCTCCTTCCAGTTCACCAAAGACTCTTTAAACTAATTCTCCAATGTTTACTGATGTTACTGTGATCAATACATTCAATCCATTGGTTTCTCAGAGCAGAAAATAATGAAAGCTAGCATCAAAATGTTCTTTTTCATAAGAAAAATTCCACACATACATGTTAAAAATTCAAAAAACATGATTTCCACCGGAGAGGGGTTTTAAAAATCAACTACATTCATGGATTTGATGCATCAATATTCTATTTTCCCCAATTAAAAAAAGCAATAGATTTTGGATTATTCACCCGATCGTGTAATGTCCAGCCGACGTATTTCAGGTAACTGTCGTTGAGGAAGGCGTCGCTGTACATCTTCATCCACACTCCGATCTCCTCGATGCAGATGGCTCGGATCTCCGCAATTGCATCTCTGATAAAAAAAAAAAAAAAAAAGAGAAAAATATGAGTTTTCTGACATAAAAACTTGTTATAGAACAAGATGCAGAACTTCACCTGTAGCGATGCACAAAGATGCCCTTGAAGATGGAGTTCATCATGTTCTCTATTTCATCCTGATTCTCTTGAAGCTGCATAGAAATAAAACATTTTTTGGTCTTTTTAATAAAGCGAGAATATTGGCTGATCAATCGAAGCATTTTTTAGCTGAACTTTAGAAAGATAATTTAAGCTTTTTAGTCCTAAAAAGGGTGAAAGAAGACATATCTTTTCATATGGATAAAATAACCAACTAAAAGCAGTTTTTTTATGTTTATAAACCCGACCTCTTTCCTCTTCTGCAGCAGCAGCTCCAGCTTCTCGTTGGCCCGCTTCCCGACCATCTTGTTCCTCTCGGCCTCGTACTGCCTCTGCGTGTTGTCCTGATGGATGCTGAGGTTCAGCGCCACGTTCACCAGGGCGGTCATCAGCTTCATCGCTGCACGGACGCGCACACGCGTGAGCCTCACAAATAGACAAACGGAGCCGCGAAAGGCTGACAGAACCCACCTGCGAGGGTGGAGGTGTGTCTGAAGGCTCGCACTTGGGAGTCGGAGAGCCCGGTGAGGAGGGAGATCACCGTGTCCATCATGTACTCGTCGTATATGATGCTGTACTGACACTGCCGGATCAGAACGCTGATGAACTCGCAGAAGTTGTAGCGGAACTTTTTCCACATGGGGCCCGGCATGGTCAGAGGATAATCCCCACTGTCCTGTGGACAAAAACGAAACATCGATTCAGACTCAAACTTACACGATGTTTACGCCGCTTCCGAAGCAGGTCGTTACCTCATCGAACTCCTCCGTCATCTTACGAATGATCTCTGCATTCTGCATGTTCCTGAACATTTCGATCCTCACGGTGCCTGGTCACACAGCAACACGACACGCGATCAGATTCACGTCTCTAAAACTCGAGGACGAGTCTTCTCACCTTTGCAGCCGGAGCACTGGATGAAAAAATTGATGAGGTCCAGAAGCGCCAAATCCCGGTCCTGTTTGTAAGACTCGATCCAGTCGTCCACCACAGACTGTAAAGACGAAGAGATATGATAATGAAAAACACTACGGTTTGTTTAAGATCTCAAAAAGAAAGTCCAAATTACTATTTCTGCTTAAAGTAACCGTAAAGCCTTAATTTTCCCCCCAAAACAATGATGTTTTTCTCATAATATCACAGGGTTTCCACAAGTTTATTGTGTGAATGCATTCAACGTTTTTCACTTTTTCCTTATTTTTCCGTACGTTTGACACGTAAAAACTCAAGCACACTTAATGCAATTTCAGCAATCTTGGTAAAACGTTCCGTTAAGGACATTACTGCTTGTATTTTTGTTGTTTTCGCAAATTTTACGGTTTTTGCGATTTTTGCGCAATTTATGCTAATTTTTAGCCCTATGTTAAGTCAATGGGAACATTTTTCAAATCGTTATAAAACTTTCTGCACTTATGCTTTTTCGGCTAATTTGGCACCTTTTGAGGGTTTTTTGGGCTAATTTGGAGGTAAGCTAACATATTAGCAACGTGTTAGCATTTTTGGCCAATTTGGCAACTTTTTAGGTTTTTTTGGGCTAATTTGCAGTCAAGCTAACACATTAGCAACATGTTAGCTTTTTTGGCAAAATTGGCAACTTTTGAGGGTTTTTTTGGGCTAATTCTGAGTTAAGCTAACATATTAGCAATGTGTTAGCTTTTTTGGCTAATTTGGCAACTTTTTAAGTTTTTTGTGCTGATTTTAAGCAAAAATCTTCAGCATTTTCAGCAATCACATTCCGCAAAATGCATTCATACATGCATTATCGGAGGTAATGTACTTTTCTAGTTTATTTTGTGATAAAATTTTTATTGTTTTTTAGAAAAACAAGTATACAAAACAGGTACAAACGGTTGGAGGGTAATCGGGCTTTGCCTTCATTGTATACCTTTTACAATTAAAAAAACATACAGAACAAGATGAGAAAATACAAGAGGAGATATCCAAAAATAAATAAATAGACAAAATGAAAAGTCACAAAGATGCCTCCAGAAATGTTTTGAGTGTCATATTCGTATCAGTCCACATTTTGATTGTTTCTTCATCACCAATGAATGCGTGCAGTGGACAGTTCAAGATACCCAATATCAATAAATGAGAGCAACCATTGTCTCCGAGTCAGAAGGGACCGCTGCTTCCACCTGGTTGTAATCATCTTTTTGTTAAACCAGTGAGAAAGATGTGCTTCTTCAGCTTATTCATTGTTAAATGTTTAAGGTTATTCAAAAGTAACAAGGAAGACGAAAGAGGAACATAAATATTCAGTAAAATAGAAAGATTGTTTGTCACCATCCTCCAAAACTGCGCCGCTCCTGCACACTCCCAGAGGGGCAAAGTGTACAGCTTGGGTCTGTTCTTATTTTCATATTATCTAGTAGGGGTGTAACGGATCACGGAAAATCCGTGGTCCGTACGGATCAGAGGCCACGGTGCGGGACACGTGTGTACCGCGGACCGCTCGAACACTCTACCCCCCAAACGCGGACACCTCGCGCTAGTGTAATTTAAACCAATTGTCCGTTCGCATCGAATGGAATTTGTGTCAAATTCCTGTAAATCCTTTTTGTTTTGACAAGCCCTAAAGTAGCTGCTTTCTGTTTATCTTAAAGTCTGTTCACCTGTCCTGAAGCTGCGTGTGGGAGGAGCTTCTGTCAAAAACTTTTGTCGACTTCACAATGAAGGAAGCAGATGGATAAATATCAGGTTTATTTAATTTTAAGAGCTGAATAAAAGCATCGGTACTCATTTCCATTAGTGGGTTCACAGAATCTCCCAGTTAAACGCAGCAACTGTCCCGCACAGGAGAAAGCTGCAGCTCCGTTACGGGCTTTCCGGTGGAATCGCGGAACATTGTACGGCAAGCCAGAGATGTCAAAATTGACCAGGAAAAGCTGACGCAGAAGTGCCACGTTTTACAGAAAATTATCATTTAAAACATTTAAATGTTCCCACAGTTAGTTTCAATAAAGCAATTCATACCCAAAAAATTTGTAACTGTTTTATTTATGATTTAATTTTAAAGGATAATCCAGATAGATTTGGTATTTTCAACACTATTTTTAAGCATTCTTTTCTCTTAGTTTTTGTAGATTTGGTCTAAAAACATGTAAATGTAATCAGAAACTACAAGTTTTAGTATTTTTTTGTGTTCAAAATATAAATATGTTTTGTTTTAATAAATAGGCTTCAATGAGCAAATGTTTTGTTGTTGCATATGTAAATATTGTGTGTGTGAGGTACTTAAAATGCTTATTGAATTTATGAGTTAAACTGTTTCCAAAAATTAATTTAGCTTTGATATTGTTTGGGTTTTTTTTTCGTTTTGTTTTTTTCTTTTTTTAAATTTTGGTACTTTTTGCTGATCCGAAAAATGATCCGAACCGTGACCCTAAAACCGTGACACGATCCGAACCGTGGGTTTTGTGATCCGTTACACCCCTATTATCTAGTCTGCGTGGTGTCATATATGTTCTATGGATGAAATTAAAGTGAATTTGTTGGTGATCTGGGTTTCTACATGACTCCTTAACTGTATCCCAAATGTCATCTCAGTCTAAATTAGAGTCAAGGTCTATAATATCTCTACGCCACAGCAGATCTAGCTTCAGGGGAAGGTGGGTTTCAGCAAGTTTATTATCGTTAAACTTTTTATTACTCATCAAAAATTAAGACCAATTTCTCCGCCTGTTTAATTTTTCTTAAAAAGGAAAAATTAACATGATTTACAAACAAAGTCAGAGAGCTGGCTGGATTCCTGTTTCCTCATGATCCAAACTGCAGCTTCTTGCCTTGTTGTTTGCGGTCTGCGTTGCAATGCTTCAGCGCGCTATTTTTTCTTAAAAAGGTTGAGCGATACATAACAAATGGCTCATTTTTTACATTTTACATTAGTTGATAAATAGTGTATGGATGAATTTTTTTTTTTTTTTTACTGAAGTTTCTATTTCAATTTTTTAGGGCTCAGATATCAAAATTCAAGACATTTTTAAAGCTAAAGGTTCATAAATTCAGGAACCTTGAATCTAGAGCACCTTATTTATGGATTTATTCTGGTTCTGTTTACTGGTGTTGAAGAGATTTAGAGAGATTAGATGTTATTGTATATACGCTAATGTGGATAATATGTGGCAGTAACAGGTTCCTAACAAGGTTGGGAGTTGAAATAGTCACAGTAAGGTTTGTTTTATTGGTGTAAGCCTGTTTTTTTTTTCAGTGTTGCATAAAAGGTTGGGGGTTACACTTATTGAGAGGAAGCTCCCATGGCTAATGCTTCAAACGCTAACGTGTTACAAACAAGTTCTAGAGTTGCTGTGAACAGACTCAATTAATATTACTAATTAAAGTTTTCAGAGTAGGAGGCTACTGAGGAGAAAGTAGGAGGCGACCGCCGCGAGCCGATCCGAGCCGATCCAATCCGATCCTCTGCGTCAAAACAATTTGAAAATGATTTGATGCATTTGGGCCATTCTTTCTGCTGATTTAAAAAGCAGTAAAGGGAGATTTAGTCTTCAAATTCCTCACCACACTTTCCTCCAACCTGTTTTTTTTTCCTGTGACTGCTTATTTATGTCATAACTTTTGAGGAGGATTATTGTTTGAAAAGTAAACTTACTTGTGACATTAAAATAAGTTTGATTAGAACTTTACAAATACATTTTCTTCCCATATTAAGCTGTAAACTTTACAAATTGGAAAAACTTCTAAGTTTACCAAGTTGTTATTATTGTCTGTTCAATGTCATTTGACACCACACTGAATAATCAAGATGCTTTATTTTACACTAAAGTAGTACGTCTAAAACTAATACTTTTGAGGTCCCTGTTTATGTATTTATTTAAATAAACTTGTATGTTCCATTTCTAATACCATGTGGTGATCACCTGTTAAAGCTCCATTTGAATACATTTCTTCTTCTGAATAAAGTCTGACTAACAGATGAACCTATCTGACTTTTTTGTCTCACCTAATCCACTAAACAGTTCGCTGTAACATAACTTTATTAAAAAATAGACCATTCAATGACATCTGCCCTATAAATGAAAAAAATTCTGTATTTTTGTTCCAATTCTAAAAGCAAATTAAAGATTTTACAGAAAATGAGGAGACTTGGCTTCTCTCTTTATTTTAAAAAACAAATACAAATTTCGTTCTTATTTTCATGTTTGACTGAAAGTGCTAAATTCTTTTTTACTCAAAATGTGGGCAAACCCTCAACATATCTGGAAAAAGAAAAGTCCTTGTTCTTCATTAATTTCATTAAAAAAAACTTCTTGTCATATTTGTTTACACTACTACCCTCACAATTCAAATTTAGATTTTTTGGTCACAGCTTTGTTTTGGTTTGATATATGATTTTAGTGAAAAAAAAAATCAAATTTGCTGACAGATAAGTAAAAATAAAAAAAGTCTTTCAGTTGGCTCATTCTAAGCGTGGTCTAAAAGTAGCCCACATTTTTTATGTAAACAATAAAGAAAAATAAGAGCTAAACGAGAGTTTTATTTTGAAAGGCGTTCCTCTACTGTCCCGTGATCCAAACAAACTACACGTTCTGCTTGGTTAACACGTTTCCGACGTTACCTGCATGGCGCTCTTGCCCAGTTTCACCACCTCAAACAGAGTGACGGGATCTCCACCGTCCCCGTTGTGTTGAGCCACGCCGTTCGCCTTGCCCCGCCCTCTGGGCACCGCCATGACTTTGTCTGTCGGCGACTTCCGCGGCTTCTTGTTGGACGTCTGAGAGCAAAAAAAAAAAAAAAAAAACCAGCACCGTTAAACGACCGAGGGATCAAACAACCGCCAATGTCTCCGGGCTCGTACCACTGGCTGTTTTCCAGGCCTCCCTCTCTTTTTCTTTCCTTTCATCTCCGGCTCATCCATCTCACTCATGTTCAAACTAAGGCCCACGCCGTCTGCAGCCCCAGACTCATTGGAAGAGTCCCTGAAACAGCAAAACCAGTTCAGCCTTTGATGCTGCTGCTCATCCACAGCGGGAGTTTTGTTTAAGGAAAGATTTGGATCACAAGAGGAAAAAAAACTGATTTAAGTAACATTGAAACTGTCAAACATCATACAGCACGGGAATCGTTTAAAACCATAAAATTCTTATCGTTCAAATTCTTTCACAGCTCGTTTCCTGGTCTAAAAGAGCTGCTTTAATCTTTAATTTTACTGCTTACTTTGTATTTTATTTATTTAGTTACTATTATTGTTATTGCTATTTGTATTATTTTTATTCTTCTTACTACTGTTTTTAATGTAACTTGTCTGTAAGCGTCTCTGAGTATCTTTTAAAAGCGCTATATAAATAAAATGTATTATTATTATTATTATTATTAAAGCCACTTAAATGGGATCACTTACTGTAGGACGGAGAGCTCAGAGGTGATCATCCTGGCTTGTTGGGGAGGGGGACCCTTTAAACTGCTGCCTTACAGAATGGGAACACTTCAGGTGTGGGGGTGAAGGCACCTGGCGGCAGGTTGAGGGAAGGGGGGGTAGGGAGGTCTGGAGGGCACGGGAAGAAAGACCCTGATGGGAACTGTGTTCGCCTCACCGGCAATTAACTCTTTTCAGGTCCTGGAAGAGGAAAAAAAAAAAAAAAGAAGCAGAAAGAAAAAGAAAAGTTTTACTAAACTGCACTTTTAGGAAATTTACAGCAACAACAGATACAGAAAAGAAGACGGAATGTGAGCCATGAAAATGACGGACTAAACAGGTAAGAAAAATAAGTTACTGGATATAAATATGACTTATGAAGGGGAAAAAGGGTGAAAGGGCGACACCAACTGGTCAATTTGGTAACTACAACAGCAAAAAGCATGAGGAAGGAGGGAAGGATTTTTCCATAGAAACTGTTTAAAAATATGGTATTATATTAAAAACGTAAGTTTTAAATTGACAATTTATTAAAAAGAGAGTTGAAAAAAAGAAAATGGGACATTTTTTTATTTAAGATTTGACTCTTAAAGTTGGACAAAATGGTCTGAATGAAGAAGATGAGGAATCCAGAAAACAAAAGAGACAAAACAGTTGCAAATATTCCTGATGGAAAGATAAAAAAAAAAAAGTTTAAATAAAACAAAATGAGAAATGAAACAAACTTTTAGAATCTAATCCCCAAATTAAGAATAGAGTCTGAGAAATACCGTTTTGGACCAAGAGAGGCAGCATCCTCCACAAAGTGCTTTGCCCTCAGCCTCTCTCTGAGCGGCTTAATTGGGTTATAATTGAAAAAAAAGGCTCTGGGAAAATCAAGTCAGGCTCATTTCGGTTCTGTCACAGTCCCAGAACGATCCTGTTCACCTAGAGATAATTTTGGGGGTTTATTTTCCCCAGAGTACCTGAAAATGCATGCATGTGTGTTTGAAGGTAGGCCTGGGGAACAGTAGGGGGCAGGCTAAGAGAGTGTGTATTTAAATGCTGTCTTTCACTTAGTGTTTATAGTGTGAAATAACAGGAGCAGCAGAGACCAGACTTTTTTCCCGCTCAAGAACACGCAGATCACAGACCGGCCTGCTGTCTGCTTCCCACGAGGAAGGACAGATCCGAAACGTCTCAGACTTCACACCTCGAACGCAGCAAAGCAAAATCACCCAAACAATTTGGAGCAACACAACAATAAATGTGTTGCAAATATAAATGCAAAGTACTAAAGAAGGAATTACTTTCATAAAATAAAAGAATCTACTTTTTAAGATTTTTCCTCAATGAACCTTAATCTATAATCTGCATTTTTGACATAGGTTGACAATCTGATAATTAATACTGAGGATCATTAACAACCCATAGAAAGCTTAATTTTTCTTAGTTCCACCCACTTCCATGCACCTCTTTACGCTTGAGTGCCATTTCTACTTTTCTTTTATCATCATCATCATCAGTTAATATCTCCCAGAAGTGACAGAAGCTGATTTTATTTGCGCGTGTGTGTTGTTCTTGTGTGTGTGTGTGTGAGCCGCAGGCCTGTCTGAACCATTATCAACAAATGACAAAGTAATTCTCAAGGCGCGCTGGCTCCTCTTATTTTCCAGACAGTGGAGCGCTCTCTGCTTTTTCACACGCTCTAGAGTGGAGCGGCTTCAACAGGAGGCGTTAAATTATTTGCTCTGAGCCTTCTGAACGACTATTAAATTATTTGAGGAAACCATTGAAGCTGCCAGCTCGCACTCAAAAAGCCTCTTTTCAAGTTTTCTCCAAAACAAATAAAAGGATGCTACAGCGAAAAAGAAAAGTGAACATCGCTGTTCAGTTCTTGAGAGTATCAAGGTACAAAGAACAAAAAATATCAGTAATTTATGATTTCTGCATTCCTAGGGATTATTTTTGTAACTTATTTTTTTATAAGTCTGACATTTCATGCTAATGTGATAAGCTGAGGTTACAAATGTTTCTCCCAGTAGAAAAGTTGCACCAGATTGATGACTTTTTTCCTTTTTTGTTGACATAAAAACAAACTAATGTAGCAAGAAGACGCATAAATACAACCTTAGACTAAATACTTAGTTGAAGATTTCTTTATATGAATATGACAGTATTTTGTATATATGTGGTATGGGACAAGTGTGTTTTATAAATGAGCCAACCTAAAAAAAAATAAAATAAAAAACACTGATAGTTCAGAGTAAGTTTGAGTGTTAGCAAACATAATTTTTTTTTAATGACAAAAGGTGCACAAATATTAAATACTAGAAAAACAAATATACAGTTGTCTGACTCTTAAAAGTCAGATTTTTTTTCATTCAAGGAAACTACAGCTGTGAAAGCCACAAATACAATAGTGGAATAAATGACTGAACTTTTTTTTTTCCAGCTTTAGCAGATTTCTAAATTTCAGTGATGGTTAAACTCGATTACAGAAAGATTCAAATAACAAAATAACACAGAAATTCCAGATTTTTAAATTCTACTACTGAGGAGAAAAAAATGAAAATTTAAGATAAAAAACAGCTAAAGGAAGATGAATATCTTATGATATGTTAACACCAGGCTCAGAAATGCACATTTATGCCAATTTTAGGCTTCCACATTCAAAGCTCTTTCTTTCACATAGAGCTGGGTATCGATAATAAATTCCAGAATCGATTAGATTCCGATTTTTTTCCATTTTCTCGATCCCCTCAATTCAATTTGAAGCTTACACAGTTTAGACATATAGAAACATTTGTTTAGACATACAATTATAATAAACTTGAATGCGCATTAGCATTACCCGTCTTATGGGAAATTCTATTAAACGTCAGCATCAAGCTAGCAAACCTTAGCTTTATGTGCTTGATTGAACTCTACTTTCATTGATCAATTATTGATTTATTAAGCTTAGATTGAATAAAATCGATTACTCACTTATCAACCCAGCCCTAATTTCTAGTGCAAGTTTTTAAGTCAAGCTCTATGTGCAAAACCCGACACCACTGATTGTGTAAAATTTAACCAATTGAACTTTGACAACCAGGCCTGATAGTGACACGTGTGTAGTGTCCTTTTGAAAACACAAAAGTACAAACCGGTTGAATTGACCATGAAGGAGAAATGAATCATTGTGATTTGTGCCTGGTCGGAATTATACGACACCAAGTTTTGAATAGAGATGTGAAAGAAAACGCCTAGAGCGAGATTGGCTAGACTTTCACTACTTTGACATTTTGCACCAACCCTCTTTCAAGTGTTGGTAAATTCGCTAGTACCGGTGAGTATAAAGTACATATTTGTGCAACCACATTGAGAACTAAAAGTCACAGTTTTGAGATCAAAATTTTCTAAGTTGCAAACGAAAATGTTCAGGTTTGAAAACAAAATCTTGTAAGTAGCAAATAAAAATATTACATTTTTGATGTTTTCTAATGCGTAGTGTCTCATCTTGCTTTCTCCCTATCTTTGATTTTGCGCTCACAACTCTGAGCAGAGTGTGATATTTGTGCTACCAAACAGCCAATCAGAGACAAGAAGGTTCATGCTGAATTTGTAACGTGGTAGCACAAATATAACTTCATAGAGTAGCAACGATCCAACGGCTAGAAGCGAATTAAAAACGTGTTCTTGAACGCACAGCTACTACAATGAAAACAGGAATCCCAATAAAGAATTTCAGTATTTGAATGCTTCTACTCAGCTGCTTTTGTCATCTCTGCGTCTCACTAAACCAACGGAAATTAAAATGGTTTTCAATTTAAATTAAGAAATAACAGAACCAGAAGAGAAGAAGCATTCACTTACTGACTTTTGAGTACAAAAGTCTTATTCTGTCACTAATAATCTTTTGAAAACTGCAGGTGATAATATCAATAGAGTACAGGCACAGTGATATCTGGAAAAAATACACATAAAAACAAGGAAGAATTAGTACTTTATAATACTTAAACTTGGCCCAGAGAACTGTATTTCTTCATATAGCAGTCCATGTGTGTGTGTGTGGGTGTGTGTGTGTGTGTGTGTGTGGATCTACTTAAGGAAGAGTGCAGAGACAACGAGTGAGCATCAGAGTCACTTAACATGCACAACATGTCCTCTAAGAGGCAGGCCGGTGTTGCTATAGCAACTAGTGTGGGTCATAAGCCCAGCGGTGATGGCATATTTGATTGGGTGAGTTGAGACGGGAGGGACCACAGTGAGAAAAGAGCAAAACAACAGCACTGCCTACAGACGTGCTCCAAAATCTGACTGAGCGACTCCTAAAGGACTCTGCCGCGTCGGGTTACGCTTCAGTTCAATCCCCAGAAACATTTAGTGAAAGTTTGACAAATAACTTTAGGAAACACAGTAAAGTGTTTGTAAATGCAGCTTTTTTTGTTCTTTAAAATGATGTTCCAAGTCCCGTTCCAATCATCTTTTGATTTGTTATAAAAGTGTTTTTTTTTATTACGATTATGCCGCTTTTAGGTGGTAAAATAATGTGTTGTTTTCGAGAACATAGTTTGGACTGAGCGGGAAGAGAATAGCCAAAGAAACAGGAAAAGACCCATTTCCAAATTAAGTGCATACACCAGTCATGTTTTCATTTCCCATCGGTAACTACCATTGACTGTATAATCACTGGACTTATCAACTCCTCCCCTCTCATGTTCCAAACAGGAAGTACCTGCAGGTTCCAAGATGGTCAAAATCTCAGATTTCTATTGAGAAATAGACAGTTATTTCTCATTTTTCAGAATTACAATTCTTGCTCTGATACATTCTTCTTAGCATCTACTTTCTAATTCTTATTTTTCAAAGATTTTTTTTTTCCTTTATCGGAAGTTGTAAACTGACCAATCAGATGTCTGAATAAAAGCATGTGGTGCCCGCTGGCCCCACCTCAAATGTTTGATTGACAGCTTCTCCCGGCTTTAAGTGGAAGAAGTGTGGACTTCAAACACGCACTCTAAAAACGTGACTCAGACCGACTTGGACTAATCCCTGTTTGCGAGTTACAAAATGGCGGCAGACAATCAGGAAGTGAAGGAGAAGGATTTGGCCTGATTTCGCGAGCGCCTGAGGTAAGGGAATTTTTATGGGTGACGTCAATACCTTGATATGTCCGGTAAAATGATATATGTCAATGGTAATTACTGACGTCTCAATAATGGACAGACACTGTCCATGAATAATACTGATCTATTACAGCTTGGTGAAAATAAAAATAAAAATAAAAATTAAAAAAAAAATCACAAAACAATGAATTAATCTTTACTAGGGGTGTAACGGATCACGGATTTTCCATGGTCCGTACGGATCAGAGGCCACGGTGCGGGACACGTGTGTACCGCGGACCGCTCGAACACCCACCCCCCAAACGCGGACACCTCGCGCTAGCATAATTTAAACCAATTGTCCGTTTGCATCGAATGGAAGCTCCGTTACGGGCTTTCCAGTGGCATCGCGGAACATGTGTATGGCAAGCCAGAGATGTCAAAATTGACCAGGAAAAGCTGACGCAGAAGTGCCACGTTTTACAGAAAATTATCATTTAAAACATTTAAATGTTCCCACAGTTAGTTTCAATAAAGCAATTCATACCCAAAAAAATATTGTAACTGTTTTATTTATGATTTAATTTTAAAGGATAATCCAGATAGATTTGGTGTTTTCAACACTATTTTTAATCATTCTTTTCTCTTAGTTTTTGTAGATTTGGTCTAAAAACATGTAAATGTAATCAGAAACATCATGTTTTAGCATTTTGTTTGTGTTCAAAGTATAAATATGTTTTGTTTTAATAAATAGGCTTCAATGACCAAATGTTTTGATGTTGCATATGTAAATATTGTGTATGTGAAGTACTTCAAATGGTTATATGATTTAAAGCATTTCCAAAAATGTATTTACCTTTGATATTGTTGGGGTTTTTTTTTTTTCGTTTTGTTTCATTTTTTAATTTTTTTTTACTTTTTACTGATCCGAAAAATGATCCGAACCGTGACCCTAAAACCGTGACACGATCCGAACCGTGGGTTTTGTGATCCGTTACACCCCTAATCTTTACTTTAAAAATATTATTTTGTCAAATTAAAAACTTTGATTTTACACTAATGTATTGGATTTTATCAATCAAAAATAGTAATTGGTAATTTTTTTAAAAATAAAAGTTCCATTGTTTTTCTAATTTTACTTGTAGTTATGTAAAATAAATATTTTTACACTTAACTAACAAAGACAAAACCCAAATCGAGTTGTAGAATTAAACTAACTGTAAAATCCTGAATAAAAATCTAAATGTTGGTACTCTTAAAGAAAATAATGCAACATCAGTATTTAAAAGACCATCCAAAATCCACTTTTTGAGCTTATAAATGCATTTTAATATTAATTACTCACAAAAGAACAACCCTAATTTGATCCATTCACGTATTTCTGAGTATTCTTCTAAAACCTGAGCACCAGCCCCTTCCAACTAATGAAAAAAAAGGGCTTCCTAAAGAGCTGATGTAGACAAGTGATAACGGCCTCTTCTAGGAAGAGTCTGTACTGCCAGTACCGCCTCCCAGGCTAACACAACCAAATTCTCCGTGGCGCTAGTGATACTTAGCAAAACGCTTTTAATTTATATGAACAACGTATATCTTCCAATTGTATCCAGTCTCTTACTGACAGCGTCTCCAATATCCGCTGGGTCTAACAGGCGTTGGTTACTATTAGCCGTAATGGCCGGCTCCTTTAAGTTTACATTTTTTGCGGTGGCATATGCCAAAGAGGAGTGAGTGGATACTGAACGTATCCAAGAATGGCGCAAACAGATAGGCGACATTGAGAAGACGGCTGTAGAAAAACAATTTCCTGGTGGAGGTGTGAAGAAAGTGAGCATTGAATTAGAAGAACTGGTTTGAACGTGGGTTATTGAGCCAAGACGGAAAAGTTTGCGTGAGTCTCCAGGAAAATGATTCACATGAAATTGAAGATTGATGATGTTTCAAAGTGAAAAGAAAATTGTTTATCATATCATAACTCAATGTTTTTAAGGTTTTAAATAATCCTTAAATGTTCATATCATCTTGTCAGCATTTTTTGACCAAATTTCACTGAAAAATGAATCCATTTGCCACCACTATTCTGTCTGTAATGGAAGACACACCGGTCTAGGTCGACCTCATGAAATGGGCGGGCACCACAAGGAGCGAAAGATGGTGCCTCGGAGATCGAGGCGTTCATATTTCATAAATGATTTGTTCTTTAGTATGGCAAAGGTAATACATTATCACATATATGAATATAGTTTACTCTGAAAGGTTTAAGGATAGCACGGTATAGGCCTTTTAAAATCTGTATTACAGATTTTCACTGCCTTCTATGACTACTATTGCATCAGTTATGTGTCAATTTCATTGGTTTATTTTTTTTAGAGAGATAGATTTTTTAACTCTTCAGAATAAAACACAATCGTTTTACCAGAGAATCTGCATATTTCTTGGACAAGAAGTAAATCAATGAATGGAGAATTAAAGGATCAAGCAAAATAAAGTGCTGTCATGGCATTTGACTCTACATTATCCTAGTATGCCTAAAAGGGCCAAGAGCCGTGATTGGTCAGAGGAGTTTTTCCAGTCAACTGTGTTGTTTTGCATGTTTACCTCTTTCATCTGCAACAATCTGCCTTTGCAGAGAGAATAACGAGAGATCCCTAAACCAGGCTCGAGACTATGCTGGCAGTTACTAAAGTCGTAATAAAACATTTTGACAGCCGTTGTATACTTTAGAAAATTGCTATCAAGTCAATAAGAAGAATGAAATATAGGTATATTGCCAATTTTTGAGAAATTTAAAGGACTTTAGGTCCAAAAAATACCAACTCAAACTTGCAGAAAATACAGTTTTGTCCCATGCTTATATACAATGCATATGAAAAACAAGAAATTATGACAAAAAAGTGTTTTATTATTGTAAGATTTGGACAACAAATGAATATTTGCCTTAAACCACTCTGCTTGGAAACAAAAACCCTAAACCTGAGTCAAACCTCCACATGCTTGCACACAAAAAAGCACCAATATCTTCCCTCAGTTTTACTCCCTGCTGGCTGAACCTCCTGACAGCCATAACCTGTACTGCATCTGCTATAATTGCCTATTATCTCTGGAGACTATGTGTTGTGAGTCCCTGTTTCCAACACAGAGGGCTACGACTGTGCAGCACAGTAAAACTATGGAAAATGTGAGGGAGAGCTTTTCACATCCAGATCCGATTTAGAGTATCAACTGGACTGTGAGGTTATGAGCAGATCAAAATATTACTGCATAGTACTACAAGGAAGCAATACAGAAAACACTGAGAAGGAAATAATGTAAAAAAGATCAATAAAAGGCACTAAAGAAATTAAAGTTTAAATTGCATTTCATGAAATCAAAACCTATATTAATACTAATTCTCTTTAAAGACTACATTTTCAGGAATCAATATGTTGTTCTAAAGATGAGTTTCCCAAAATTGGTTAAAATCACAATTAACATGAGAGTCAGGCTTGTGTGGCTGTTGCAAACTCTTTTCTTGGAACTGCATAAAAGTCTTGATAACCTTGGAACTTTTGTAAATTAACCCTTATAAATATTTTAAAATTTGTGCCCTTCTTCAACATCCAAACTCTTAACCCCTAAACGTGTTAACGTGATCCTTAAAATGTATAGAATTTGACTTTCTCAGATTTGATTATATAATGAGCTGAAAAAAGGTTCTTTGAAAAGGCAAATGTTTAAGAGTCACTTTATAAGATTTATTACACATTATTCATTTGCAGTTCCTCATTTGAGTACTGCAAAATAAATTAAAAAAAAGACAAAATTTAGACGACACAATCACATCTAAACATGAAAGATACTAAGTGTATCTTTGCTTTATACTCATAATTACAAAGACTTATAGTTCCGTTCATAATAGCTAAAAATAGAAACTTAAAAATGTTGAACAAAAGGTCAAGAATAACAGGTTATTAGGAGTCTTAATTAGCTGAACTATATACAAATATTAATTCATTTTTCATTGTTTTCAAATTTAACAATTCATGTTGAGAATTTCAATTTTTCTTTGGGCACTTAAGTTATACAAAAGCTTGTGACAAACACTAAATTCAGAGAAAACAATGGAAAAGAATAAATATTGGAGAAGAACTATAAATTTGTTTCTCTCATGTTTTTTTTCACATTATTCTTTTTTGTAGAAATAAGTCGAAGTGCTTTAATCAAAACGATAAACTACCATAATGCTAACAGTATTTCTTTGAAGTTGTGGCAACATAAAGCTAATCTAATTTCAGTGCAAAAAAAAGAACTTTAAAAGGATTTTGCTTTTTTTCTAACCACAAAAGTAAATGTATTATGCACATATGTTTCTGTGGGAGAAAGTAAAATACATATTCAGAAATTACCCATGGGCACATAGTAGCTTTTTGCCACAATTTAATATTTTTCTTTGTTGGTATAACCCAACAAAGAAAAATATATTTGATAAACCAGATAATGCATTATGTGGTTTATCTGTTGAATTATAAGATTGTTTTGGGACACCTAAAACTACTTCGTAGAAAAAAAATTTAAACTCAAATACACAAGGACACAATTAACTATTTTTTTTAAACACAGTGAAAATAAATAAAATAAAAGTCTAAATAATAAAATACGAAGAGGAAACTGTTGACTCTGGTCCATTTTAAATGCTTCAACTAAAAACTACGTAAAAATCAACACTAGAGAGTCAATGTATTGAATGATTCAGATTTATGTTGGATAAAGCGAAGATAGAAACTTTGAAAAGAATTAAAAATGTTTTCAGTAGAAATTCAAAAAAATGAATAGCTACTAAGATAAATGTGATGCCTTGGAGCAAACTCAAGCTTTAAATAGAAAAGAACAAATTCTGCTCAATCATAAAATAATGTCTTCTTTCTTGCCCTCCTTCACACTATAGTTGATAGCCGAATAGAGCTTTAACTGTCTGCCAAATGAGCTGCTTAAACAAGTTTCTCCATTGTGTTGACAGAACAGCCACAGACTTCCTGAGTCAATGTTTCAATAGGATTAGACAATGAGCTTAAATCCTCTTCACATAAAAAAAGGAAATGAACCTACTCATAACCCAAATGCACTTTTCTGTTTGCACAAACTGGCTTTTACATTTGAGAAATTACTATTCTCTAAAATAAAAGTTTTTCTAGAAACTATTTTTTCCGCACCTCAACCATTTCTCAATCTAAAAATAAACACTATTTAGGCATTTTAAGTTCTTGCAGAATCAAACTTGATTTAATTGTGTAACTGTAGAAGAACACTGTGCAAATCATCTGCTACCTGCCACACGGAGAACTCCCTGCAGTGAGAAGCGCGTTACATGACAGCAGGAAGGTGTTCCTGTGAGTTGGAGTCGGTTCCTGCTGCTCTAATATATCTCCAAAGAGTACAGCAGGACTGTCAGGGGTGAACAGTGGCCAATCAAGCATCCTTTAGACTGGACTGATTTAATTAGCTAGGATTTTGGCTGTGCTTTCAAGCATGAGGGTTTTGTGTCATTAAATAGAGAGAAAAAATACGGTGAAACATCAAAGCAACACAGCTCGGAATAGAAAACACCTATGTTGGAATATTAAAGGAATATTTCTATCTTATATGCTAATAAAATGCTATAGTGAAGTGTTACTATAATGAAAAGAATACATTTTGCACAACAAAGAAAAAAAGTACTTGTATGCACTCTATTCCGTTTCTAACTATTGATAATTTAGACACAAACTGGGACATTTTTAAGGCTTTTGGGGTCACCTAGAATTAAGGCTGCCACGATTAGTCGAATAATCAACAACTAATCGACTATTAAAATAGTCTACAACCATTTTAATAATCTGTTTTGGCTAATTTATGTTTTTCCCAATTTTTAGGCTATTTTAAAGTTTAGCTATTTTTTCAGTTAAATGCTAGCCATTTTGGCTAACCTAAGTTTTTCCTTTTCTGTTTTCCGGCTAATTTGGCATTTAGCTAATATTTTAGCTAGCTAACAGCCTCGGCGTTTTCATCTATCAGCTTCAATGATTTCAGCCTTTTCTCAATTTCAGCATCTTCTGCTATTCATTTCAGCATTCTCACTAGCATTATCGCAGATAATGCTATATATCTAGTTCATTATTAGGTTAAAAAGTTACAGTTTTGAAGTATTAAAAATATACTTTTAGAGTGTTCAATAAATGTTTATCCTGTTTGGCCACGAGGTGTGTTTTGACCCCTGTACGATTGAGTGTGACATCCCTGGTCTATAAGAGTTTTCCTAGCTCGGGAAGAGAGAAACATGTGTTCACACAGACCAAAAGCCGCTTATTTATCCCAAACCAGAGTTCAACTGAGAGGTCATACTTTAATCCAGCTGGTAAACTATAAAAAGAAACAGCTGGATGGATTGTTGGAGCACAGCTGCTATTATACAATAAGTGAAACAGTGAGAGCATTGTTCTATATTGTATGTGTTACACCTGAGAGTTTGACATATATCGTGTTGCTCTCTCTCTGCAAAGGCTATGTAATGCATTTAAAAGAGGAACAAGTGAAGAACGACACATTTCACTAGAAAAACTTCCCATCGAACTCATCTGACCAATCACCTGCCTTGGCCCTTCTCTGCATTCTGGGTAGTGTAGTTAAATCCCATTATAGTACCATTTTGCTCTACCCAATATAATCTGGTGCACCTTGTGCATGAAACCAGACTGTCAGTTTTACATTTATTGAGACCATCAGTTCAGTTGTGCCTTATGGTCAGAAAAATATGGTACAAAATTTCTATAGGTCTTCTATGGGAGAGGGGGTATTGCTGAAACCACCAAATGGTCTCAGTTAGATGAGACTGCCGCATGGATGTGGAAGAGAACTAATTTTGCACACTCTATTGTGTGACAATTAAAAATGTTAAACTTATGGTGGCAAAAAAAATGACTGAACTATCTCTTAATTCTATCAACCTGTATTTAAATCCTCATTTTAAGGGTAAAAATAGCAGGATTAGTGTCTGCCTTGAAAAGGGAAGTTCTGCATTTATGAAGTGGATCGATGGGAAACACTTAAGTGTCTCTTTAGCTGACAACAAAGGTCTAGGAATCTCTGATACAAAAAGAAAAAAAAAACCCATTAAATTTAGAATATTTTCTCAACTGTCTTAAGGTGGGGTTTAACTGATTTTTTTAAAGAAGACTTTAATCTTACATTTATCTTATAAATTCTTTATGACTACTTAATTGCTATACATCAAGAATACTCTGTAATTACAGTAAAAGTCTGCCCGATCATAGATCCAAATACCAATACAAACATACAATAATTTATATGTAAACAGATGCAAACATACAGAGCCTTTTAAATATGTAGAACCAGTTAAGAACTTTAAACGTTTTTTGTTCGCTAATGTACTTTGGCATTTAACCATAGAAATGTCAACTGTACAAACAGTAATGCGTCTGGAAAAATATTTTACAGCTGCATAATCCAAATGATTCTGTAAATCAGAAGAAAAAAACCACTAAATTTACACATTTCAGTTCTCCTTTAGCATCGTTCCTGCTGCACATAAGTTGCAAAACACACAAAGTTTTATTAGAAAATACTGCTATAATACTTTTTCATGCATAGTTGTATTTTTCAGTGATTGTAGAAAACTACTTGTTTCGGTTCAAATACATCATTCTGGGAGGGAGGCTTACCTCTATTAGGGATAACATTACCTAAAAACGTATTAGCATTTAGGGTGGTATGGACAACTGGGAAACCAATCATAAAGACGTGTAGATTTATGACACATTGGAAATTAATGAGGAAAACCTCATAAAAAGTAATAACGCTGTACAGCAGAAAATACTACACTAGGTGAAAAGAAACTGAAACCAAATATAACAAATGCTGACAGCAACTCTGGCTTGTGAACACATCTACAAACAGGAAGCTTCACAAACCAAATAAATACGCTTAGTTCCTGGAAACAGCTTTAAATCCCATAAGCTGGCATCTAACATGCATCGCATCTTCAACACTCTTTCACTGGAGTATTTATGGGGCTTCACCTGAAGACATTTTTCAGATAAATCATCTGGAAAAGCCAGAGCGGTGAGGGTTTAAATGATGGATTAAAACTTGAACCTGGTGGTAGAAGCACAGTCTAAACCACACTATGTTAAAACCTTTACAAAACAAGAACTATATGGATACAGTTTCTTTTCAAACAGATTCACTGAATAACATTCCAATAAATATATAGGAGGGGTGTGTTTCTCTATTTTTTTAAATATGTTTGATAATTTTTTATTTTACGGCTTGCAAATCACTAAAAAAGGTGTTTAAAACGAACTTGGTGGACAGGAAATGTTTGATAAAAATTCATATTTGCAAGTTTTTCTTCCTCTTTTTACACAAATGAGACTTTTTGTGGTTACACTTAAATATCAAGTGCATCAGTAATAACTGAAGTTGTTGCATTACAAAGAAAGAAACATTAAAACAAAGGTATTCTAATTTAGCAAAAAAAAAAAAAAACACAGCAAAGTATGTTTAAGACATTTCACCTAAGTGGATAGAGTTTGTTGTAAACATGGATGGGTTTTAAAAAATATATCATCATTAAAATGGTCATTAATAGATATTTGAATATTAATTTATCATAGCATTTAATCAATTTCTTGTTTAAAAAAGTGCTTTTCTGATAGTTTCAAACTTAAAAATGATACATTTTTGTTTCAATTAAGTTCTACTTTTTAATTTGACTGACAATTTAAATGCAAAAAATGTGTTTTACAACTAGTGCTGCTACAAACGATTATTTTAATAGTCGACTAATCATTGATTTTTTTTTTATGATTATTTGACCAATGGGTCATTTGCAAACTGGATGTAAAGCACACAACTCAAAAATCATTAGCTTTAAACTAACTAAAGCTGAATTTAGGCACTGAAGAACGCTGTAGTTGATGGCCGAAATCGCTGAAGCTAGCAGCTGAGATCGCTGAAGCTAATAGTTGTAAACGTTGAAGCTGATAGCCAGCAACAATATTAGTTAAATACCAACTTAGCCTAAAAAACTTGAAAACAAGCCTAAACTGGCAAAAACAGTATTAGCAAAACTCCAAAAAAGGCTAAAAAACAAACAAAAAAACCCTATATTCGCCAAAAAAGCTAGCATGCAGCTGAAAAATTAGCTAAATCTCAAATCAGCCTAAAAAACAGAAAAAATCCTAAATTAGCCAAAACAGCTAGCATGCAGCTGAAATATTAACTAAGCTCCAAATTAGCCTAAAAACCCTTTATAAAAAATGCCAAAATAGTCCAAAAAGCTAGAAGAATAAAATTATAATTTTTAACTTTACAATACTCTGGCTCCATATAATATAAAGTAAAGTCGGTGAAAATTTTAATAGTCAATTAGTCGTCGATCAGTCGACTACTCGTGGCAGCCATATTTACAACCAACCAAAATATCCTCTAGAGGAAAGTCTGGAAAAAGGAATTTATGTCCAATTTAAACGCAAAACAATCAAATAGTAAAAATGTCTAGATCAGGAAACCATTAACAGATCTTATGACAAAATCTAATGAACCATTAAAATGTGAGAACATTATGCACTTCCTTGATGTTAGTTTCAGGCTTTGTAGAAATAATTATATCATTTGAAGTCCAAAATCCTCTACAACCTTTAACCACAGTGAGGATAAAACTATTTGAAACCTCTCTGCATTTAAGGGTAACCGGAGTCTGATTTGGTGGTTTAAACCAACAACGGCTCCCAGCAGGCCATAGCAGGCAAGCTGATTCATCACAACCAAAGCTGCAGTTCATCATGCTGTCAGCCTCCATTCATGATGGCTCCAAACTGAGGAGCAACTCAGAAGCCAACTGCAACAGCCATCTTTAACTAGATTAGGATTATGTCACATGGGAGATTACCTGTCTGCGACAGAAAGACACAGTCGGTTGTGTTCCTGCATTCTTGCACACAAACACACAATTTACCATCTGTTTGTTGCCATAAACTACTGTACAGGAGGGGAGAGGAGCGCTGTGTGAACTGTACAGAGAGATACAATCTCTACTGGGAAAAAAGCATTTTCTACATTCCTTCAAAACTACCTCTTTGAATGAAAAAGTAAGATGATGATGAAAAAAACAAAAAAAACAGTGAAACTGAAATTTAGGGTTTAGTCAAAGTCTGTAAGTGTATTCCCAATGAGTTCAAGATTTAAATGAATGAAAAGCACAAACAGAAAGTAAAACCTATCACTCTCATTTAAAAAAAATGCTCCATTTAGCTTCGCAATAAAACTTTATGTAAACATGAGTGGCTGACAAGCTGAGCTAAAACTTGGATTTAACTAAAAGAAATTTTTTATTGTTCTTTGTTTCAAACGCAAAATGAAAATAAAATACAAATATTAGAATTTAAAAGTACAAAATACAAAATAAGCATAAGAATCTAAATATACAAATATAAGAATTGAAAAAATACAAATATACAAGTAAAGCAAACAATGTGCTTGAAAAGGAGTGGGTAGAAGAAAATTCTTTTGTGATCCCACCCCTTTCTACCACATTTTTTTGTTACCTTGTCTAATTACAGTTTATTTAAAATGAATAAAAGCTGCATATTCTAATACTGTCACTAATGTTTGAAATATTTTTATTTTGTTTAACCAGGAAAAAAAAAATGACAGGAAGATTTAAAAATAAAAGCATGAAATTTGGTTAGATTTCAATTTTTCCCCAAATGTTGATATTTAAACTCCTAATCTGATCATCTTTTGATCTATTTTAAAAGTGTTTCCAGTGGTCTTTTAGTGATGATTATCACATTTTCAGGCTATTTTTTAATGGCTTTTTTCTGGGACATAAAATCTTATTGCTCTGTAGAAACTATCAGAAATTTGCCTCTTTCTTGTGGGTGGGACTGATGGTGTGGTGTAAGCCTTGCCGCACTTCCCATCATCCCTTTGTTTACGCTCTCTCTCGCTAGCTTAGAGCCTAGCACAACCTCAACCTAAGATTATTGATGTAAAAAAAAAAAAAGGCGATCAGGATCTGAGCAATCCATCTGTAACAGGGGTGGGCAAACTTTTTGATTTGTGGGCCAGAAAGGGTTCTAAAATTTGGCATAAGGGCCGGACAAGGAGCAGATGGAAGGAGTGATTTGGTAATGAACCTCATAAACTAAGAAGATAATATGGAATTTAGAGAAAAACATGCTTTCATTTGGATTAAAATTCACATATATTCATTTAAAAACAGAAAATTTGTGAATTTTAATTTCTAAATTTTGATTTTTGTTCTCTTTTTGGTGCTCAAATGGGTTGATGTTCTTCAGAGGAAAATGCGAACTCAAAGAAATACGAAAAATCACTTTGCAACTGTAAAATTACCTGCATGAAGCCCAATGAGGCAAAATTCTTTGTGATTTTGGGCTATATAAATAAAATTGAATTGAATTGAATTTCTGACTCAGAAAAAAACACACACGAAAGCCATAGAAACAACACCATTTATGAGAAGAAACCAGAAATACAATGAAAATAAAACAATAATTAGGATTTTTGATTCAATGTATTTTTATTTGGAGGGCCAGATTAAGTATCTTAAGGGGCCGTATGTGGCCCCAGGGCCGTATTTTGCCCACCCCTGATCTGTACAGTTTTGATCCAGATGCCAGCTCGGACGGGGAAAACAAAGACGTACATGGATCTATTTGTCTGCAAGTGGATGCATTGGAATGGAGCAGAGCAGGGAACTTCTGGCCTGTCAATTGATGTTTTTACTTTGAAGTTTCTGATTCACCAGGATTTCAATTGATTGAAATACTCAGAAACGCAGCTTTAATTCTTATCGTCTTTATATATGTCCTCAATTATAAGAAAAATGCTACAAGAACATCTTAAAAACACAATTTTCATTGGAATTGGTCTTTAAACAGTATACTTTTGTTCCTGTAATTACAAAATCCATAATAACAGCATTATTTCTTAATAAAATTTCAATAATATAGTTATTTTAGGGTATAAATTAGAGAATAAAGAAGAACATCTCCACTGCTCTGTGCAATGGTTGCCTGCTTGGCTACAGACGACGTAAAATGGAGCCGCATGAGTATAAAGGCAGGGGGGGTATAGGGAAGAATAGGTGGGGGGGCAGGTCTGGGGGAAAGAAAGAGAAAGTGTGACAGCACTGCAACAAGGGGAGAGCAGACGGGGGGAGTGAAATAGAAAGAAACTAATTTGTTCTTCTCATCTGTCTGGCCTCGCTCTCGTCTCACCTTGGCCCAGATTTACAGCCTTTACCACATTTACTGCTAATAGAGGCAGAGAACAGCGCACACACTAACACGTACACACAAACACACCGACACAGTCGGCTTGAGAAGGCCATTAGTCCTCACACCCGTTATTACTTCCTAATCATCTGCCGGAATGTCAAAGATTTCACAGGAAAGCGGGAGAAGCCGGCTAATGTGTGCAGGCAGATGTCAAAGCAAGAGCAGGAGAAAAAAAAAAATCTGTTATCTAACAATAATATGCAGGAGGCTGAGGGGAAAAAAAATGACTGTTCACATCAAGAGAGCAGCTCGAAGAAACACAGGAAGAGTCAAGCAGATGGTTCATTTAAAACACAGCTTCACCAAGGTGAAGGAATACAAAACCCAGCTGAATTTCTCTATTTTTCAGCTGGATTTGAAAAATGTAAACAGAACAAGGGCAGGTTTATTGGAGCACATTCTATCTGAGTTTGCTTACTTTTGCTTTTGTAATTGTAGAGTCGCCTGTAACCTGTGAAACATGCAGGAAACAGTACACCACAACACCAAGAACTTCAAAATGGATCGAGATGATCCCCATAGATCACGTGTGTCAAAGTCAAGGCCCGGGGGCCGCATCCGGCCCTCCGGGTAATTATATCCGGCCCTCCAGATTGAAAAATCCAACAAACACGACGTTTGTTTCCTTTGTACTACACTTTATTTCTCTCCCGCTCACCACATACATAAACAGGGAAGTGCGCGCCCAAAACCGAAAGTGCAGAGATCTCGCGATAGAACAGAGTCTCGCGAGAAGTTACAACAGGAAGTTAACACAGATCGTTCTATTTTATTGTTATCAATGGCCCGATGTTATCTTGCGCTTATTTTTAACTAGTATATTTTTGACAAACTATCTTTTCATGGAGAGTAAAATATTGAAAGTTATTTAATGTTTTAAATAGATTTATTCTGGAATAATATTCCTGCATTTTTATTGGGCAATTATGCTAAAAAGTTGCAGTTTTAACGTTTTTAAAAATTTGCATTACACAAGCTTTTTGGGCTATTTTGGCATTTAATATTTTAGCTATATGCTACCTGTTTTGGCTAATTTAAGTTTTTTTTTTTTTTTTTTTTAGGCCATTTTGAAGTTTAGCTAATATTCTAGCTACATGCTAGCTGTTTTGACTGATCTAAGTTTTATTTTTGCTTTTTTAGACTAATTTGCCATTTAGTTAATATTTTAGCTGTAAATCAGCTTCAGTGTTTTCAGCCGTTAGCTTCAGTGATTTCAGCTATCTGCTTCGACATTTTTAGCTATCAATTTCAGCATCTTCAGCTATCATCACTAGCATCTTCAGCAGCCAAATTCCCCTAATAGCATTCACATTAGCATTATTGCAGGAAATGCTATATATCTAGTTCCTAATCATGTTAAAAAAGTTATGGCTTTGACGTTTTAAAAAATGTAGTTTTAGAGAGTTAAATAAATGTTTATCCTGTTCTGCCTGCGACCTAAGGTGTGTTTTAGATTGCGTTTTGAGTTTGACACACCTACAATAGGTATTTCGCCTAAATAAAGACAGAGAGAACAAAACAGGAACAAGACCTAACCCTGTGTGAAAGAACCAGAACACATCCACCTAAAATCTACATCCAAATTCATAGTGACCCATCTATATATGGAAAGAGCGCTGCCATCCTTCCCTGGAACTGCATCCACACATTGGTTCAGATTTGTGAAAGACAGAAAGTGTGTGAGAAAAATTCACTTGTCACATCAAGGCACAGGACAGATAGTCTGCTTCACTCTGGAAAATGACAAGGACCATCATTTCCTCTCCGAAAACTGCTTCAAACACATGAAGGAAGTCAGAAATCTGAGCACTGAAGCATACAGGAAACCCACTCTCATGGATCTGTGTCTTCTTCAACCTCAGCTAGGAGTAATCAGAACATGACACCACCATACCTGCAAACATAGAATGAACCGACAAAGAAAAGACAGTTATCCCAGCTGGACTTTGAAAGCAAAGGAGAATTGGCAGAACTGAGCCCAGGACAGAAGGGAACAACAACGAAACAACACTGTTCTCCCGCATGTGTCAGGTGTGTCTGAGAAACTCAAAAAGAGATTCAAAAACACTACATTCCTGTTCATTTCAAACCCTGCAAAACACAGAGTCAGACACTGGTTTACCTCAAGGAACAGACAAAGCAGAGCAATCTGGACTGGTATTTATAGGAAGAACTAAACAACAGTTACAAAAGAGCCACAACATCAAGCTAGGACCCAGAAGTTCATGAGCACCTGAAGGACAACGGACAGTCCTTTAAAGATGATACTATCAAAGTGGTCTTGATTTGTTTCCAATAAGACTGAACTTCAGTTCGCTTTGAAATTCCTCAGTCTGAATACAGTCCATGCCGAGACCAGAACAACTGAACCGAGACGGACACCGTAGCCAGTCATTAGCGGACAAAAGTGGACAGCGATGCAACAGCGTGGTGGAATGAATGTACGCTCATTAAAACAACTTTAAATGTGATACACATTGCTTCTCACATTATTTTCCTGGCAATCTCTTCGTCCCTAATACTTATCACTGTACCTCGTAGCCGTAGCGTCAGTAGTAACTGCCTTGCAGCATGCCTCTGCCGTACCAACGTAAGGGACACAAGTGAACAAGCTGGCAAGGATTTGCAAATTGCATCACCTCCATCCCTTTTTTTTTGGTTTGACCCCGCCATGTAACTGCTGGCCAATGACTGAAGAGATCTTTAGTCACGTGGTTTTGTTTACAAGCTTTGGACTGGAACAAAAATCTCCAGCAGACCCAAATCAATACAGACCAAACACAAGGTTTAGGACTGGATCCGGACCAAATTAAGCGGACTCTGTCAGGAACAAATCTTTTTTCAATCTATATACACCCTAACCTCAGTAAAAACATTAACAACACAAAGTCCTCACCATCAGTTTGAAGTGAATAAGCTTTTAAGCTGAACAGCGCAACGTCTTCTACCTGGACCTTTGAAGTACAATTGCATTGAAGAAGTGAATCCCGGAATATTCTGAGAGAATCTTCACGAATACTCGCTGAGTGACAGAAAAGACCATGTGGGAATGAGACGATCCCTACAAACATCAAAGTCAACCATCAAAGCGTTATGGCTCAGGTATATCCGCCATTGTTCCTTTATGTGTTCCACCTCCAAGAGGTCCATTGAGCTCGAGTTTAGTTTGTTATTTTAAGTAGCATCCACATTGATACCTTGCTTTTCCTTTTGGATATTTTTTTTACTCCACTGCTCATGAAACACCAGAGCTGCATGGAACTTTTCCACCAAGTAACTCCAGGTGTTTTTGTTGGACGCTCATTTAAGTCAAAATTATGTGTTAAAAAAATACTGTATAAGATCCAATTTTATTGCACCTGTATTCATGTGGCAAGCTCAGGAGTCTCTAAGAAGCCTGGTAAATCCATAGCTGAGATTTTTAAGTTTAGTAATCAAACTTGTATTATTTATGACTGTTTTATAATGGATTTTGAACTGTCATAATATAAGCAAAGCAATTTGACGTTGTTTCACCTGTTAAAAAGAGCTTTGAATAATTAATTAAAGCTAAGCCTGGTTGCAAAATAAGGAGATTCCAGTATTTACTGATCGTCTTTAATTGAAGAAAAAGATCATTTGGTATATTTTCCACCACCAACTTCAACATTTTATTTTATTTGATTGCTTTTACCGATAATTACAATAATTACACTGTACTTTATACTTTTGACCCAACAGCTGGTTAGTTTTTAAGCAGTAAATGTTTGTAAAATAATATGCAGTCAGCAGAAGGAAAAAGCCAGGTTTCCAGCTCTCAGAACATCCAGTGAGAAAACACTTTTAATGAGAGGATAAAGGAAAAAAAAAAAAATCAACACAAATTTCTGATTATACAATTTAATCAATCAAATCCTCACTCCCTAGTATAATGTAGCTGTACTACATACTGCAATATAATTTGAATAATTTCAGGGAATTTCAAATCGCTCAAGTCCATACCATGTTTTTAAAATCCAACTTTTACATTGTAAGATGTGAGATCTTAAATTCAAGAAAATATTTGTAATTTTGATACGTATACAATACAAGCTCAAACTTGACAACTTTCAGTCTACAGTCTATTTACAAAAAAATCACTAGTGCTTCTAACCACTTAGTTTCCACTCAACAGCAAAAAAAAAAAAAAAAAAAAACTATCTTGGCACAATCCAGCGAATCAATAATAAAATGGAGCCCTAACAGCACTGATAGCAACAGCAAACAATGCTACATCTAACGGTGAGGAGGTGGTATGTGTTGTTCCTTAAATATGATTGTTTGCCGTGTCTTTATAAAGACACCTTAAGGATCTGTAGGTGTAATCCGGAGACACGTTTTGATTAAGCTGCGCTAAACAAGAACGACAAATTAAATCTCTAAAAGACCGAGGCCATAACTGAACCATCTGTCTGACATAAACTTTATGAGCAGGATTTCAAACCCAGCCTTAGAAAGTGAAGGCAAACTTCAATGTGGCAAGGAAATCAATAATGCATTATAACTTCTATTTTATTTATTATAAGAAAAACACGGAGCACCTTTGCACCTTCAGTGGGTTTTTTTTTCCTCTGGTTTTAGTGTTTTAACAGTCTTCACTACTTTTTCTGACATTTAATCAGAAGTAAACACATACTTTTGTTTGTAGCTTTGAAGCAGTTGTGATGCAATAGATTACTGTTTTTTAACAATATGTTTTGCTTATGATGTTATGGTTTCATCCTTCATAATAAATATAAACAGATGTGTTGATAAAAAAAAGGGTTAAATTAAATTTTACCATTGAAATACTTTATTGGTACACCAAATCATTCAAACAAGTTTCTTAAAAAAAAGTTTTGGTTGTAAAAATTTATAATTTCTCTATACATTTTATAGTCTTTTCATTTATTAGCCAAGTTCCTCACAATCTATTTCCTCCTTGTGGAATCAATAAAGTTCTATTCATTTGTTTATTTTAAATCAATAGCTAATAGGTCGACAGCTACATTATTTTTAGAATTGTTTTTTGTCTGACTAACTTATATTCAACAGTATTGTTTTCAATGGGAAATCCCATTAAACTGTAACCATAAATGCATTGATTTGTTTGGCTGTGATATCTAGCCCTGCAAATAAATTCTGTTCAATAGTAGCCTTTTATTCCACACTGCTACAAAAACCATTCTGCGTTTGACCAAAACCTTTATAGTTTTACATTTTTTACACATTTTTTTTCAAATTTTTTTCTTTTGTTAAATAGTTCCCAGTGATGCTTTTAGCCAAAATCAAAAAGCTTTTGTCGTTTTTTAAGGCCTATTTTATACCCAGCGGAAGTAGATCATTAGAAATACAATTCAGGGTAGTGGGCGGGACTGCTGACTTGGAGCAACCACGGCTCCTCCCCCATCGCTGGGAGCTCACGGGCAAGCTTGTAGCTAACATAAGCGTTGCAAAAACAACGACGAGCAATATTGAATCAATCCAGTTTTATTGTTTTTAGCAAGAGTTCAGCTCAAACGAGGAAAAGGAAGACCTACATGGATCTAGTTGTGTACAAGCAGATGCAACAAAATGGTGCGCACAGAGGGGGATAAAAGAGACTTTGGTAGGTCCATTTCAGTAGTGTGTAATTAGTCTGAGCTTTTTTAAGTATCTGGTTTTCTGATTCAATGATATTTGAATGAAGAAATACTCAAAAACGCAGTTTTAATCTTAAATTATTTCTGTGGGTCCAATACTGTGAGAAAAATGAATGAGGATAACATGTTAAAAAACAACAATTTTCATTTCAATGAATCGTTAAAGACTTTTACTGAAGTATCAGTTTGACTTGTATTGCAGGAAATTTTCATGGCTTACGTTTGTTAAATTTACATCAAAACTCACAAGAATGTGCAAACTCGGAGACAAAAATTGAAAATAAGGAACATTTTGTCACCACCCCAGCATAAAAAAAGGTATCAGTCTCTTCAAAAGCTCAACGTTAAACAGATTCACATTAACAAGCTCAACAAACCGGTTTGAACGCAATCCAAAATCTGACTAATTACTATGACAACAAAGCAGCTCCACCTGAAAACGCCCAACTTCCTTATTCATCCAAGCTGATAGAATACAACTATGTCAAATTTGATGCTAGCTTAAAAATACTTTACCTGAATGTAAAAACCGCAGCATTCTTAGAACTTTTATTATCCATCATAAAGATATAAACACCAGTCACTTTTGTTTTGCTTAATATTTATTCCCTCTGTTCCTTAAATGTTCTTACAAAGATTTAATGACTTGATTTTTTTAAAACTGCTTCCAATACTTTACAAACTCGTACCACAAAACAGAAAAAACATAAATACTTTGCTTGATCATTGCAAAACAAAAAAGTCAATTAGAATCCAAAAATCTATTTTAGCATACAGATGGAATTTGTGCTATATTTAGGACATTTATTGCCCCACATTAAGGAAATCCAGCTTTTGTATGACCACAAGTCTTGGGAGTTAAAACAGAGGGTGTCTGCTTCCTTCTAGGTGTCTTCACCCTGTCTACATTTCATCACAGATACATCAGGCAAACAGGAAACCACTGAACCAGAAATGCCCTCAACAAATCTGATGGAGCAGAAGCGTGACAGTTTTCTGCTTGCATACAGAAAAGCACATTCTACCAAGCTTTTCCTTCAAATAAACATTAGATTTCCTTTATTGGACTTCCAGATTTTTATTTTTATACCCTAAGTATATTGCTGATTTTCACTGAGAAAAAACATGACCTTGACATTTGCTGCTCTACCGAATGTTTTCAGCACGTTAAGGCAAGGACGCATTTGATAAAGACTCTTTCCCTTCAAATTAACAGCAAAAAGTGATGTTAAACTGCAAGTCTTGAGATACATCTTTCAGGTTTTTAAACTGACCACTTAGCAGCAATGGGAAAATAGTTTTGCTCTATATTTAGTATTCCGTCCGCTGAGCTGAAAAACCACTAAAAGCTGGAAAAGAGAAGCAGTAACATTCACTGGTCTGCATCTTAAATCATGGTCACCATTTAATAAGCTCAGACAAATGCTGAAAGCATTACACAATCCACTGATCTTTATCCGTACAAACACCGACTCCAACAAGCTGCACCGAGCCACAGGGAAGCCGTTTTCCTTTTCTGTTTTCCAGGGTTAGCTTTCAAAGTTAATGATCGTAATCATGATGTTTGAATTAACCGGATAACTCTCCTAACACATTGACACCCATCTGAGAAATGCATTTATTATGTAAGAAAATCCATTTTGACTCTACTCATTTGTAATACCTCCTTTAAAAATCAAATCCTCCAAAGGCTGCTTTAAATTCTGACTACCAGCAAAGCCCGTTTGTCCTCAAAAAGAGAATTTTAAACCTGAAAGCGTCCCAAACACTACATATTATTGAACTAATTCCTTATAATATCTACAGAGGACATTTGGGGCTTTTTGATGGTATCAAATGGTAGTGCTGGGCGATATGGAAAAAATTGTTTAACACAATATAAATTATTTTATTTCACAATAATGATGTATATCATGATATAACACAGAATAAATAATAAAGTCTCTTTTCAGTAATTCTCTGAAAAACAAAGACCAATTGATTACTTTTTGCTTGCTTTATTTTTTAAGTAACTTATAATTGAATAATCACAAATGAGAAACATATTTTGAAGTGCACAAAAGTTTTTAGTGGAAAAACTAATTTTGGCCCAAAAGTTTGGCAGAGAAAATCAACAAATAAAAATGATAGAAGATCAACCACCTCTACCAAATGGTATGGGGTGGGGCTCTGTGATTTTTTTTTTTGTGGATTAAAAAAGTATTTGAGTGGAAAATTGTTTTTCTTTGATAGTCGGGAGTGAAAACCTAAAAAAAAAAAAAAAAACATCTATGAACCAATTTCCTTCAAAGTGGCTGTTTGTATCATTGCAAGAAAATAACTGCTATAAAGACAATTTAATGATCTAATAAATTTTCCACCTTCGTTTAAGCTTTAAATCCCAAGGTATCAAAAAAAAAATTGGTTCATTCCAAATAAAATTGGTCTGGATAGAAACTGAACAGAAATTTTGGGGGAGAATTTTTAGAATGTAATAAATTAAATAAATAAAATTAAATAAAGTAATTTATTCAGGTGATGTCTTGAAGTTGAGTCAAGGCACTTGGATTAAACTCTTTATGGGTGCTTTGAATCAACTTCAACACAAGCAATAAAATCCTCATATAACCCACCCCTGCAGTTAGACTCTTTGAAGATCAGTATTTTCTATGTCAGTAGAGGCTCATATGATCCACAGCAAACATTCAAACTGGCGTTGTCTCACAGATTAAATGGCCTCATCAATGCCAATAACCAGGTACTCCTAGGGGAATCACTGTATTGGGAATCCCATTAGAACACAAGCAACTAATCCATAAAAACTTCCTGCTTTACTCACAAAATACATTTAGTCTGCTGTACGTGAATGAGCAATTATGAGAATATTTTATTAGTTAAATATATAAAACCTTTGCTTAGTTTTGTGTGTTTTACTCCATATCCATAAATAATATTTTTTTCTTGATGTATTTTTCTGTTTGTGTTGCTGTTGGGAAGTTATTTTTATTTTTTTAAAGCTGCAAATTATATGTAAGCTTCCTTGATATTTCAGAAATTAAGAATAAAAGCCAATTAAAACTTATAGGTTTAAGCAAATATTTTTTTTAACCTGATGTTATTTGTGCATCCAACTAGAGCTGCCACAATTAGTTGACTTATCGACAATTAAATTAGTCGACCACTAATTCAATAGTCGATTAGTCGTTGCTTTATATTATATGGAGTGTAATAAAGTTGAACAAAATTGTGAGCGTGAAACACAAAAATTTAAATTTGCATATTGGAGCCATATTTGTGAGCTTTAGACAATTTTACAAGTTCCTTGTTTCAGATGCCGATCTTATTTGATTTAATCTTGTTTTACAACCAGAATTTAATGAAGAACAGAGGCTGCACAAGTCATTAAAAGTTTAATTAACTATCATCTTAATTGTCTTTATTTTTAGTTAGTTTGAAGCTAATGATGGTAAAGATGTGAATTTTACATCCACCTGGCACATGGCTCGATTAGTCGACTAATTGGACCAAAAAAAAAAATTGGTGATTAGTCGACAATTAAAATAATCGCTTGTGGCAGCCCTATATTCAACCAAATACATGAAAATTCATCAGGGCTCCATGCTATTCCAAAATGCAGTTTGCTGTATTACCTGCACATATTTTAAAAGTGACTAAATGTTGTTCTTGGATAGTGGTGCCACAAACGATTATTTTAATAGTAGACTAATCAGGTCATGCGCAAACCGGATGTGAAGCAGACCTCTTAACCATAATTAGCTTTAAACTAACTAAAAACTCTATATATATATATAGCATTACCTGCAACAGTGCCAGTGTGAATGCTGTAAGCTGAATTAGGCCCCAGAATATGCTAGTGCTGATAGCTGAAGATGCTAAAATTGATAGCTAAAAACACAGAAGCTGATAGCTGAAAACGCTGAATCTAATAGTTGAAACCGCAGAAGCTGATAGCTAACTAAAATATTAGTTAAATGACAAATTAGCCTAAAAAACTGAAAGAAAAAAAAAATTAGTTTAGCCGAAACAGCTAGCGTGTAGCTTAAAAAATACAAAATATCCTAAAAAACCGAAAAAACCTAAATTAGCCAAAAGTGCTTGCATGTAGCTGAAATATTAGCTAAAATCCAAAATAGCCTTAAAAAAAGAGGCTACATTAGCCAAAACAGCTAGACTGCAGCTGAAATATTAGCTAAACTCCAAAATAGTCAAAAACACCTTAATAAATGCAAAATTTGTCCATAAAGCTAGCATAATGCAATTATAACTTTCAACTTTACTACGCACCAACTCCATATAAAATAAAATAACGACAAGTAATCAACTATTAAAATAGTCGACGACTAATTTACTAGTTGATTAGTTGTCGATTGGTCGACTAATCGTGGTAGCTCTATTCTATTCATGTATTAACCTCCATGATTTACATTTTCAATAATATCAAGGTAATCATTTAAAATATAAGACACTAAGTAAGAGATTAGAGCCAAATAAAACGAATGCAAAAAAAAAAAAAAAACTAAACTAAAATACTTTACTGACAACATTGCTTTTTAACAATTATAATAGCTAGTGTGGCAGGTATGCAAATCAGCTGATTCCTGCTGAGGTTTTTGAGCTCAGTCCACAGAATGTAATTTTTATTTGTCAGGTTTAAATGTTCTATCGTGTTTTTCTGGTTTTGCAGGCTGCTTGTGATGAGATTTATGCCACTTGAAGTGTAGATTGTGTACACAAGGAGGGAAAGTTGGCAAGCAGGCGCCTGTCAGACCATAACAGCCAGCAGAGAAGTCACGTGGTCAACTGTAAACAAAGCAGTTATGCAATAAATGTGAGATTGGTGCGTTTGCCGGGAAACTGACCCACCGACGGTGCACGGGGTGAACTGTATCAGGCAGGGTCAGTCTGGTGGAGGGGTGGATGGATGGGTGGGTGGGGAGGACTGAATCCGCCCCCCCTCCATGATGTGACTCATGTTTCCCCGCTCGAGCGTTGCCTGTTTCCCGCACGGAAGGGGGCGGGAAGGGGAAAGAAGCGCCATAACAGTGTCTTCCACCATGCAAGGACCCCCTTCCTGTGATTTTCAAAAGGCACCCACGTGTTGTCATTGATTGACAAAAGCAACGTGTTTATCGTTTATGTGTGAGGAAGCTTTCAGAGCCAAAAAATAAATAAAAATAACGGGGAAAGGGCTGTGCTGACAGAAAGTATTAAAGATGTGAATGTGCAGGAAAAAAATGACAAAACTGTCATTTGGTTTACAGGAGACCAGCAGCAGCATTTTATAGCCGATTATAAACATAACCGTTTTTCAGGGAGGCGATACTGTACATCCAAATAACAGGCTTTGAACGAAAGTGATGCTGTGATTCCAGCCCGCAAAGAAAAAAAGGAGAAAAACGGTCACGCGGCACTGCTTCTATTTGTTGACAAGATAACTTCCGGGCAAAAACGTTTAAAACAGCTATTTAAAAATGTTCCCAGCGATTTTGGGAGCTAGCACACAAGCTAGGAGCTCCGCTATGCTATAATGGAACTGAGGACAGGAGAGAAAGCGCATTCACCTCCGCTAGCCGCTAGCGCCCATCCCCCAACCTTCCAGCCTTCCCCGTCCGCGTCCACCATCTTTAATCAGCTCTTCGCCTCCCTTTGCAGCGCCCAAAACACGACAAAAACACCGCGCACTCACCTTTCACGACCATCGCCGAGCCGATCACCACATTCCCAGATATTAAATCGAAATTGGTTGTAAATTGGTTCCGATATTTATATTGAAAATTGGCCGTGCGAGCGGAACCGCGCCTTGAGAGAAGAGCAGCAATCCTAAACCGCCATCTGGTGGTATTTTCCTCTCTGCGATGCAGCGGGAGCGGCGCAGCCTCAGACCGGGACACAGCTGCCCCCTGGCGGACACTCCGATGCAGCGGAGACGCGCCTCCGGGGGGCGCGTGCGGGCAGGGAGGGAGGAGGGAGGAGGGAGGAAGAGGGGGAGGCAGGACCCCAGCAGCATCACAGCAGAGCTCCTCTGTCCCACTTTAATTACAACATATCAGACACTGTCTTTTTAAATTACACTTTTTTTATTAGTGTGGGAAGGAGGCCAAAAGCTTCCAACTGAGAGCTCTAATTTAAAATTAAAAATTAAAGTTTTTGTTTTCAGATCTACATTCATCTTCTTCAATTTCCTTGTTTATGTCATTTGTTGTGATTTTTTTATTCTTTTTTTATTTTATTTTTTTTTATTTTTCACATTCTAAGCAGTCAAATGTTATTTTACAGTCTTGTTAATGTTTGTGATTGCCAAACTTTTAAAATGGAAGTCATTTTTTTTAATTATCTCAATAGGTTTATCATTGTTATATTTCTCTTTATTCTGACTTTTAATCGCACACTCGTCTCCTTTTATGTGCTGCATGAGTCAAGTCAACATTAGAGATCAAAATAGTTTGCAAATTGTCAATACTACTAATGAAAACGATAGAACTCCTAAATTATTTTTCTCTGAATATGATTTATCAGCTAAACAAAGCTTTAATAAACCCAAATAACTTTAAAATTTGTATAGAACTTAATAATTTGTACAATTTTAAGTTTATTTTCCTTTTATAAAGGTAACGTAAAACAAACGAGAAACATTTTACTAGCTATTTTTAAGAAAAAATGTAAACAAAAAAAAAAAATTAAAATTAAATATTTTTTTCACATTTTTAAAATACATGCTTTTTTTGTTTTTACTACAAAGGAAACAGAAGCATCTTTTTTACTTCATCTTGTGGAGTGAAAGCTTCCACATTGTGTGGGAATTATTTTAACTTTGTGTCCAAAAAAAAAGAAAGAAAAAAAGCAAACAGGTTTGTATTGGAATCACCTTTTAAGCCGAGGTTTGTTTAGGTGCTTGTTTTGCCTCCACTTTGACTAACACACATTCACACATGGCTGAAATCTTGTCTTTGGCCCTGGGCTGAATCTGGATAAACCCAATTACAGAGCCTGGATGTACTCACATTACTCTTCTTAACGACAGTCCAGAGGAGAGAGAGGTCCAGACAAACAGAGAAGGGCCTGATTTTCTCAAATTCCATTAGACAAACTTCAAAGTCATTAAGCAGAAATCAAACAAAGTGGTTTTGTGTTTGAATAATTTTGTTGTTGTGTCTCAAAATTATCCCATATTTGTTTTTTGGGGGGTTAATTTATCATTAAAATTGTTAACTTTTATGAAAGATTCCTTTATCCACCCTGTTTTTGTAGATTTCAAATTAATATTTGACCTCTTGCCTCTCTGATGTCCAAATGTTGGGAGAAGCTACTCTTGTGAACTCAAAAGAGCTTCAGCTGAAGGCCATTTAGACAGCAAGAAGTGCAGCTCATCTCTAGACAGTCAGACAAAAGACTGTCAGCAGACCACTCAGTGCAACTTAAACCAAATATATATCAGAACATCTCCGATATTCTCTTTTAGCTGAGGAACAGTAGATAATAGAAGTTGCACTCTGTCCGTAAAGCTTTTTGGTGAGGAAGATAAGATCACAAAAGATCTCTGAGCTTTTAAAAGTGATTTAACACAAGACAAACACATTTCAGGGCTGCACCATGGTGTAGTGGTTAGCACTCTTATCTCACAGTGAGAAGGTCCTGGTTCAAATCCTTGCTGAGTCCCTTCAGTATCAAGTTCCTCCAATACATGCATGGGTTTTTTTCTAGCTTCCTCTCACAGTCTGAAAACACTATTTAAACATTTAATTGTGATTTTAAGTTAATGTTTGTTTCTTTCTAAATTCTTTCACTACTCCCTACTTTGTACACTTCAGAGTGTTCACCAATTCGTCGGACAGTCCAAATCTACATTTTTTGATCTCCAGTGACCTGGAAATTTCCCTCAAGTCTCTGTGAAAAACAATGTGTATTAATGCTCACTAGATTGGCAAATATAGACCACAGTGTTACCAATTAAAAATATTTATGCACTTTTTATTTTTTATAAATTATCCAAGTTTTCCTCCACAAAACACAGTGGATTAATAAATAGTCTTAGTTAAATGTTCATCTTTTTCGTGTTTATACGTCAGGAAATGGGTGACATCATATTTAGTAGAATTAAAAAAAAGAAAAGTTGTGAACGTGGAGTCAGATTTTCATTAAAATCCAAGTCCTGTATAGTTTTTGAATTTGGACATTCTCTGTATGAGGCCCAGAGATGGACTGGTAAAGTTTGATGCAAGCTCCATCATGAACACATGAATCCAAACAGGAATGAAGCACATTTGGAAAAAGGATGGATACAATTATAATAATATTAAAGAAGTGATAAACGAACGGGATACTATGCAGTTTGAAAAAACTGAATTGCATTGGGAGAATCTGAAGCTGAAGGCAGGAGCCCTAGTGTTTTCTGTTTTGAACAGAAGCGTCAAACATTGCATGCAATAGTTAAAACAGTGGTCAGAGGTGACTCAGCTCCATAGATAGAAAGTAAAGTGCAACAACCACTTTAAGAGGAAAATTATTGAAGCAATCAAAATAATCATTAATCCTGATTTCAAACTCTATGGCTGAATTGGAATTCTCCTGACAATATATATATATATATATATATATAAAATCTCAAAATAAAAAAATTCTGATCCTACTTGTGCCTTTTCTTTTTTTCTATCATTCTTGACTTTCTTTTTGAGTTCATTTGATTCTATTTCCCTTTTCCCTGTTTTGTCTTTCTTCATGAACTTTTGGAAGCATTGCAACAATTTTTTATTTGCTTTGTCCCCTTTTTTTATTTGTTGGAAGAGTCTCTCTCTGCTAGCTAACTTGCTGTTGGCGGAATATTTCAATCCTGCAGAGAGACGGGGGAAGATGAAACACTTTTACATGAGCGGTCTTATGACTTCTCAGGGATTTTTTTCCCTTTATTATGATATATTCAAATAATGATGGCAATTAAATTTATTGTAGAAATATAAAACAAAATCTTTGAGTGTTAGGGGGGGCCCAGGCGGTCGCCTACCTTTACCTTATGGTAAGTCTACCCCTGAGGGGAGGTAAAGTTTATCAAAAAAAAAAAAGTAATTGACCACGAAAAGGATAGGGAAAACCTGGGGCAACTATTAGAGCCTGCAAGGCCTCCCAAAGTGTTAACGGCAGAGCATGATATCTCCAGAGGTTGTCAAGCTCCGTGTCAGCTCAAGAGAAACATAGCTGTGCCACTGCCAGCAGGAGGAGCAGGTCAACAGACTACTCCATTAGACACAATAAAAGGTCAAAAATAGAGGCTCCAGCGATGAATGACAAATGGAGCTGGGAAATTATCTCGTTCCAATACCGGAGCGAAAGATTAACTTTTAGGACCAGAACCTTTAAAAGGGTCTGACACAAAACGATTTATAGAATGAAACTTGATAGTGGTAGAAACGAACTGAAACGTCCAGCTCTCAGTCTTTTGGTGCTTTTTGTAGAACATGTAAACTGTCTCAGTTTTGGCAAAGTGAGCTGAATCTACTGGAAATCAACATGCCAAATGAGAGAGTCCAAACTGCCTTTGTTGCAGAAAGTGGTACTCTCAATATCCTCCTTTAATTGAATAAAAATGGATCTGTGCAATATAATACAATTTTGTGAATATATCCGTTACTCTGGGATTTCTGGTCACTCTGCAGATAAGATCATGATAAAAACCTTTACAAAACACGGGTAAAGAGAAATGGACTGACTGATGAAGCTACTTGGATGAGGATAAATCTTTCAATAAATCCAGATGTTTTGACTCATGATGTCACTTGGACGAATGAGTCTTCCGTTCATCCATTTTCAGAACACAGTGACTCATGGGGTTGCTGGAGCCAACCCAGCCACTGTTGAGCGGAAGCAGGACACAGGCCGCCAGTCTGTCTGGCCTATTCACAGAGATACCAATTAACCTAAAAATGACGTTTTTGGACTGTAGGAAGAATCCATGAAATACATAAATGTATGAGAACTTCATACAGACAAATCCCAGGCAGGATTTGAACCTTTTTGTTGTGAGGTGTGAACGCTAACCATTACATCACCATGCAGCCTTGAACAAGAGTCTTCATTAACAAAAATGGAAATGGTTACAAGTCATAACTTTATTGAAACTGCACTAAATTAGTCTTTTTTTAATTTAAATTTTGTGAAATTAGATTGCTGTTTCTGTGACATGTCAGAAAATGTTTTAATTTGTCAAAGAAAATTGAAAATGCATATATAAAATTATATAAATGATGGACTAAAAACAGTACAGCTCATCCATGCTATTCTAAGGTTTTCATTGGTTAATTAAGGTAATATTATTTTATTGATGACTTAGTTTTTTGGGGAGGTGTTGATCTAGACCTGGGGTCAGCAACCTGAGGCTCCAAAGCTACATTTATCTAATTTGTCCATCCACTGTAGCTCTTTGGCTTTAAGGAAAACATGCTAGTTATTCAAATTAACCCAGCCAGCAAAGCCAAGTGGGCAAATAACATGCGCCCTAATTGGGTTTGTCCGCTGTTCGTGGTGGCCCCAACTGGGTTTTCCCACATTGGCTTAAGTGAGCACTTAGCGATATAGCGAGCTATCAACCTCCGCTTTATTGAGCTAGCAAGCTCTGCTTTACTGAGGTAGCAAACTCCGCTCTATTGAGCTAGCAAGCTCTGCTGTATCGAGCTAACGAACTTTGCTGTAGCGAGCTAGAAAACTGCGCTGTAGTGAGCTAGCAAGCTCCGTTTTACTGAGGTTGCGAGCTCCGCTGTAGTGAGCTTTGTTGAAGTGAGCTCCCCTGTATCGAGGTGGGGAGCTTCGCTGTAGTTATCTAGCTATCTTAGCTGTCCACAGGGTGGCTGACTAGCGTAGCGAGCCAACCCCCTGAGTGGCCACTCAAGTTAAGTGTGCAAACAGAGGTGGGGCCACCAAGGAAACTGTTGACAACCTGATTTGGGGCCCACATTTTCTGCCCACTTTAAACCACAAGGCCCACTTGGCCTTGCTGGCTGGGAATAATGGGTTTATACATTTTTGGTTAATCTGTTTTCAGTTTTGTCATTTATGTTAAATAACTGAGTAGAAATCAAGGTCAAAGGTTAAAGCCATCGTGAGCGGGGTTTAGTGTGTTAGGGAATAATATTATCTCATTTAAACTACATGTATAATAAATGGATTCTACACCATGTTTGTATTGTAAAGTAGAAGGATAAAAAGGATGGCGGTGTATAAAAACCATTATGAATTGACTTTATTGTCTTTTTTTCTTTGTTTTTATTGTCAGTTTTCCAGTTGTCCTCATTTACAGACATGGATCAGCAAAAACACAATAAAAAAATAAATAAATAAACATAATACACAGTAATTTTTTATTTTTTTTTTGGTGTATTAATTTAAAGCTTTGGGCGTCAAAATCTTCTGAATTTTAGTGGGTTCCCACATATTGGCATAATTTTTCCAATTTTTTGTTGAAAATGTATAACTTATGTTTGACTTTATTGGGTCAATTAAATCTGAAGCTGGAGGATCTTTTTTTTAACAAAAAGTATATTTTATTTTGAAAGGAATGTAAATTTGCTGCAGTTGAAAGTAGAAAGTTCAAACTGATCAGATATAGAAAAGCTTAAAATTGTTGTAATTCAATTGAAGAAAATATTTACAAGATCTATCTTATAACTGAATTGATTAATGGCCAAAAAAACATGAAAGGTTTATATTTCTAAATGTAAAAGTGGGACTTTAGTAGAGCTTTGCCCGGATGTCTCTTTCAGAATAAAAGGTTGCAGATCTCTGATCTAGATTGCACAGTCCACTTCTGTTTTGCAGTTGCTATTTCAATGGGTTGGAAAGTAAACTTCGAATGTATTTTGGTTTAGAAATTCCCCTGAAAGCTTAAAACGATCTTACATCAATCTGAGCTCTATATGTAAAAGAACAGTATCTTCAGATCCCATTTAAACCCAAATTGTCAAACTATTTCAGTTGTTTTCAGAAAACTTTCTTTTCCTCCATGTTTTACAGAATGAGCAAGTAAAATAATAAAGTAAAAGTTCAGATTGCATTTTTCAAGTGATTTAATTAATTTTACATTTAAAAGCTCTACTTTTTTAATTGTTATTTACCTGATTTGGTTTAAGCAGCTAATTTGTAAATAAAACCATATCCATTTTCTTTGGAAACGCAGCGCTGTTTCCATGGTGCATCAATCAGAAAAAAACAGGCTTTAATTCAATCTAAAAGCACAAAATAAAACAAACTAACAAGAACAACTGTGTTATTTTTCCTTCATCTTCCTTGAGTATACTGCTCTGTGAACCAGTCATTTTTACACACTAATTTAATTTAGCAAGGCGTTTCCAAATCCTCACCACACTGATCCATTCATAATTTAGTTTAAGAGGGTACACTTTATTTTCTTGTGTTCTTGCTACACACTTTTGGTGCATGATGACAAACAGAAATGCACCTTTATTTAGATCAGTGGAAAAACAAACGTTCCAAATTATCCCCATCTATCTTAATCGAAAAACTTTTTCCTGTTGCCACAGAAACAGAAGCATTATCGGTACTTGTTTTAGCCTGAAATGATTTTTTTTTTTCTAACTCATTGTTTGTTTGCTGTGTTTTATCTCCGGGGCTGGTGAATAACACAACGCTATTTGTGGCTCCTTTGCCTATGGATGTCGCCGCTCCTATTTTTGATTTCCTCTGTCCTTGCTTGCAGCAATTTCACTCCTTTTTTTTTCTCCTTTTGCAAACCTCCTCTCCACATCAGTTGCCTCTCCCACCCGTAGCTGCAGTAATGCAAAATGTATGACTGACAGAGTGCTGTGTTGGCTGCAAAAGAGAAAAACAATTACAAATGCAGCGCCTGCTTCATCTGCTCAGTTTTCAAACTTGCTTCGGTCCCTCTTGGGGCATGATGATGTTGGAGCCAACTCAGCTGTTGAAGGGGCAAGGCATCGTACGCACCGAACAGCTCATTTTAATCAGAAGTCCCATCAAAGTCCATATTTCTTGAATCAAAGTACTAGAATTCACCAAATTGGGTGATCAGATCAACCACTTTTTCACTTATAATGTTCTCAAACATTGATATTTGTCTGTTGCAGTGATGCATTATGTCTCACTTGAATGGAAAATGAAAGAAAGTGTTTGACTTAGAACCTATGTCTGCAAAAAAAAAAAAAAAAAAAAAAAAGAGAGAGATTCAGCCCTCAGATGCTCCACCTTCCTGGAATTCCAATTCGGAATTTCTTCTTTCCCAGAGCAGAAACTGACATGACAGCAAATAAACTCATTGACTGACCCTTTCCACCTCTCTTTTCCTTCACATTTTTCTCCACTTTCCTCAGCTCATCATCCCCAGACAGAGGTTCTAACTCCTGGCTGCTGGCCGCGCTCTTTACCTACTCCCAAAACCAGCACAGCAGTCGATTGGATTTAAACAGCGCCCAAAATAGCTGGATCCAGAGTACTCTCATCCACTGTAACCATGGCAACCCCTGGATGGTTCACTTTGCCCCGAGAGGAACCAGATGTACACGTCAGAAACAGATAAGGAAGAGAAAAAGTCTGGTTCTGTTCAATTAATAATTAGCACAGATTGTCACTTTATTTTTAGAGACAATTTTTTTTAGGAGAGCAGAAAAGTTCACAGCACAAAGAAAAGTTGATTCTATTTTCTGCATGAAAACCCTCTTAAAACAAACAAGAGTTAAAGGTGACACTCCTCAGAATAAATACTTGAAAATGTGTGTAACGTTTAACAAAAAAGAGGGAGATTGCCAACTAATAAACATTAAAAAAACAAAATTAAATATGCAAGGTTCTAAGCATAAGCTAATTTCCATCTGCGGTCTCCAACCAGATTGATGTTATTGAAAGAACCGAACTGATTTTAAGAGAAGAAAAAATACACATAAGAACAAAAGACGACAGAGTTAAAATACAATAAACAAAATACAAATAGAAATACAATAAGCGAAATATGTTTTAAAATCAGCGTCTGCTTGGTAATAACATTTTCTGATTCCTGGTCATATGCATGTGATTACACATTTCAGACACAATTTCAATTGTCTTTTAACCCTTTAAACATTTGAGATGTCGCTGGCGATGCTCCAGTGTTTATATTCTTTGACCTACAGTAACTTTCCAACCGTTACCACAATCAATGTTATTGTAGCAGGTTCAGAAGCAGAGAAAAGCGACGCAAAGTTACTGTGTCTATTTATGGTTAAGAAAAAATATATATATATTTTAGTGTATGTGGATATGCGTATGTGTATGTATTTTCCAATCAAGGTCATGACTAAATATTCTGCTTGATATCTCTCTTTTTAGATGCATATTTCTACTGTTTGCTAAGTTTAGTTATGATTTTGTGTTGATTGCTTGAAACAAACTATTTCTAAATCCAAAACACTTTTAAAAATAAGTTGTTTGAGCTAATTGTACAATAGACCTTGGATTACTAAAGGCAGGGGCGGACTTACCATTAGGCAAAGGTAGGCGATTGCCTGATGCCTCAACACTTTGGGGCTCCAAGCTGAATACTTAATGAAAGTGTCTAAAAAAAATCCTGAACCACTGACGTGGCATAAGATTGATCATGTGAAAAGTTTTTTGTCCTCCCCGTCCCTTTGCAGCAATGGAATATTCCAGTCAACAGCAAGTTAGTGAGCAGATTGGGCATCCCCCCCCCCCCCCCCCCCCCAATTAATTGACTTTTATTCTGACTTTATGGGTAACTATTATTTTTGGGCAGGTGAAAACAATTGGGGCTGATTTTGGATTGGTTCGACAGTTTTTAGTTACGTATTGAAAAATGTTTCAGTCAGGGACGTGCAGTCAAGGGGAGGCAGTTGAAGCAGTGCCTCACCTGCCATCATGAGATGCAGTCAAATAGTAAAATCAATATGCATCCTTTAATCTGTTCCACAAATGCGTTTGATCACAATTGTTTAACTTTATCCTTAAAATTGTTGTATTTTGCGTATTTCCTGTTCAATTTCAGGGCAGGGTGAGAGATCTGCCGCAAGAAAGATTTTAAATATTTCTTTTTTAATTGCTTATCAGAACATTTTGAATAATTCCTTCTACAAGTGGATACATTAAGAAGTTATTTGACATTAAGTTAAGGATTTTTAAATATCTAAAACTACTGCTGCAGAGGACCCCATGTTATGGTTCGCCTGGGGCCCCCAAAATGCTAAATCCGCCACTGACAAAGGGTTAAAAATCTTAGTTTCTTTACTGATGAGATTACTCCATTTATGTAAAGACTGTGCCTCATTAAAATTAGTCTAACAGCTTTGCCACTGCAGAATAGAAGGAAGGGAGAATAAATGTCTCACATGTTTGATTGTTTGTCTTTACAAGTAAACTTTTGTGTTTTCTTCTTATGCACGAAAAGAAACTGTCTCGCGCAGACGGTGACAGCAGACAGGAGAAGATGCCACGCACGCTCAGACGTCATAACTAGGTCCTCCCCTCCGTCTGTCTCTCCTTCTTCCTGGTCGGATGCAGGACAAGCATCTCTGTATCCGTGGTGCTCACAGAGGGATGGACGTAGACATCAGCTCCTCTTAACCCGCTCGTGCTCTGCACCTCGCGCGCAGAGAGGTGTGCGCAAAAAGTGCGTCCGAGGCGCAGCGCGGCGCCCTTGAGGACATTCAGGACATCTGCAGGAGGAGAAAGAGAAGGAGGCGAGAAGAGGGAGAAGCAAATGGCCAAGGAGAGGTGACGGGGCGTGGGGCATGTGAATAACGGAGGCAGAGATCAGAGCAGGTGAGTGGACGCCATCTCTAATCAATCATCAAAACCATCAATTAAACAAAAAATCAATACATCACCACCAGAATAATATTGAAAACCTGTCAATGACAGAATTTAACTAAAACACAGATTCTGAACAACACATGCGTAAAGTCTTGATGCGCCAGAGGCGGGGATCGAACCCGCAGCCTCACCCGCGGCGCCGCTCCAGCGGAGCGACGCTTAAAGATTAATTTAACTGGCATTTCAAACCCTTCTGGTTCTCCAGGAGAGCAGCATCTAGAATCATAACCTTGAGGTAAAATCAATAAGGCGCAGCCACTCACCTAAAACAGCCACGTTTATCTGCTTAAAGTAGAAGCTCTGATTAATGCATCATCCTTCTTCTCCCATTAACTGACTGGAATATTAATTCATCTGTCACAGTAAATGCTTAAATAACGAGGGCAGATTTCTTCCTACTATATTTTTTAAACAAGCTCATTAAAGAAAAATAAAAAACCTTTATTGCCTTTCTCATCCATGAAGGTGAGCTGTCTCATAGGGACTCACTCACATGGTTGCATAAGGTGTAAAATAAGCTTTTGTGAGTAGAGTAGCAGCACTGCAGAGGCAGTCTGCATCACCCAGCACACATTTAACCGACGGGGAGGAGAGCAGCCAGACAGGAACATCCTGATCTCCATGGTTTTTTAATACGACCTTTTTTTTAAAATCATAAAGTAAAATAATTTCTGGGAAGTCAGGGCGACCTGGAGCAGTCAGGTCCGTAGTACGAGGCCACACATCTGAATGGAGTTGCTGAGGAAGCTTCTCACCTCACACCCATTTTATCATTTTTAAATCTTTCAACGAGAAGCTCACAGCTTGAGCTTTCAAGCTGTTATTCTACATGTGAATGTTCTTCCAGAGAACAAAGAGGCATCACAAATTCACAAAACCCTCGCAGCTCCTTGAAAAGCCGCACCGTTGATGGGTTTAGCAAACGTCTTTGAGTCTGCTGCAGTCAGGACGCTTTCTTTAAACCCAGCTGGGTTTATGGGAAAGACACTAGAAGACAGGAGGCTTTTTTTTAAAGCAAAATAAATGGTTATCGTTTAACGTTTTCACCTGTCAAACAGTACAATTTCATTTCTGTTTGCATGGTTTAAAGCTAAGAAATGCAATATTAAGCACAATTTTTAATTATTTATGTCATGAGATTAATAGCACAAGAACATGTTAAAAACTCCAAAAACACAATTTTCAACAGAGTAAGTTTTGTAATGTAGATCTGAATTTGTGGAAATTTTGGATGTTTAGTTGTTTTTTCAGTTTTTCTAAACCCCAAAAGTTACCCCTTTACAGGCAAATATTTAATATTTTAACTTTCATTTAATGAAACATGAAGACTTTGGCTGTTTAAGCTTTCTTTCTAATTTATCATATTTTGTAAATAAAGTAAATTAATGGCATTTATTGGAAAAAATTTAGGCAATTTCTTCCAAACTAAGAGGATTTTGTGATTGAAAAACTTTCTTGAGAAGATTATTTTTCTGGAAAGACAAAAAAAAAAAAACAAATTTTCTTAAAACTAAGGTCTTTTTGCAGTGTATGGAAAGAAACATTTCATTTAATTTGATTTATTTCATTTGATTTATTTATTCATTTATAAAGCACCTTCCACCACCAGTCAAGGTGCCCAAAGTGCAGTACATAAGGAAAACAAACAGAGCATTGTGCAGTAGTAAAATATACAAAGAATAAAAAGCATTAAACCAAAAAACACAACTTAAAAAAGATATTAAAACCAACATAAAATAGAATAAAAAGGATAGGCTGATGCTAAAACGCTGTAATGAAGGAACAATTTCTATTAACGCTTATAAAATTTAAGGATCTCAGGTTTTTTGGCAACAAATTCAGAAATAAGTCAACACAAGCTTTCAAATGTTTGCAGAAATTTTATTTTATTTATTTATTTTTATTATTATCTGCATGTTTTTTTGCTGCTTGCATTTGTGAAATGAATTCAAATCCATAATCCATAAATATGAAACTCTTCCAGTACTTTATTCATAGCAAAAAGCACATAAACGTTTGTCTAGTTTTGCTTTACCAAACCTTTCTTTTACGTATCAAACATAGAAAATAGCATCGGCAGGCGTGTCCATTTCTGCAGCAAACAGCCTTTGCAAGAGTAAAATTAGTATTTGTTAAAAAGTAATCAGCAGAGTCAAGAGCCTTCATTAGACGGCACATTAGAGCGCAGAAGGTCAGCGAATGGAAAGAAAGTGATGAAAAGTCATCAGGGAGACAGGTGAGAGTGAAATGAGGCGAGAAGGTCACATTTATGTAACTGCCATTGCCAGGAGACGCCGAGCGTGCTCAGAAGAGACCAGCAGGCAGTTAGGATTCTGTATCATTCCAGCAAACATCACCCAAAAACGGTTTCAGCGCTGACTGGTCATATGCGCAGCGCTTACGTAGACTCCAGCACACTGCAGGGACACATGGGATGCTGTGAGTCACTGCTATTATTATCTCTGATATTAAAGATATATGAGATAAGCTGGATCCCGGAGAGAGGCTGGGCGGTGGAGAGGAGGCCTCAAGAGGGACCAGAGTAACGGATACGTCGTCTGAAATCACATGTGTCAAAGTCAACCAGCCCTCTGGATTTTTTTTATTTTATTGTTATTAATGGTCCAATATCATCTTACACTAATTTCTAACTTGTATAATTTTGACAAAATATATTTCTATGGAGAGTAAAATATGGAAAGTTATTTAAGGTTTAAGTTGATTTTTTCTGAATAATATTCCTGCCTTTTTATTATTCATATAGTTTTGTTAAAAGGTTACAGTTTTAAAGTTTGAAAAATGGCATTCTGCTAGCTTTTTGAACTATTTTGGCATTTACTTTTAAAGGACTTTTCTGGAGTTTAGCTAATATTTCAGCTACACGCTAGCTGTTTAGGCTAATTTAGACTTTTTTCAATTTTTTTAGGCCCATTTTGGAGTTTAGCTAATATTTCAGCTACATGCTTGCTGTTTTGCTAATTTAGGCTTCTTTTTTTCATTTGAGGCTATTTTGATGTTTCAGCTACATTCTAACTGTTTTGGCTAACCCATGTTTTTTTTTTTTTTTAGCGTTTTAGGCTAATTTGGCATTTAGCTAACATTTTAGCTGGTTATCAGCTTCGGTTATTTTAGCTATCAGTTTTATCATATTCAACTATGAACACTAGCATCTTTGGCTGCCAAATTCAGCTTACAGCATTCACTCTAAATCAGGGGTGGGCAATTGTTTTGGCTCGTGGGCCACAAAGGGTTCTAAAATTTGGCATAAGGGCCGGACAAGGAGCAGATGGAAGGAGAGATTGGGTAATCAACCTCATAAACTAAAAAAATAATATGGAATTTAGAGAAAAACATGCTTTAATTTGGATTCAAATTCACATATATTAATTTAAAAACAGAAAATTTGGGAGTTTTAATTTCTAAATTTTGATTTTTGTTCTCTTTTGGGTGATCCAATGGGTTGATGTTCTTCAGAGGAAAATGTGAACTCAAAGAAATGCTGCATTTATGTGGTGTAGGAATAATCTGAAAGATCACCATCTGACTCAGAAAGGAACACACACGAACATCAGAGAAACAACACCATTCATGAGAAGAAACCAGAAATACAATGAAAATAAAACAATAATTAGGATTTTTGATTCAATGTATTTTAATTTGGAGGGCCACATTAAGTAGCTTAAGGGGCCGCATGTGGCCCCCGGGCCGTAGTTTGCCCACCCCTGCTCTAAATAAATGTTTAATAAATGTTTGTCCTGTAAGTGTGTTTTGGATTTTGGCCCCTTGTACGATTGAGTTTGACACCCCTATCTTAAATGCTAACGGTACCGTTTCTCCTGCAGGTCTTGTTCAAAAATGGAGTCCACACATCTCCTAACTGGCTCTAAAAAGCGGGTGAAGATCCACCCTCACACCGTCACTGCCAAATACGCCACGCAAGCCCCCTACGCCCCCCAAGCTGGAGTCCACACCCACTTCCCTCAGCCTGGGGACGATGGCTACGACGATGCTCCGTCCTTTGAGGACTTTGGTTCGTTCCTGGAGGAGACGTCGGACAAGAAGAAACTGATGGAGAACCGGCGGTGGCCCCTGACGCTGTTTGGCTCCAAAGAGAAAGACAAAGAGGCGCCCCACAAACTTCAGCCCACTGGAGGGGCGGAGAGTGACGGGGGTGGCAAAGCAGCAAAGGGTCCTGGGAAAGGGGTCGGGGAGCAGCTGGCCAGCTTTGGGGAGGCGTCGGTGTCTGCGTCCCGGCTCACGTGGGTGCTGCTGCTCGGCGCGGCGCTAGCACACGGCTGTTTGATCGTCCTGACCCGCCTCGCCTCCGAACAGTTCCACTTTGCCCCCCTGTTTCTACTCACAGTGCGGTCGGTGGTGCAACTCCTCTCTGTGGCCGTCCCCCTTCTGAGGGGCGAGAATCCCTTTGGACCAGAAGGGTACCGGCTCCGTCTGTTCTGCTATGGTATCGCCTACTCCCTCTCCCTGTGTTGCGCCTACTCTTCCTTGACCTTCGTCTCTGCCGGAAACGCAACGACAACCTGGCGCCTGGCGACCACAGCTTTATCTGCGGTTCTTGCCTTCTTGCTCCTGGAGGAGCGGCTGGGGTTGTCCGATGTCATCACTGTTGCGGCGGGGCTTTGTGGTTTGGGGCTTCTGCTGCTTCCCACAACGGATGAGGGTAATTCCGATGCCCCGACCGACCCAGTGACTTTCTGGAAGGGTGCGTTTGGATGGTCTCTGTCAGCGCTGGCGGGTCTATGGATGGCCCTGGCGCTGGTTGGCTACCGCTCTCTGAAGGACAGGGTGGGGATTGGTACTGCTTTATTTACAGTGAGTTGGACCAGCTGCCTGCTTGCGCCGTCCACCTTGGCCCTTCTACAGGACGGATGGGCGTGGCCTGTGAGCGTCCCAGCATGGGCCATCATAGCAGGCCTGGTGTCCTGCTCTGCAGCGGCTTTCCTGGGAATGACCCACGCCCTCACCCGGCTCCACCCGGCCCTGGTCTCCGCCTCACAGAGCGTTGAGGTGCCTGTCGCCATGCTCCTGCACCTGGCGGTGCTGCCTGTGGCCCCCACCGCGCCCGAGGTTGTGGGGAATGCCATGGTCGTGCTGAGCGTTGATGGCTCGTGGCCACGAAGCTGCTTCTGTCTCGAGGCGGTGGCTTGCGTCAAAAGAGGAATATGAGGAAATTTTGGACTCGCCCATCAAATAGACTCCTCCCCTCTTCTTGAAAAAAAACAAACTTTCTCCTCGGTGAGGCTGTTCCTGTACATGAGAGACTTATAAGTGTTTATCGGAGTTTTAGCTGTTTTGTATTGTCGTTTTTGTTTTGGGAAAGTGCCAATATTGTGTCTGTTACAAGTGCAGTGACATTAAAACCTCTGTGATGAACACAGCCTGCTGTTGTGGCCAGTTTTAACCAGCTCTCCTCGTCTTTTAGGAGCCTGATGCTATCTATCTGGCTGCTTTCTGCTGATGAGATAGGAAAAAAAGAAAATTAAAGCTGTAAGCATAGTTGTATGGTCGGCAGGCACCATCCACAATCGCCACCTTCCAATTACTTTTGGCCCGCTCTCACTAACCTTCTGACTCTGGCGCTCTGGTCAAACCTGCATGTGACAAATTCATAAACAAACATTTTTTTGTTCAACATGACAGCTTTTCTGTTGGTCTATCTCCATAGCAACTATTTTAAGTTTTGGTCGTCTGGGGGTTATGAAAACATCCATCTAATATTTAGAAGAATCGGCAAAAGTAACTTTTCAGATTTCCTTGGCAACGGAGGTGTTTTGTTTGCCACGCTCACATTCCTAATATGGTCATATTGTATGTTATATCGCTTTGTTCAGCTTGAGCCAGGGAATTCTTAAAGAAATTTTTTTTTTTTTTTAACATGGCGGCTTTTCTGTTGGTTTATCTCCATAGTAACCATTTTAAGTTTTAGTTGCCTTGGGTGACGAAAACATCCATCTAATATTTGGAATTATCATCAAAAGTAAATTTTTGGATTTCCTTGGCAACGGAGGTGTTTTGTTTACCATGCCCACATTCCTAATATGGTCCTATTGTATGTTATTTCATTTTGCCCAGCTTGAGCCAGGGAATTTTACTATATTCTGCTTAAAAATGTTCGAACAACAAAGGGATGTCACTTTTGCTAGCTTGACATGCTAACACTGTTACAACTTTCAATTACCACAGTTTTTTTACACAAGTAGTTTCGCAGTGGTGCTCAAGAAGGTAGGTAGCAATAGGTCAAAATTCCATGTAGAAGATGTTGGTATATTGAAGATGGTGGCCTCTTCCTGAGGTCAAAGGTCAACAAAACTTGGGTTGTGGTTAACCTAGTGTGAGAAATTTCATGAAAATCGTTGAAATAAAAGTTTTCTTTTTCCATACATGTGGAAAAATGTGAACATGTGTAAATTTCACACTTTGCCACAAGCAAGCCGAAGGTCCTGCGACCATCCCATAATAATTTCAAAACTTCCTTGGATATCAATGATGTGCGTTTTGGCCTCATCAGTGGATTTTGATATTTTTTTGACGATTTCTCCGGCTGTGATGTTAACATTTTTTGGTCATTCACAGTTTGTTTTCACCAAATTAGTTTATTTTAATTTTTGGTGAATTTTCGCTTAAAAGGGCAGTAAGAAAAAAAGAATTGGGAAAACAATCCGGTGCTTGCGGAACAGAATAAGGAAAAGGCGGACAAACAAAAACAGATTAAAAGGAGGGGTGAGGAGGCGATGTGACTGACATACAGATAAGGATATGGTGAAGCAAGAGAAGGGTTTGGTCAGAGAACAAAGCAGATGGCTGTTGGTTGTTTTGCTGTCCAGGTGGGTGGTGAAAAACAAGATCTGATGTGCAGGGAGCAGCCATTACTCCTCATCACTGCCTATCAGGCGCATAAACGTTGCCACTTTTTCCAGGGTTTCTCATTTTCCATTTTCCCCTTCATCGGTTTGCCACTTTCCTCTCTTCAACTTTCTGCAAACATAGAGGCTTTTATGAAACGCCAAGGACCACTGCAGTCCGACACAGATGCTGGGAGCCATGCAGTGTAAAACAGACAGAGTGGGATGTCTGGTCTGGACTGCTTTCTTTGACCTTTAGCAAAAAAGAAGTAAAAAAAAAAAAAAAAAGGGTTTCATTTCTTTAACTACATGCTGACACAAACACAAATTTGTGAGCTTTGCTTCACTGAATAAAAAGTGTATTTTAATGCAAAAGCAGTTTATTTAAGTGTGTTGCAAGTTACTCTGTACTAAAAGTAAGGCAGTAAGGCAGTAAAAATGCATTTTTCAATTGACAATTAAATATTCAAATTAGGCTTTTAATATGAAAAAAAATTACAATTCAATATTACAATTTTAAAAATAATACTTTGAATAAAAAAAAAATTAATTGCATTGCAGATTGATGTGGGTTCAATGCATTTTTCCAATTCAACATGCAATTTGACCTTTCATTGAAAATGCATTTTGCAGTTTAGAATTCAACATTTTCAAAATGAAAGGTCAAATTGCACATTTGTTTTGCGAAATAAATGTATCTAAATGCTTAATTTTAATGAACCATTAACATTTTCATCATCAAAACACAGTGGAGTCATAAACTGTCGTTATAAGGTGCTCGTATTGATTAGTTTTTCCTTTAATGATGTAATAATTGACGTTTAAAAAAAAAAAAAAAGTAGTAAGCATGGTGTCTGCATAGTTTTCTCAGCCACTAGACAGATGAGGCACTTTATTGCTTTTTCTTAAAATTAAGAGTGGGAATTTAGACATAGCCTGCAATTCCAATACTGAATGCCCTAGAAATTTCCCAGAAGACTTTGCGAAAAATTGATGTGCATTGATGCTCACTCAATTGATGAATATAGACCACAAGTCTTGCGTTTGAAACATTCTTGTAAAAACAAGTATTATAAATGTAAACTTTTTTAATGAACTATCAACGTTTTCATCAGCAAAACGCAATTAGGTTATAAATTGATGTCGTAAAATGCTCATAAAAGGTCACGCTAAAACAATAAGTCATTACTTAAATTTAAACGTAAAGTTCTGTGCTTCTGAGCACACCCACGTGAAAAAATGGTTTTCTCCTCCGCCATACAGCGCGACAAGAATCACCCATTCGGTGGAGGGATACCGAATCATAAGTCCTGACAGCGCTGCCTTAAAAAAACAAGTTTGGACACCTTTAATTGTAGGAGTGGGGAAGAATTTGGCCAAAGGATTATCATTTATTCCAGTTTGGCAAGCCAGAATACATAGATAAACTAGCCACAAATGGCCCTATTTGGTCTGTAGTATACCTGCCATACTTATTATAATTATTTTTTTTACTTATTAATTTTAATTATTTATGTATTTAGAAAATATTTTAATTTTCTTTTTTTTTAATGCAACTTTTTTGACTTATTGTGGTCCCATAACAGATGAATTTATCCTTTGGGATATAAATAAAGTTCAATTCTATACTCGAGTATTCTCAATAAATTCCCGTGTACTTCTTTTTTCCAAGGGTTGGTTTTAAATTATTATATGTAAAAAATAGGTCATTTTGAGGTATTTGTATTTTATTTGAAAATTAACCTACTTTTATTTTTATTTGGATTTTTTCCCCCAAACAACATCAATAAAAAGTAAAAACAAATCAGACAGAAAGACACACAGAAACCATAATCCTAAACTCTTATGGTGCTTTAAGGAACAGCCGTGGACGTTTGTGGCTTTGAGGTCTGTGCAGGGCGGGGCTCCAGTGGGCTGTGAGCTGTAAAGTTTGTGGCCTTCTTGGATTCAGACGCTCTTAAATCAACTACCAGACGCACAAACAAACAAACCACAACCTCTGACAATCACTTCGGGGCGCACAAAGACACAGAGCAGCAGGACGGAACAAACAGCTGTCGTCAACTTTATTTATTTCACAATTTTAGAAAGAGCTCCATCAATAATTTCTTATTACATTTTATTCCAAACAAATTTATGTATTAAAAAAGCAATAATACAAAAAATTATTAAAGCTCCAGTAAACTTTAAACAATATATCAGGGATAAGGATCAGGCTTTGTCCTTCCTCAGCGTTCCTGCTTGTTGTATTACTCTGCTCAGCTGCAGGTGAACCTTCTGCAGCTCTGTTGCTATAGCAACCAAAGCCCTTTCCATTGAGGCCATGTCCATTGTTGACATCACTTCCTGTTCCTTTTGGGCAGATGCAAAAGGCTTCACACCTGAACTGAATGCCACTCCCAAACTTCCAGGTCTCGGTGTCACCGGGTTTCCCATCATGCTCTCTGCTTCCTGAGGGCCCCGTGGTTTGGCGCTTTCCTCACATCTGCCGAGGATCATCTGCAAAGTGGCGTTTATCCTCTCCTCCCTCTCTGCTTCCTCTCTCTGGAGCTCCGTCAGACCGCGATGCAGGGTGGTGTTCACTTCCTCCACCTGCACCCTGCAGTCTGACACAGGGCTGGACGTGCAGAGCCGGCAGCCCCCCTTTGCCAGGTCATCCACCTGGTTCCTGAGAGAGGCCACGCCCCCGCCGCACTGTTGCACCGCCTCCAGCAGCATGATCTGCCTCATGTGGGAGTTCTCCAGAGCAATAAAGAGCTTATCCCAGCGGGAGAAGTCTGCATGGCTCGGCGAGGGTAGAGGGTCCCCTGCAGACAACAACCCAATCACAGGTCAGTTATGATCTGAACACTGCCTGCATGACAGGTGAAAACATCAACCTGTATCTAACCGTGCAGAGTTAAGAGGCTCTCACATGTACAGAAATGCAAGGACAAGATACTTTAAATGTCATAAAACTACAACTGATGCTGCTGTGAGTCTTTCTGTTCACATAAACCTCCATGGAAACAGACTGAAGCTGTGCAGAAGAAACCATTAAAACAAACTGAAAGTTTGTTATGTTGATTGTCATATGTATATATGTGTATTAGTGTACATAGAAATGTACATAATTGTTTTCACTGTTCTCTTCATGAATGAAATGTAAACATCTTTTGTCACATTCCAGATTGATTGTGGGATATTTGCATCGATTCTTTTTATTTTGTTTATTTGTTTTTTACTGTTGTTGTTCTTGCTCGAATATATATATATATATATATATATAAATAAAAAAAAAAAAAAGTGTTCACCAAACAATTTAAATCTGAAAAATGGAGAACTTGAAAACTTGAGAAACATGAGAAAAATATGAAAAGACATCAGTCATGCTTTTGGGTGAAAAATAATTATTGAAAAAAAAATGAAGTTAGTGTCTTTATTTTTAGCCTGCATGTTGTGTTAGATCAATAAAATTGTGAACATTCATTTACTTAGTATAGAAATGTTTATTTAGCACAAATACAGAAGTTTCAGTTACAAAAAACACAAACATTTTACTTTCTTCCGCACTTAAGTACGTACGTACTTATACTTACTGACTTACTTACATTCTGGTATTTATATACATACTTGTATTTACAAACTTATATTTTGACTTGCATACTAACTTAAATACTTGAACTTTTGTATGTACTTGTACTTACTGACTTAATTACTTATTTACATACGTACTCACAAACTTGTACTTAAGTACATAATTGTACTTACTGACTTATTTAACTACGTACTTGTACTTGTACTTACTTATGTACTCACTTATGTACTTAATATAATCTGTAATTATTTACATATTTGTCCTCATGTACGTATTTTTACATTTTAACTTACTTATCTACTTATGTACTAACTTTCATACTTGCACTTACATACTTACCTACTTATGTACTGACTTACACACTTTATTTTATGTACGTAGATGTATTTACTGACTCAATTATTTGTACTTCCGTACGTACTCATTTAGTACTTGTACTTATGTACTTACCTACTTTCTTGTACTTCCGTACAAACCTACTAGGTACTTGTGCTTATTTACATACTTGCTTACTTGTAGTTGTGTAATTACTTATTTACTTACTTACTTACGTACATACTTGTATGTACGTACTTACTTACTTGCTTATGCACTCATTTATGTACACACTTATTTACTTACTTATTACTCACTTGTTTATTCCCCACAAGTTTAAGTTTATTAGTTTTAAAATTACACAAAATGAAAAACAAAGCAACAAAATGTGCAAACTATTTATTTAATATTTTCTTTTGTGTGATAATAAAAGTAGTAAACGTTTTCAGCCCCTTTTACTTGATCAATAAAGCCAATCAGTAAACATACAAGTATATTGCGGCAATCTTTACATATGATGTATATTTTCAACAAATGTAAAATAAGAAGTTAATTCGAATTTCTTTTAGCTCTAATTATTCCTCTGTATAGGATAAACTGATGCTTGTAAAATATAAAATAAATAGGAACTCTGTCAAATACCATCCGTACGTCCTGCTACATCTCATCTCAAACCAAAATTAATTAGAAAGAAAAAAAAGTCCTAAAATTTCTGCCCAAAAAACAAGAAATCACAAAAAACACCAACCAAAACATAAGAGGTAATAAACATACCTTCCTGCTGGTCTTCATAGATTTCATTGTCATAGTTCTCTGCATTATTTCCTTCAGCCTCCACAGTGTCCAGACTGAGAGACGAACCTGCAGCACCGAGCAAGGACACGAAGGACCAGAACCTGAGCATGATGGAGCCGACGGTGAGACCTGTTCTCTGCAGGTAAAAATGTTACCCAGTTTCAGTCTGAATGTTTACTGCTGCAGCTGCTGTGGGGGGAAAACTTTCTAAACTAAGCCTAAAGGAAGGAGGGGTGCGGACGATGGAAATAAGGGAGGGTCATAGTGTGGATTTTTCACAGGAAACAGTAAAATAAATACGTTTTTAAAGTATATTTGGTGTTTTTAACATGTTCTTGTTGCCTTTTTCTGATGATGGAGGACATATATAAAGAAAATTACATTTAAAATTGCTTTTCTGAGTATTTATTTTTTCAAATTATGATTTATGAGCAGAAAAATAAATTCTGTTTAAAAAAGAACTTAATGTAAAACACTCTTTGCTCCATTCCAATCCAACTGGGAAGTCCCAGTCCAACCAGCTTTTGGTCTGTACAAAAACTATTATTGTAACACAACCGGATTAAGTTGCTAATAAACAAATTGCAAGTAATGGTTTTTGTTTCCGTTTTGTTTTATTTTTTGTTGATAACGTTAGCTTTATTCTCATTTTAGTTCATGTATGAAGTGAAGTTAATGTCCAAAAAATACATTTTGCGTTTGAGTCCTGTACAATTTTTTTCCACGTTTTAACTTTAAATAAATGTTTATGTGGCAAATTTTTTAACAATCAATTTGTAACGCAGGTATTTTAAGTAAATGCATAGTTTTGGCTTTATTGATATTTAAGCACTTCAGTGATAACCTGAAGTTATTCTTTCGTGCAGTAGCAGTTCCTAAAGCAGGGGTGGGCAATCTTTTTGATTTGTAAGCCAGAAAGGGTTCTAAAATTTGTCATAAGGGCCAGAAAAAGGAGCAGATGGAAGGAGTGATTTGGTAATGAACCTCATAAACTAAAAATATAATATGGAATTTAGAGAAAAACATGCTTTAATTTGGATTAAAATTCACATATATTTATTTAAAAACAGAAAATTTGGGAATTTTAATTTCTAAATTTTGGTTTTTGTCCTCTTTTTGGTGATCCAATGGGTTGATATTCTTCAGAGGAAAAAGCGAACTCAAAGAAATCTGAAAAATCACCTTCGAAATTAGAAAAAAAACACACACGAACGTCAGAGAAACAACATCATTCATGAGAAGAAACCAGAAATACAATACAAAATAAAACAATAATTAGGATTTTTGATTCAATGCATTTTAAATTTGGAGGGCCAGATTAAGTAGCTTAAGGGGCCGCATGTGGCCCCCGGGCCGTAGTTTGCCCACCCCTGTCCTAAAGTCTTCACTGCCCTGATTCTTACATTTCTTCCTGTTAAACCTCCTCGTCCTCCTTATCAAGGAGAATTTGATCTAGAAGTAAACTGGGATTTATCCTCAAACTTATTTTTTTTCATGCCTCCTAACAAAAGAAAACTGCAACTTTGCAGTAACTGGATTTCTGCTGAAAATCACAACTGTTCAGGTTTTGGTGAAAAAGCAGTTGCTAAGCAATTTTTTAAATCTCCTTTAAGGTACCGATTATGTTTGGTTGCCTAGCAACAGCAAGAATGACGGAACATTCAAACACGCTATTTGTGAGGACCGTGACCTTGTTATAGTAAGAGCTCTGGCCAGGAGGTGCTCAGCAGCTGCAGGCAGAACACGTCAGGCTCTGAGGCGGGCCCTTCTCGATGGACGTCACCCCCACCCGCCACACTGGAACTGCAGAATAAAAAGTGAGCGAAGATGGCAGATTTATTTCAGGAAAAAGGGAAAACCTGCAGGATGAGCTGTTGAGGTGGAGACAGAAAAGTTCCTCCGCTTTTGATTTATTCTTCATCCCATTTTCTCCTCCACAGGTTAGCCTCTGTTCTCGATGTCCCATAATTCTCAGGAGGCACAATAATCAGCGACTGCCAGACGCTGTTCAGGGCCCCCACCTGCACGCCACACCCACGGCTTAAGCCACCAGCTGAACTCCCGGGTGGCAGGAAGGGAGATGATGAAAGACGGGAAGATCAAACGACAGAACCAGGGAGACGATGATGGTTAAAGTTAGATTTGATGAAGGTGTAACCGTGCTCCTCTTCATCCCACGAGAAGGAAAAAAAAGTGTGGGGGAAGGCTTTTCCTGACAGAACTGGGATGCAGGAGAAAAGTGGGACAATGGGGGCTGTTAGGGAACGATAAACAGCAGCAGGACGAGACGGAGAACACAAACCGCTTTGTGAGAACTTTTTCGCCCCTTAAAAAAAGGAGCGAATAACCAAAGACAGCTTCCTGTAAAAGAGGAACGCGACTACACGTGATGTTTTGGCGAAAATCGAATTCATAAACATGCAGCAGTAGCAGAAGTGAGACATTTTAACAGTTTTTATGTTTATATCTCTTTAAATTCTAATTGCACCTTTGAAATGCAGAGAGGTTTAGTGTTGCCGTTTGGGGCACTGAACACCACTGTCACCTGACAGGAAGTGGCCCCCAGTCACCAAATATAGATGACCTAAATGGACATACTCTGTAAAAAGGGAAATATTGGATCAATTAACAAAAAATCTATAATTTGTTACTTTTAAATTGAATTAAATCATCAAATTAAAATTTGAGTTAAACTCCCCTCCAATAATAATCATGTTTTTTTGAGTTTTTAACATGTATGCTCCGCTCCAAAAGCCACGCCCCCTCAGAGGACATTTTGGAAACAGAGGCTTCAGAAATGGCTATTTAAGACATTTAGGTTGTGGAATTTTAATTAAAAACTTAATTATCATAATTGAAATACGACATGGAAAGTTTTTTTTAATTAAAGAAATTGACATGGGATAAAAGCTCATATTTTATGTCATGTAATGTTTCACTTTTTTCAGCGTATGCATGTGTGTTGTTGGCTTGTGTCCCGGGCGCACCTGAAGCCGAGGTGGTGGTGTAGCGTCCCTGAAATGATCCTATATGATGTTAATTACCGTATTTTCACGACCATAGGGCGCACCTAAAAGTCTAAAATTCTCTCCAAAATGTGCTGCGCGCCAATTTTAGCAATGCGCCTATTGCGTTGTTTTTTTTCTTTTTTTTTGGAAGGCGGATTGCGTAACAACGGCATGCCTCTCAATGTGGTAAATCGGACGTAATAGAGAACAACAGGAGAACGTTGAAGCGTAATGTGTGCGTTGTTATTGTAATGCGGACGTAATAGAAGACTACTGGTAGATGAGAACCTTAAAGAGTGAATCATAAACTTGTGAAGCGAGCAAACCCCGCTGAAGGGAGGCTGTCTGCACACAGAGCCACTGCGCTCCAAAAGGACAAAGAACGTCGGAATGGATTCGTATTTCACTTCTTTAATTCCTTTTTTTTTTTTTTGACTTTTTTTTCCTCTTCTTTAATTCCGATCGGGTCACTGAAAACAGCCGTGCAGAAGGTTGAGTTCCTGATTGGCTGATGTGATGCAGCACCTGTGGAACTCTGTGATCTGCTGTGAAATGAAGACAGACTTTAGTTTCAAGCAAATACGCAGCACGCGCTCTCGTGCTCGCCTGAACAGCGTTTTTATATGAGCCCGCCCACTAGGCAGGGAGCAGGAGGATATTTGGCTAAAACTTCACAGTACTTAAACAAAGTAGAAATGATTGACATGTCCAAAGACCAATAGACCTTTAATGAACTGCTGCTTCATTTGCAGCAGCTTGTTTCGGTTTCGGGAGGGCCGCGTAAATCAGAACTGTTTCTGCTTGGAATCAAACTTCGGTGACCAACCCTAGTTTTACAACGCCCGCGCCTTTTAGTCAAGAGCGCCTTATACGTTAGTCAAATACATAAAAAGCACCAAAAACTCAAACTGCGCCCTATCACCCAGTGCGCCATATGGTCGTGAAAATACGGTATTTTCCAACAGTCACCTTAGTGTCAAACCGGAACTGACCTGGCTCCAGGTCGCACTTAGGAAACCAAAGTGGAGTGGAACCCAACTGTGAGGAGTTCTCTGTGTCTGCCAGGGCTGGTGTCCTGAGATTACTGCAAACCCCACAAGTTTGAGTCTTAACATTTGTGGGTTCAAATCTTTGACTGTGCATGAAGTTTAAAGGGTAACCAAACCCTACATTAACTTTTTTGGCTGTTGACATCTATAAATGGGGGTTTTAAAAGTGCTGTCGGTTGGTCACAGCCAAATTTTTGACAAAGTGAATTAAAATTCTTCAAAATATAGTCAAAAACTGTCTGTGTGCTGCCCCCTACAGGTTGAAATGAGGTATTACAGTTGAATTTTGTGATTGGTCAAACCATGTAAGTTTCGGAAGTCTGACGTCATGATCTGCAGCTCCAGTAATGATAACAGTTCTGCCCCAAACCCACCCCTCTGACAGGATTTTCACATTTCAGCTGTGGGTGGAGTCAGCCTCCAACTTCCTGGTTTGGTTTGAACTCACAACCTTCCAGTCTCAGAGCGGACACTCTTCCACAAGATGATGTGAGACCTGGACTGAGTGACTTCTCCCCTCTGGCGTTCCAAACAGGAAGTACTGCTGGCTCCAAGAAGCACAAAATCCTGTTTTTATTTACTTGATTTTTTCACAGTTTTTTTGGTTGTGCAGGTTTTTCAAGATAAGATTAAGAAGGTGGAGCCCACTGGCCCCTGTGTCCAGCGTTTGATTTCGGGTGGCCCACTTTCAAGTCGTAGGGGTGTGGACTTCTAACAAGCTCACTCCTGATTGGCTGGAGTGGTTGCCATAGAAATAATGACTCAGACCGACTCGGAACAATCACTGCTTATTGACGATGTCTGGCTCCAACATGGGAACTGAATTGACCTCATTTGGTTGGAGCTGCAAGTAAGTCGTCTTCCATGGGTGATGTCACACTCACTCAGTCCAGTTCTCAAATACAGTCAATGATTCAAATCCATGTTGGGGTCGTGTACGACTCTAGAAGCTTGACACTTTGCATTATGGGAACATTTAGGCCGCTTGTTACTCCGATGATTCAAATGCAGAGAACAAATTTGCCCCACTGATGTGGGAATTTTGGGGTTCTGGGCATCTTCTATGGAGGTGACACACATCCAAACTCTTTCTCCATATTATTATAGAACTAGTTAAACACTCACAAAACACACCGACCTCCCCCTCCCTCCTTTCCACATGACACAGCAGTATCACAGGGACCAACAAGAGGACTGTGACCCTCGCTGATGGAGATGGTTGATTCTGGTTTGAGACGTTCCAGGCGCTGATTCAGAGCAGCGGAAGAACGCAAGCAACTGTGGACAGATTGAGAGAGGAGAATCTATTCCTGTTTAGTGAGTCACATGAGGCGGTAATCGGTCTTTGAGTCTCCTCTCTTAAAATGCAAAGCACGTCCAGCAGAATGATGTAAACGATTATGGAGGTATTTAGCGATCTGTGATTGACGCCATGGGAATGATGGAATGTGTTTGGGCAGCTCAGGAGATCAAAGCAGAGGAAAAGGAGTTTTAAAGCACTAACAGCATATGAGAACTGGACAGTGAGTGTGATGTCACCCATAGAAAGCAGCTTATGCTACTGTATGTTCACAATGAGTATGTGACACTTTTTGAAAACGTGTTTAGCTTTTTAGTGGAGCAGGTTGGTAAAATATTTGTGGAGTTATGGGAAAAAAAAGCACCAAAAATGGCATGAATGTATTTTAGGATCCTCTCTTTCAGAAAAGCACCTTAATAAGGGTGTAATGATCCATTTTAACAACGATTTGACTTGATATTTATGTGCGATTTTGGTTTATTTTGATCAATCTGATTCAATTCAGGTCATTATGATCATTTTTTGCTGCCATCATGTGTTGTCTTCTGTAATTTTTATATTTATAGTAAAATAAACCATCATGTCTCAATCCTAACTGTGTTTTCCAACATCGATTCACTTATCAGTTTATCTAACTTTGAAACATTTTTTAATGGTAATGCCTCGTCAATCTGGTTGGATTGTCAGAATATATATATATATATATAATATATATATATATATATATATATATATATATAATAGTTTTCTGTAGGTACCCATTAAGTTTTAGATTAGATTATAATTATTTCAAGCAATAAAGAAAATATAATTAATGTGCGTATCAATCAATCAACAGAAGTACATTTACACAAACATGTCAAACATAAAATACTAACCAATCAAAGATAGATTTCCTGAAGGAAGTGAGAGGAAAGCGAACTTATATAATACTACTCCAGCTCGACATGATCATTTCCTTTATGTGTATTATCATTATTCGGTTTTTAATTTAATATCAGATGTTTGTATCTTTCCGTAATCCGAAACCGGAAAAAAAGAGAAAATAATTAATAAAAAAAATAAAAGAATGTGCTTGAACAGCTCATGTTGTTTAGACCAGAGGTATTCAACTCCAGGCCTCGAGGGCCGCATTCCTGCAGGTTTTCCAACATACCCGGATCTGGCATGCTCCAATTGGTTGGACACACCTGAACCAGGTAATCAGTCATGAGTAGAGTTTGGATATCTGGAAATTATGCAGACACTGTGGCCCTCGAGGCCTGGAGTTGAATACCCCTGGTTTAGACTGAGCCAAATAGATAATAAATATTTTTGTAACAATCGAGTGTATAGCTGCCATCTTTACAAAAGGCCATTATGTTGGATTTTTCCAAACCCGTTTTTTTTTTAAAGAGAGAATTCTAAGATCCATCCATCCATGCCAAATTTGGTGCTTGTTCAATTCAATGAACCATTTGTTGAAAATATCAACTTAACTGGCTCCACCGGGCTTATATGGTGGCCAACGAATGTCCGCTCCCTCCAGATTAAAGAGGCTTTGTGGTAAATGTCAAAGTGATACAATTCTCATGAATCTTCCTCCAGGCCTTTTCTTTTAACTTTCTATTCCAATATATGAAAGATTTATAATTCTGGCCGGGAACAAATCACAATTAATAATTTCTCCTTCATGATTAATTTTCAAATGGTTGGAACTTCTGTGATTTGATGGGGACGCTGTCAATACGTCACTACCAAATAAGAGTCTCTGATTTGGTGAAGTTCAACCTGGTTTCACTTTCAATATGCGTTTAAAGGCTGAACGTTTTGTACGTAGAGCCCAGAAAAGGTCTTAAAAATGTGTGCATTCACACTAATGTGGTGCGTTCAAGAACGCACATCCAGTCGGTGGCGTTTACACCGGACTAGTGTATGGCAAGCTAAAACAGACATAAATCGTCAGGAAAGGTGTCATAAAGATCTGCATATAGGCCATCAAAAGCATCACTTTTTATGTAGGTTCTAAAAGGAGTACACCTTTTTAAATGTTTTTAAGAATTTAAATGCAGAACTTGGGTAAGAATTTTTCTTGTAGACGTGGTTGCTTGAACGTGCAAGGACAGTGTGAACATCAGCTCCTCTAAATGTGAAAGGAAAACAAACGTTCATAAACTGTCCCACATACACAGATCCAGATCAGCATCTTTAACAGGAAACAAATGAGAAAAAACTCAAATCCTAATTTGCGTATTTTTATTTCTCTTCCCAAAGTTGTACGGAAGTTTTAAACCTTAATGTGAGTTTACAGAAGCTGACATCAATAAAACTGCAGATAAGACTTATTTTTACAAATTTATTTATGAATCTTAGTAATTATCACAGGACATTAATTAGGAGAAACAACACATGGAAAGGGAAACGTTGAGGCTTTAAATGGGAAATTTGTAAAAAATAAAGGATTATATTGCATTGGATCACGAGGAAACAGCAGGAAGCATAAAAAGTCTGGTTTAACCTTGTGTATTGACATCTATTGTTAGTTGGCATCAGTGACAGACTATCACATAGATATATTTACTGTTACCTGGCAGTTTAAAGATGCACACAAATACTGTAACAAACGTTTGGCACAAACTGTTCCCTAAAACCTGAGATGGAGTTTATGTAAATGAACCTGGAGTCATTCCACTTGTTGCTACCAGGAAAGACTCAATCCATTTTCTGTTAAAGATGAATAATTCATGATGATGCTAACAATGTTCAAACATGGAGCCACATTAGGAGAATAAACATACTTACAGCTGTTTGAGGCTCTCTTCCCAGCTGGATTTAATTTGCATATGAATTGATAACGTGGTTATTGCTCACCAGCTACAGTGGTTGCTTCTGAAACGGTCTTATCAGAGGCTGTTTCTCTGGCAGGACAATCGTTTGGTGCACCGGCAGAGGTTGCAGCAGGAAGTCTGTTAGATGAAGCGACCACGCTTGTGCGACTGTGAGCTGAGACGTTGTTGTTTGTGGGGTCCAGTGCAGCTAAAGAGGGATCCGTGTCAGTTTTGGTCGGGGAGTTAAGAGCCCACGAGTCCTGATCGAAGTCTGGAAGCTGGTGGACGACTGCCGGAATCGGCGTGATGTCGTCTAAGCCGACGGTCTGCGCATCAACGCAGCTGCTTCTCGGTGCTCCACTCACCGTGCTGGAGAGCGCCGACCGCCAGTTGTTGGAGCAGAAGACAGCTGGGATGCTGAAAAGACAAAAAAGATTTAATTTCCATGAAAAATGTACTTCTGACGGCTAGCTTAAAACAGAAGTTGCATTGGTTGTGCAAAAGTAAAAACGAATCTGGTCTTTTTACTTTTTACCAATGTATCCAGAGGTTGCTATGGCAACCCTAACAGGAAACAGCCAAAATATCACGTTTCCAAAATATTCCATGCATCTCTAATCCACGATTTCCGTGGTAGTGGCGTTCAGTCAAATGTCAAATATCTGAACTTTGGCGAAGAATTTGTGTCCCGTCAACCAATCAGGAACTCAGCTCAGGTCGTACTGATGATTGGATCAGTGGGAGGAGTCCAAAATCAAAATGAAGGAGAATCTGATTGTTCTCCTCCTAAACTTAATGATATCTGTACCAAAACAATAAAAAGAATCCTTTAATTTCATTTGAATTTTTCCCTCCCCAGACTACAGCATGTCATCAAACTGGGAGACAGAAGTACCACAGAAAGCATCCGTCATTCAGTAAAAGCTCCTTCAGTAGATGGTGAACTCAATGTTTCAATGTCGCGGTTTTGACAGTAGCTCCTCCCACACGCGTCTAGAACGTCAAGTTTATGAACACACTTTGGACACTTTTACAGCAAAATTGACCCAGGAATGGCGTTTGGTGTGAAGGCAGCACATGTACAGTATCTGTCCTCCACTTACATTCTAGGGATCCCCCCACTTCTTCTTGTGAAAGTCACAGTATAGGTTTCTTCTCTGGTGACAAGTGTTACTGAGCAGTTTGTTGGCTAACAGAAAAAGTTTAACCATTTTAGGGTGTTTCAAAACGTAAACATTTATGATTTTCCAGAAACCTGTACATAACCAAATATCAATAACCCTTTCTGTGATCTTCACACAAAAAGTAAATAAATAAATATTAATTTAAATTAAACTATATAATATATATATATATAAAGTTTCAGTTATTTGAACATGCTTGCTACACATTGTGACTTATTTTCCCACTTTATTCTAAAACAGAATGTATTGATTCAGATATTTAATTAATTGACAATTCATCCAATTACTCATACTTAATTGTATATATATGATTCAGAAATTAAAAAAAAATAGAGACCAAACAACTGAGACATTGCATGTTTATCCATTCAGCACCAGCTTCACTAAATTTAATTTGCAGAAAAATCCAATTTTGATGTTACCTTTTAGTAATAATCAAATTAAAAAAAAATGCTAATCTATCCACTTGTAGCATTGCCACAAAGGTATCCAGTGGACAAAATAAATAAATAATGAAATGAATAAAGTCCACATGGGTTTGAATATATTATAGCTCTAAAAATAATAGAAACTGTTTTTTTTATTAATATTCTGTAGAATTTGTGTTTTTGTACCACTGAATGCTGGAGGAAGTGGGTGGAGTCACCAGCAAGGAAATAGAGAGAGAAAAGTTTGGGGCGTCGGCAGCTGTGATGGAGGATAAGACACACAAGGCTGGGGAAGGCTACGAGGGACCCCAAAATAAATAAAAAAGGATAACCTACCCGCAAAAGATGGATAAAGGGAGGAAACCGCAACCACATCAATTTTGGTGAGATCATTCCATTGTTTTTTTGGACTGCTGTTTCCTGGTGGCTACAGTTTTTTTTTTGGACAGTGAAACTTTCATCTGAACACTTGAAGAGAGACTAAGAGCTTAAAGAGACTGAAAGAATAAGAGGACATTTTTTTTTCATTTTGTTTCGGGGAATTTAAAGAATATGTGTTCCTTGGTTTGAATAGTTTATATTGATTTAAAAAGAGAATTAGTCAAACCCTGATTTCTGTAAGGAGTGTATTGATGCAGCTCTTACATATGGTGGCCAGTATGGGGAACTAATGTCTTTCAATATATGACTATGTACATGGTTTCGTATTTTTTTGGTGAGAAAAATGTCAACTTCAAAGTGTCAAGAGGTAGATGAAATGACTACACCTGTTAATGTGCCAAGCAACAGCCATGAGTTTGATGAACTAAATTCACTGCAGGTCCGTTTGTTACGCGAAGAAGTTAAATCTGCTAGTGAAATAACTTCTTTGTTAAATTCTTTGTATTTAAATGAGGATAAAGAAGAACGATGATGGTGACAATGTTGATGACCCTGTACCAGCTGATCATGATGATGGTGATGCTGAAAATGTAGATCCTGAAGGATGTGATGACAATGTTGAAACTGAAGATAATGAGTTAGACCCTAACACACAAACGATCATAAAAATATAGCTCAGGAATGTGGCCATCTTAAAAGAACAAATTACTAAATTAGAAGTTCACTTCAGAGATACACTGACCAGCTCCCTTAATAGAGAAAGCAGTTTCAGGGATTATGTTGATGCTAGTTTGCTAAGCTAGAAGAGGTGTTTACGTCTAACATAGAAAAATTGGAGAAGGATGTGGTTAACTGTATGTACGCAGGGATGAAAAATGGAAAAGACAGCTTGGAAAATTCAGAAACCACTAGTACTCCATTGTACAAAGAACCATAGCTGTTTCCACAGATGTTAGTCCCACAACTCCACTACATATTCATACTCCTCCTTTTTCTAGTCAGCCTGGTGCAGCTCCATATTATCCTAAACCACCTGTCAGGATGGACTTTCCTACTTTTGGGACTCTAGTGATTCATCTGATGTCCTCAGCTTCATTGAACAATGTGAAAATTATTTAGATATTCGACCTCTGTCCAATCATGAGTTGCTAGGAGCCCTGTCTGCCGTCCTGAAGGGACCAGCTCTCAGCTGGTGGAAAGCCACAAAAGCTCATGTGCGCGACTGTCATCATTCAAACTTGCGTTTATGTCTGCTTTCCTCCCTCTGATTATTTGAATGAGGTTGAAGAGAAGTTAAGAACAACAGTTCAAAAACCAGATCAGTGTCTAAGAGACTTTGCTTATGATTATCGAGCTTTATGTTTGAAGTGGAAGCGAGACATGACAGAAGAAGAAATTGTGCGACGTATTCTCAATAACATCAACCCAAAAGTTGCTGGTTGTCTCAGAGGTACTGTCTCCACAGTAGCACAGTCGTCAAAATAGGAGCCATGGTTGAGAAGGATTGCCTGGGGCCCGAGAATACTGGCAGAAAGTGCATGCTAATTCTGAAAAACCATCAAGAAAACTTCTGAGAGAAAAACCCTCCAAAAAGGTGCAGTAGGAGTCACTGTTGTGCAACAAAGACTTGTAAAGAATAAAGACCCCAACCTTTTAATTGTTCCAATTTCCATAAGAGGGTTTGAGGGTGAAGCTGTAGTTGACACAGGTAGCTCATTTACGCTTATGCAAGAAACCTTGTGAAGCAAGTTTCCAGAGAAGAAGAGAGTTTTCAACCTTCAGAAAAACAGGTTTTGTAATGCGGGGAACAGTTCACCAGGCTTTGGGCAAGAAAACTGTGGTCTCGAATGGCACGGAGAACAGTGGCCTGTGACAGTGCATGTAATGAAGGATGACCATCTGGTTTTTCCATTAGTCTTGGGTCTGGATTTTCTTTCAAAGTCCAGGGCCGTTCTCAATCTGGCCAAAAATACTTATGGACTAGAAAGACCAAAGGTACATCTCTACCATTCATTCATTCCTCCAGCCAAAGTTCCCAAAAAGTGGAACAAAGCAGCAGTACCATCTTTCTTTCTCTCCTGCTCATATTTACTATGCTCTGCGCGCCCTGGAAAACTTCCTCCTGTTGGGCTGTTGCGACCTCTGACCCAGTTTCCAACTATGACACAGATTCCCCTGAAATGCTACAACAACTTGTGAATGACTGGCCCACAGTCACCTCTGGCATTCTGGTAAAGACAAATGTTGAGAAGCACACCATTTCTCCCTACAAGACAATCTTCCAGTGAGATCCAGAGCCTATCGAGTTTCTCCTGTGAAAAAGAAAGTAATTGAAGAGCATGTGGCCAAAATGCTAAAGGATGAGATAATTGAACCATCCCAGTCAGCCTGGTCAAAAGGAGAGATCCTCGTAGATAAACCAGATGGATCCTATCGGTTCTGCGTTGACTACAGACGAGTAAATGCCAAAACCTTACCTGATGCATATCCTATGCCTATAATCCATGACATCTTGGAGTCCATGGATGGCGCCTCCTGGTTTAGCTCCTTAGATTTTACAGTCAGGTTACTGGCAGGTGGCCATGGCAGAAGAAAGTAAGCCACAAACCGCTTTCATCACATCTCTTGGGCTCTTCCAGTTTAAATGTATGCCGTTTGGACTAAGGAACGCTGCTGCAACTTTTCAACGTCTCATGGAGAAAGTCTTAGGGGAGCTGAGAGGAAAGACATGCTTCGTCTATATAGATGACATCATTGTCTACTCAAAAACTCCAAAAGACCACCTGAGAGACTTGTCTAGTGTGTTCCAACGCCTGCATGCTGCCAACCTAACCCTGAACATGAAAAAATGTAACTTCTTCAAAAGACAACTAAAGTTTCTAGGCCACATTGTCTCTGGAAAAGGTGTGGAAGTGGACCCAGACAAGACTCAAGCTGTTTCCGATTTCCCAACACCAACTGATGTAAAAGCTCTTCAACGCTTCTTGGGCCTTGCCGGGTGGTATCACAAATTTATTCCTCACTTCTCTGACATTGCTGCTCCTCTCAACCACCTAAAGAAGAAAGGAGTTGAGTGGAACTGGACTGATGAATGTCAGGCTAGCATGGACACTTTAAAAGAAGCTCTAAAATCTCCAACCGTGCTTGCTCAACCAGACCTTTCACTTCCCTTCCAAGTCCACAGATGCCAGTGACAGGGGCCTCGGTGCCATTCTCTCCCAGGAGAGAGAGGACGGCGAGCGGGTTATTGCATATGCTTCCAGAGCCCTCCGAGGTCCAGAAAGGAACTATTCCACCTCTGAAAAAGAGTGCTTGGCGGTGGTCTGGGCCATTGAGAAGTGGCGGCACTTTCTGGAGGGAAGAGAGTTTGACGTCTACTCAGATCATGCAGCACTATCATGGGCTTTTAACTGTCCAAAAACAACTTCACGCCTGACACGCTGGATCTTACGCCTGCAGCAATTCCATTTTAAGGTTCATTATCGCAAAGGATGTCTGAATGCAGCTCCGGACGCCTTATCGCGTATATATGAACCCTTTGCCACAAAGCCACCTTCCTGCCTGGCCATAACACCTCAAAGTTCTTGTATCCTGCCAGCCACTTTAGCAGAAATTGCTAAAGCGCAAGACCAGACACAAAAGTACAAGAGATGAAGAGAACTACAGCCACAACAGTGCTACCCACAAATCGCATCTTTTTCACAGAACAACAAGGGGTGCTGTACCGCAAAGTCCCCTTGGGTGACCAAGGAGAAAAATATCAAGTAGTTGTGCCACAAGTCTTGGTTCCTGAGTTTCTTCAATATTTCCATGACAGCCCTCTAGGAGGACATCTGGGCCGACTAAAAACTCTCCTAAGGGTTTTGGAGGTGGCCTGGTGGCCAAGTGTTAGAAGAGATGTGTGGGAACATACAAAAGTCTGTGTGACATGTCAAAAGTACAAACCAGAGAATTCCAAACCATCTGGCCTGCTACAACACCCCACTGTCACCCAACCAGGAGAGATGCTAGGAGTGGACCTCATGGGACCTTTCCCAGAAGTAAAAAGGCAAACACATTTCTTCTAGTGGTTGTGGATTAACAGTCCAAAATGGGTTGAAATGTTCCCTATCAGAGACAGTAAAACTCTCGTCTTATTAAGATCCTCCGAGAAGAACTTTACCCGTTGGGGAGTGCCAAAGTTTTTGGTGTCAGACAGAGGGCCGCAATTTACAAGTACCCTATTGTCCGGACTTTGTAATACCTGGGGTGTTGTGCAGAAATTAACTACAAGCTATCACCCACAAACCAACCTGACAGAACGCATCAACAGAACAATAAAACCATGATTGCCTCTTTTGTTGGACAACAACACAAATACATGGGACCAGTGGATTGCAGAGTTTCGTTTTGCTCTCAACACAGCACAGCAGGAGACCACTGGAAAAACCCCAGCTGAGCTTGCTTTGGGACGAAGTCTGCACGGACCACTGCAGAGGTTGATCTATAGGCCTCCATCACCGCAACAACATGCTGCATACAGTGTAGTAGAGAGACAACAACAGTTGGCGGATGAGGTTCAAAGGAGAGTGGGGTTGCACCAGGCTAGACATGCTAAGTATTATAATAGCCGCCGGAAAGATGCGCACTTTCTGCCGGGCGACTTAGTCTGGATCAGGTCACACCCTCTTTCTAAGGCATCTGAACAGTTTTCTGCAAAGCTAGCGCCTAGGTGGGAAGGACCAGCTAAAATATTAAAAAAGCTAGGGCCTGTTAACTACAGAGTTTCTTGGGGCAACCCACCAAACAAAGAGGATACAGTGCATGTGGTCAATCTTAAAAAATACTATGGTATTTTTCCCTAGACGCCTCCGGCAGGAGGGGGGGATATGTAGCATTGCCACAAAGGTATCCAGTGGACAAAATAAATAAATAATGAAATGAATAAAGTCCACATGGGTTTGAATATATTATAGCTCTAAAAATAATAGAAACTGTTTTTTTTATTAATATTCTGTAGAATTTTGTGTTTGTACCACGTGAATGCTGGAGGAAGTGGGTGGAGTCACCAGCAAGGAAATAAGAGGAGAAAAGTTTGGGGCGTCGGCAGCTGTGATGAGGAGGAATAAGACACAAGGCTGGGGAAGGCTACGAGGGACCCCAGAAATAAAATAAAAAAGGATAACCTACCCGCAAAAGATGGATAAAGGGAGGAAACCGCAACCACATCAATTTTGGTGAGATCATTCCATTGTTTTTTTGGACTGCTGTTTCCTGGTGGATCTACAGTTTTTTTTTTTGGACAGTGAAACTTTCATCTGAACACTTGAAGAGAGACTAAGAGCTTAAAGAGACTGAAAAGAATAAGAGGACATTTTTTTTTCATTTTGTTTTGGGGGAATTTAAAGAATATGTGTTCCTTGGTTTGAATAGTTTATATTGATTAAAAAGAGAAATTAGTCAAACCCTGATTTCTGTAAGGAGTGTATTTGATGCAGCTCGTTACACACTTCTATCAAACTTTTATTTTTATTTATCTGAGCATAGCCATGAAAGTTGAGAAAAACAAAATTTACATGAAACGCTATTTATTTCTAACAATTTAAAAAGATTTTGATGATTGAAATGTAAATAGCTATACTTAAAAAAACTACACATTTTATTCATCAATAAATAGATTAAAAACTTTTTTTTTTTATTGTTGTACATATTTTATTGCTTCTACCTCTTATTTATGTCTTTCCCTGCTTTTTATTGTACAAGTAAACGCTGCTAATTTTCACTGTATTCTGTACAATGACAATAAAGCTATTCTGGTTCTGATTCTAAAGTGATTCTGTGTTTGGACTGTTCTTTACTGTCACAAAGCTGACAGAACACTTATCAACAGGCAAAATCTTAAAAAGTAAAAGACACTCCAAAAAATAACCTCTTTTTGACAAATTGTCAGGAAAAAAAACAATAAAAATTAATTAAAAAAAAAAATAAATAAATAGGCTTTCCTCTCTTGTCATTGTTCCTCATAGGTAAAAAAAACAAAACAATGTGGCCAGACTGAAAAAATAAATCAATTAAAAAATCATGCATCTCTGATATTGTTCAGGGGCTAAATGTGGAGTTTAGGGATCCCTGTTCTAGACAAAGACTTATATTTCCATGAAGTTGCATTAAAAACTTGTGTTCATTTTATCTGCATTTATTTGAGTTTTTCTAGTTTGTAAATGAGCTACAACCGACCTTGCGAGGTGTTTCTGAAGCTCTTGAGCATGTTGGTTGCACTCAGCGAAGTAAGAGGCCTGAGCGTCCACGAAATCTGTCAAGCTGCACATGTGGTTGATCTGAGGAAGACGATAGAAATCCCAAACTCAAAGAGGCATAAAGAGAACGTTAGCACAGGCTTCTGTGTTTCCATGCATGTGTGTGCGTACTTACGTGAGTACTGCTGAGTCCTTCCAGAAGCCGTTGAGTAATCTCTGCCTGTCGATCGAACAGACTCTGGCAGATCCTCAGCTCCATCTCTGCCTACACACATCCAGACCTTATTAGCTCATCGCTCTTCCTCTTTCCACAGATTACCTCCCAGCAATTCGGTTTGAAAAGCCCCAAACAGAAAACACAGAGAGGCTTTTGGAGCTGAAAATAAAAGCCTCTGTGATTGCTCTCATTGTGTACAGAGATCTTTGTGGCATTTGGAGGAACAAAGACAAACAAAGTGAGGAGGATTTTTAGATGATTCCTCTTTTCCTTACAGCTTTTCCCTTCAAAGTTCGCCACAGCAAATCATAAAACATAAATAAAAATAAAGAAGGAATGTTTCTGAAGTGTGCACCCACAAAGTGGAGTGATTTCCTAGCAAAACGTAAGATCTGATGCTACAATACAATTTATTTAATTAGCAAAATCAGCATTTTTTGACTTGAAAACAGCAGCATTTCCTAAACAAACTATAAACTTTGCAAAAATGAAACTAAAAGAAAGTATAAAAATCCTTATCTGTCTTGCAAGAAAAATAATCTTAGAAAGAACATTTTTAACAGAAAATAATCTTAGTTTGAGAAAATATGTCTTAGAGACTTTAATTTTTTTCTTCTTTTTAAAAAAAAAAATCTTTATTTAAATACTTTTTCAGTTTTTATTTATTTGTGTTTTTACAGTTCGTCAACTGTATTTATTTTCTTACCTGAGAGATTTCCTGAGCCCACATCTTTAAAGGAGATAAAAACAAATCATGAACGTTTTATTTGTGTCTGAAAGTGTTTTCTGCAGTTTTACAGAAGCACTGACCTTCAGCCATTTAACACGCAGGAAGCTGAACATGTAAGACACTTGAGACAGGTAGTCGTCCTCCAGCGGGTTTGCATTCAGGTTCTAATAAAAACAGGAGAGATGACGATAAAAACACGTTTTCAGCTTCTATTCATGAAATAAAAAAGAGAAATATTCTTTTTTTAAAGGAGTTTAAACTCACTCTGGCCTCTCTGTCAGCTTGATGAGCTTTCATTACTCTGTTCTTTGCTATGTCCAAGTCCAAGCGCTTGTTCACCAACATCTTACGCTCTTCCTACAATATTTTCATAAAAACCAGCAATTTTTTAATAATTGTTAAAAAAAAAAAATTCACTTGTTTTTAACCATTTCTTATTATGTCAAGGTCTTATAGCAGGGGTATTCAACTCCAGGCCTCAAGGGCCGCATTCCTGCAGGTTTTCCAACATACCCGGATCTGGCATGCTCCAATTGGTTGGACACACCTGAACCAGTAATCAGTCATAGTAGAGTTTGGATATCTGGAAATTATGCGACACTGTGGCCCTCGAGGCCTGGAGTTGAATACCCCTGTCTTATAGTATAGCATTTTTTCCACTCTTAAACTATGTTAATGTCATCGACAGCGCACAGCTGTAATTTTTCCACTGTGTTCATTAACTCATAATTATGCAACTAAACACAAACAAACTCATAAGTCATCCAAAAACATGTGAACAATACTTTGATTTACAGCACATACATTCACATTCCTGCCACAGCACCAGCATCTATCATCTATCAAACAAGACGTCAGCATCTCATTCAGGAAACAGCTACAGATGTAGGGAAAACAGTCCATCTTAAAAAACAAATTAAATTCTGGTTATCAGAGAAACAGCAGTGCAAACACTTGGAGTAAAATATTTTATTTGGCTTTGTGAGTATGAATGAGTACATTTTCTACTTATTTTTTAAGGTTATTAATGAATTTCTACAGTTTTAGATGGTTTCTAGTGTGTGTATGCTTTGTATTTTTTTTATTTATTTTTTTACAGTTTACCTTTGTTCAGTAAAAGCTCCAATAGGGAAAGGTGTCACGAATTAGCCACAGCTATAAACACTGTGATACAAGCATTAGATTGTTCTAATGCAATCTGTGTTTTTCTGTATTTGTCCACATCAAATAAACAACAGCGGGAAATCGTGGCAGGTGATTTTCTAGAGGAGCTGTGGATCCACATGACACGCTCAACTTTTGATTGGCTGTGTGATGCTGTGGGACATCGCTGTGAACGCCTTAGCTGCAGTTGATGGTCATGTCACTCATTTAGTTAAAAAAATAATAAAATGAGTTTTCATTGCAGTTTTGCGAAATATGCCAATTTCAATATGCCTCAAAAACCTCCTCATCCAAGCGCAAAAAAACTTTTTGTCTTTAAAAATACATATATTTTTTATTGCTGCTTCCATGAGCTTGTGGGCTACAAACGGTTCTAAAATTTGACAGAAAGGCCGGACAAGGAGTTACCAGAGTGTTTCAGTGAACCACCTCATAAAAGAAAGAAATGATGCATTACTGGGAGCAGAGTGGGATGTGGAGCCTTTACCTGTATGGCTCTGTACTCCCCCTCAGTGAAACTGCGCAGTGGAGTGAGGAAATGAATGTTGGTGCTTTGCACAAACTTCCTCTCCGTTTCTCCAAGCTGCTTCTGGGTCTCTCCGCACCTCATCAGCGCCGTTCCTGGTCCAAAACATGAACCCGTGATCACCACGGCACCGAAATCATTCATAATCATTACTCGCTGACCACCTGCCACAAAGGTAAATAAATCAGGTGAATGCATACTAACCGTAAGGTGTAGTGGATCCAACCTCCAGACCAGCCCGGATCATTTCCTCCCCCAGCAGTTCGTGAGCCCGCAGTCGGGGTGGGGAGCTCCACTCCAGATGTTCGTAGAGACGGTCCTCCAAACGGGCTCCTATAGACATATAGAGTGAGATTTAAAGAAGAGCTGTTTTCATAGTTTACCAGAAATTTAGAAGATTTAAAAAGTAACACTCCACACCTTCAAAAATATTTTAACTTTGTTCAAATACAAACATTTTAGAACATTTAATTTGCTCAGATTTTACAGTGAAGGAAAAGGGTAGATGTATGGTAGATGTGTAGATTCATTCAACTTAAAACTTAAAAGGTCCTGATGCCAAAATCGCATCTTTCCACTGAATTAAGTGTTCTTTTCACATCTGGTGTGAATGCACCATTACTCCTGTTTACAGCTGCTGTGTCAAATTTTACGTCAGGAATTGCACCTATACATATTAACTTGTAATTATTTCATGTACTATGTATATTTTTTGTTTTTTCAATTCAAAGTTGAATCTGGCAGGCCCAGCAATGTGCAGCCACATAAATTATGTGATGTCATAAGCAGAGGTGGGACCAAGTCATTGTTTTGCAAGTCCGAGTCAAGTCCCAAGTCTTCGTCCTCAAGTCTGAGTCAAGTCCCAAGTCAAAAGCACTCAAGTCGAGTCACAAGTCCCACTATTAATGTTTCAAGTCCTTTCAAGTCATTTCAAAAACAGAGTAATATTAATTCCACAGATCATTTGTGCTTTTCTTAACTGTATTTTGCGAGCATATTAGCTAAATTGCCTCTGATCTCATGCATCCCAACTTCAAAAATTCAAAGACATTTCACTATAACAAAAACCCAGTTTTCTACATTTGAAATGTGGTAAGATGGAGATGGCAGGAAACCAGGGTAGTCTGGGTATTTCAGGGGCTATATCATAATTTTCTTAAGCCTTTCAGAGTGAAATATGTCCACATATAAGATCAAATATTACCCTTTGAACACTAAAAAAAAAATTATTTATAAAATTTTACCAGAGGTTATTTTTAAAGGGTTTTTTCCTATCCGCAAGTAAAATGACTTGACTCCACCTGTCGGCTGCCCATTTCATGATGTCATCCATATTTATGTTCATAGGAATATGTGTGTTTGTAAATGTTTAGGTGTATGGATGCCATGACAGATAAATTTATCCCTTGGGATATGAATAAAAAAAAGTTCAATTCAATTCAATCCCAGAGCCAGCAGCGTGTTTTCATTTTTTCCACAAAAATAAATATCAAATTTTTTTCAAGGATGGGATGGATGCACATTCCGTATATCTGCCCTAAGTAGGCCCAGGCACTGGTTCACAACACAAATACACGCAGCATCTGCATGACTGTGCCGGACAGGGGGTGGGAGATGGGGGTCTTAAAGAAGACACGCCCACACCTAAAGTCACAAACACCTGTTTGAGCTGGAATTTATACAAGACACAGGTGGAAGATTTACAGTATTCTGCATCTAAAATGAAAATTTTTTTTCCTGGTCACCACTAGATCCATGGAGAAATTGAGTGTTGGTGTTAGACTGGGGGCGGAGCTGTCAAAGCACACTCTTCCCGAAGAGGGTGGTCTCACTCTGCAATGTCAGATCGTGAGGACCCGCTTGTTTTCGAGGACATGAGAGGTGCTGCTGCTGAGAGCTCAATTTTTAGAGGATTACTCAGAAATGCATGACTGGATCAAAATACCGCTTTGAGGTTCTTCATAGTGAGGAATGAACATTATAATACACTTCAAGCACAAAAAGTTGGTTTTTCATGGTATGGCCCCTTTAAATCCTCTCACTACAGACCAGTGATGTCTAAGTTTGTGTCTGATGAAGCACAGACTCTTTCAGTCTGAATTACAAAGCAATATATTTACCAACTAAAGATTCTATTTCATATCAGCATCTTTTTTATATAAACACAAAAGATACATATTGAATTGAGGAAGAATGTAAAATGCATAGTGGTTTAGTTTGACTCCAAAAAACAAAACAAAATATATTAATAGCACATCTAGTTTTATCTTTTTACATTTCTGTTGAGAATAGGATTTTACTTTGTTTTGGATACAAGTTTGATGGTAATCAGTACAAACATTTCTGTCAGCTTAATATCAAAATATCTCTCAGAAAGACAACATGAAAAATGATGTATACAAGTCAAAGAAAAGCAGGATTCAAAACGAAAATGTAGTATGTATAATAGTACATATATTTAGAAAGTGATGATTCAAATAAAATTTTATACATAAATATATTTAGCAAAGTTGTGCACAAAATATTACTTTGTTCACGATATAATTGAACAGGAAATACACAAAACACAGAGATTATGAGTATATTCATGAATAAATTGAATAGAATTAAATAAATTGCATTTATGGATGTCAAATCTCTTTTTTATCAAAAGTAAACATCTCATGATAGCAGGTGAAACACTAATACAGACATTTACACGCTCACGTATGCAGTTAAAAAAAAAAAAAAAATATATGAAAAAAGGAGGAAAACAGCAAACAGGGACTGAGACCTCCAGAGAAAGATGAGGCTTTTTGTTAAATCAGACCACCACGAAGCATAAAGCAGCAAAACAGAAAATAAGTGAAAGAAGAAAAAAAAAAGAAAAGAAAATAATCGTTCTTAGCTGCTCTGTGAATGGCCGGATTTCTCTCGAAAACAACCGAGAACAGTCTACCCCGGGTCACCAGCAGCCCTGCTGCTCCAGCTATGGTCGCTCGCGTCCCGCCCAGATCCAGGTAAAGATCTGAGCGGTGGAAAAGTCAAAATCACCTGCGGTCACTCTGTGATTATAGCCAGCTGCAGATTCACACAGTGTCCCACTAACGAAGAGGTTACTGTCCCATTCTTTTAACTGCAGCTAGCTGTTAGCCGCTATGCTAGCGCCAGCTTTCACTCAGAACTTACTTGATTTTGCTGCTCCTGGATCAGATAAAGTTGGTTGTTGTTGGGTTTCTGTCAGTAATCCTTTTATCCACATGTTCTGAAAACCGTTTTTTATTGATGACACTTTTATGCCAGAAATAAAAACACCGGCAGGCAGGGACCCGTTCTTTGAAGAGGAGGGCGGGGCTATATTTTTTCTGCAATTTGATTGGTTGGACTGTCAGATCAATCAAAATGGCTCTGATTTGATTGGATATTAGGCCGACACAAAACACGGAAGTAAACGAGAACAGACAGAGAGACCGCGGCGCGGCTTTCTCAATATACTTTTTAATCCTTGGATTAAAAATCACGAATCGGGAGGTTAAAAGTCCAAGTCAATTCTAAAGTAATCAAATTCATGACGAGTCTGACTCGAGTCCAAGTCACGTGACTTAGGTGACGTCATGACTGGTGACGTCAAATTACGTCACTGTCAAGAGTCTATAAATACCGTTGTTCGCCTGCGAGATTCATCTTTGAGATTCAGAGACAGCTCGAGTAAGCATCGACAGACATCAAGCATCGACTTACAAGCATCCACGGATCGTTTGGAAACAAAATGTACGGAAATCAAAGATACAACGCGACTTACCCAAATCAAAAATTCTACCAGCCTCATGGAAATGCTGGTTTTGGACAAAGACACGTCCAATTTAACCACCCATTTCCATTCGCTGGAATGAACGCCCCACATCCTGCCCCCCAAAGACACCCAAATTGGGGGCAACAAAGCCTCCCATATCCACCCCCTGGAATGAATCCCCAACATCATGAAGTCCATACAAACCACGGAAATCTAAACTGGGGACACCAACAACGTCAGTTCCCCTTCCACCCTGTTCCTCCCCGACCCACTCAACACAGAAATCCAAACTGGGGACACCAACAACGTCAGGTCCCCTTCCACCCTGTTCCTCCCCAACCCACTCAACACAGAAATCCAAACTGGGGACACCAACAACGTCAGGTCCCCTTCCACCCTGTTCATCCCCAACCCACTCACCACAGAAATCCAAACTGGGGACACCAACAACGTCAAGTCCCCTTCCACCCTGTTCCTCCCCAACCCGCTCACCACAGAAATCCAAACTGGGGACACCAACAACGTCAGGCCCCCTTCCACCCTGTTCCTCCCCGACCCACTCAACTCAGAAACTACAATCTGAGAAACCAATATCAGCATGTCCCCTTCCACCCTGCTACACCGAGGCCATATCAAACTGCCCCTGCAGTTCCTCCAAAACCTGCATCCCCATTTCCAGAAATGACAATCCAAGATACACCAGCTCCTGCGCTTGATACAAAGCCGGATCTGGAACAAAAGGATTTTAGTCAACTCTTTAATCCTGCATTGCGTTTCATTCCCAGGGTAATTGAATTAAGGCAAAGAGCCAAACAATTTAAACCTGTGGAAAACACTAACCCTCAGTCAGCCAATCAAAGTCCTCAGCTGGAAGTACAAGATGCAAATCCAGCAACTGTGTCTGCCAGCGAGGACATGTCAAGCAATAATGTAAATGACATAAAAGAAAATATAGCTGATTTAAAAGAACAACTGAAAAACAAAGACTTGTATCTGTCTGAATTGAGCGAACAAATACAGACGAACAAGAAGGATTGTCAGTTTGAGCAGCAAGACCTTGAAGCTAAAAGGAAAACGCTGCATACGGAGTTTGAGTTTAAGAAGAAGTGTGGACGTGAAGTTGCCGTTCTCACAGACAAACTGGAGAAACTAAATCAAGCAGCTCAAGCAAAGCAGGCAGCAGGTGAGAAGAGAAAGACAGAGGCTCACAAGCTGGCACTGCAAAAACTTGAAATGCTGAAGAAAGAGCTTCAAGAAAAAACAAGGTATAATCTGGAACTGAACCAGAGACTAAAACTGGAAGGGGAAGCAGAAAATGACATTCAACAGTCAATTCCTTTGGTGTTAGAACCAGAAGTCATGAATGAACAGGTGGAGACTGATCTCGACATGATCTCAGCAGCTCAGGACCTCAATGTAAAGGCACCAAATGATCCTTCAGAATCAGAAGGGATCTTGATTCAGACAGAAGCTGAGGAAACGGACTCCATCATAGCCCCTCAGACGGAAAAAGAAGAACAGGTGGAGGTTGATGAAACCAACACCACCATGATAGACCTCGAGGTTTCTGAAGATCCTTCTCAAAAAGAAGTGGACCCACCATCAACCCCTGAGTCTGAACATCAGGACAGTGAAGAACCAGACGCTTTGCTGCCTGAACAGACCAAACCTAAAAAACTTTCACTGTGGAAGCGCTTCAAAAAATTCTTCACACCACGCCGCAGACAGAAAAACAAAGAAAAACCAAAGATGTAGATGGTGGTGATACAGCTCGTGTTGTTGTAGCTGCTGCAACCTGTGACTTAAAAAAAAAAAAAAAAAAAAAAAAATAGCCTATGAAGCTTGACTCACCTCAGTCAGTCTAATAAAAATGTTTATAAAAAAAAAAAAAAAAAAAAAAATAGCTGACAAAAAAAAAAATAAATAAAAAAATAAACACACACATCACCCCACCACACACACATACAACACACACATATCACCCCCCCACACACATACAACACACACACATCACCCACCCACACACATACAACACACACATATCACCTCCCACACACATACAACACACACATATCACCCCCCACACATACACAACACACACATTACCCCACCCCCCAACCCACCCAACACACACACACACACACACACACACCCACCCCCCTTCGTGAGCCACCACCTTAACGTGGTGATGGGGTTTGAGGGCTTGATTGATCCTAGAAGCTGTTCTCGTTGGGTTAACCCTCTTGTTAGGGTCTCCCTTTGAAAACAGGTCTTAGGTGACAAGCCGGACTAAGAGTGGTTCAGAAAGTCATTATGGAAAACATTCCATCTTGGTTAACTTTTTCTTTTCTTTTTTGCAGGATTTATACCCATTGTACCAGATGCCCTCTACTGGATTAAGGAGACGAGATCACACTCACCAGACGCTCAAAGCATTGAATGAATTTATCTTTCCTGTTCTAATTAGTATGCTTTGTGGGGCTTTACACACAACCAGTCATGTACTTGTATCCTTCTCCTGTTCTTTTTTTTAAGTTTACTAAATACCTGTAGGGTGAGTGGTGATCATCTTTGGTCGTCCCACCTGTTACTTTTCTTAAAGTTTATTTTTATTATATGTTTCCATTTGTTATCATTATTCTAGAACTGAGATCTAAGAGATAAGTTGTCCATTTTTGTAGATCTTTTTCATGTTTTGTCCAATTGGATAAAAATGTGTTTCACATATTTTGTCTGTTTCTTTAGTAAGTATGACACCCAGATATGTGATAGTCTTACTTTCCCATTTCAAATTGTAGCTTTCTTTAATCTGTTTAGACGGAGAGTAGTTTAGCGGACTGGGGTGGCGACTTGGAGTAGGTCAGAGAGATAAGGCGGGGCGAGGTTATGAATGGCTTTGTGGGTTAGGAGAAGGATTTTGGATGTGATGAGGCTGTGGACCAGTACGGCGGTGGATTGAGGGCTGAGAGAAGGGCGAAGACGGCGGATGTTCCGGAGGTGGAAGTAGGCAGTCCGAGTGATATTGTTGATGTGAGAAGTGTAGGAAAGTGTGCTGTCCAGGATGACACCCAGGCTTTTAACTTGAGGGGAGGGGAGAATGAGGGAGTTGTCCAGAAGGATGACACAATTATTTATTTTACTTAGAGTAGACTTGGTGCCAACCAGTAGAAGTTTTGTTTTATTGCTGTTTAGTTTGAGGAAATTGGAGGTGAACCAGGATTTTACTGAGAGATGGCAGCTGGTAAGGGAGGCAGGTGGGAGGGCGGAGTCTGGTTTGCTGGAAATGTATAGCTGGGTGTCATCTGCGTAGCAGTGAAAATTTATTTGATGTTGACGAAGATTTTGCCAAGGGGAGAAGGTAAATGATAAACAGCAGGGGTCGAGGACAGAGCCTGAGGCACGCCAGTGGTGACAGGCAACTGTGGGTAAGTGAATGACTTTATGTTGAACAGTCTGCGTACGGCCGGAAAGATAGGAGTGGAACCAGTTGAGAGGAGTATTTGAGACGCCGATGGTTGAAAGCCTGTCCAGGAGGATTGGGTGAGAAATGGTGTCGAAGGCGGAACTCAGGTCTAACAGGAGAAGAATGGAGAGTGAGCCAGAATCAGCAGCCAGGAGGAGGTCATTGGTGATTTTAAGAAGAGCTGTTTCAGTACTGTGAAGTGGGCAGAAGCCAGACTGGAATTGTTCATATAACTTATTGCTGGAAAGGTGTGAATGAAGTTGAGTGGCAACAGTTTTTCAAGGATTTCGGAAATGAACGGAAGATTTGAGATTGGACGGAAGTTATTGAGGTCAGTGGGATCAGAGCCAGGTTTTTTCAGAATAGGGGTGACAGATGCTGGTTTAAGGGCAGGGGGGACTGTTCCAGTCAGGAGGGAAGACTGGATGATACTAAGAGGGGACAGTGAAGAGAGAGTAGCCTTGACAAGGGGAGTGGGAAATGGGTCCTGTTGACATGTTGTAGTTTTAGATTTTTGGATGAGTTTGGAGATTTGGCTAATTGAGGGTATGTCAAATACTGAAAGTATACTGTGTGGAGGGGATGAAAATGCCAGGGGTAGGTTAGGGCCACCAGTTGGTTTGAGCTGCTGGTGGATGAGCTCTATCTTTGAGGTGAAAAAGGATGTGAGGGTGTTTGCAGAAATCCGAGGAGTATAGGTGAGGAGGAAGTGAATTTGGAGGTTCTGTAATCTTAGAGAGTACTGAGAAGAGGACCTTGGAGTTTCCTTCACTTGAGTTTATTAAGCTGGAGAAATATGCAGCTTTGGCAATGGCGATGGAGTCTTTGTAATGGAGAAGGTGGCTGAAGTACATTTCTTTATGGATAGAGAGTCTGGTTTTCCTATACATGTGCAGAAGACGCAGGTCATTACTTTTAATTATGAACCAAACCAGGATATTAGACAAAACTATGAGATAAAATGGGAACAGAACTCAATCAAGTATTTAGGTATTATTATACCTAACAAAAGAACTGGAAAAAAAAAAAAATAAAATCTATAAATTATGAACCAACTATATCAAACATAAAAAAAGTTCTGGGAAAGGTGATCTTAATACCATTCTTAAACCTAACCTCATGAATTGAGGTGATAAAAGTGTTATATTTATTTCAAAACCTCCCGGTTGATGTAAAAGATACAGAATTTAAGGAGTGGGATAAAGTGATATCTAGACATATTTGGCAAGGGGCAAAACCTAGAATTAAATATAGGACATTGCAACTGACAGAAGGTAAGGGAGGTTTGGCTTTACCTGGCCTAAAAAGTTATTATCAAGCGGCACAGTTGGAAATATGAATGAATTTAGCTGACCCTGGATACTAGGGCTAAATCGAAGGATATAGATCTGAGATTAGTTGAAGGTCCTCCGCTACAGGCAATAATATATGATAGTAATTTAGACAAGTACATAAGTGAATGTGTAAATCCATAGTTTAAAGTACCTCTAAAGATTTGGGCCAATATAGTAAAGAAATACAACTTAACAGGGCAGGGCAAACTTCTGAGATGGACAGAATATGACGTGGATTTTACACCAAACAAATTAGATAGTACATTTAGACAGTGGAAGAATGGACCAAAGATGTTTTGGGAGTTGATTAAAAAAAAAAAAAAAAAAAAAAAGATGAGTTTTCAGGAAGTGAAAGATCGGTATAGGCTAGAAAATTTTGATTTCCATCAATATTTACAATTAAGACACTATCTGGGACAGACTTTAATTTTTCTTATGAACTTATTTCTTTTTTTTCTTTTAAAGTATTTTTAAGATCAGCAGCAGACTATCAGTAACAGAAAGTGACCTGGATTTGGCTGCAGTAAAACCTCCGTTTGGGAGATGATCTGGTCCGTCCAGACTTTGGTTGCATCCGCGAGCGCCAGAAGCTCCTCCAGCCCGGGATCGAACGCAGTCTTCTCGGCTTGGCCAAGATTTTCCTCTGTATACTGTAGGGATAATGTAACATTCTATTTATTTTCCTAAATAGTGTTGTTGTTTTTTTTCGTATTCATTTATGTTATTTACCTGAACGGCTCGGTTGATGAACTGACCGGCATCCACAGCCAGGCGCGTGAGATCCATGACAGCGCTCTGAAGGTCACGCGCGCACTATAACACCGACAACAACGAGGTAACGGTTCTACTGGACCGGGTCAGCTACACTCGACCCAGTGAACCACCTCGACATACCCGTGACCTGCTAACCGAGCAGCCCTTTGCTTCGTTATATCCTCTCATCACGCGCTCATCGAAATAACGTCGAGTTTAAAGCTTTTATTTATTTATTTATTTTTTTTAATTCCGTTTTTTTTTTAAAGTTTCATCAGGAAAAATATCAATTTTTTAATTTACAGTCCGAAAATTACGTTAAAACATATTCTATAGTGAAATTAAAAAAAAAAAAAAAATCCACCGACAAAAATAAAAATGACCGTGAACTTCCGGTTCAAAGACACTTCAAAATAAAAGCAGAGTAGTGCATTTCCAAAATGAGACAGGTTTAAAAAAATATATCCGGTGACTTGATTAAAAATATCCAAATGAGACCCATCAAAAACTTAATTGAAAAAACAATAATAACTCCTATACTAAAGACAATTGCCAAACCAGCCACACATTGACAAAGAGGAGAAAAGCAATAATAAAAAACACAGTAGCATTCTGTGTGTCTGAAGCCATAGTTTCACCAAAAAAATACTTACATTAAGAAAAATATTTTTTGTACCCATGCAAAGTTCTACAGCTTCCAATAACCACGCAAGTCGACTGCATCAATGGCTGTGTGCTGAAGAAAAACAGACCGGGGGATTAAAGCTGCTGATCAGGTGGCAGCTTGGACTGCCTGAGCATCTAATGAGGGTTAAGAGATTAAAAGACACACTACCCAGCAAAATCAAACCAACAAAACGTTTGTTTTATTAGAACAAATGTAAAAAAAAAATACAGATTTATCAATTTTCTTTTAGAAAATAAACATTTAATCCTCAGAACATTTTCATCAAAAAGTGCTTGGATGGCAGGGAGGGAATATGCGCTCCTATAGGTATGGACCCCAACCTAAATACATCTGGCAGAGAAGTTTTTCATCTGTGGCCTCTTGGATGAGGTAATGCACATGTCCTTCTATAGACAGAGGTAGTCCCAGCACTTTGTTTCTGCTCTTTATCACCCCCAGCAGGCGCTGCTCGATGTCACAGACGTGTGTTTTCGCCTAGAAGATTAGGAGAAACCAAGTCAGTAAATGAAAAGTACGCCGACGTAGAAACGTTTTCTAAATCTGAGAAAATAATCACCTTCTCATTTACTATCTCGCCGGTCTCGTGAGCTTGGGTCTTTGACAGTCCTTTAGTTTGTTTGCTCCACTCCACCAAGGGGTCATGAAGGAAGGTCTTCAGCACACTTTAAGGGAAAATCAAAAATAATAAATTAGAAGAATTTGTGATTAAAGAGAAACTTCCTGGTAAATAGTTTTATTTTAAGTTATTCTTCTAAAACAATTTAAAACTTTTTTCGGAGTCTACCTCATCAGCGGCTCTCTCTGGTCTCTCATTAATCTTAACGTGACCTCACAAGCTTGTCGAAAGAGGCCCTCGGTACCCATGGGCCCCATAGCGTGCACCATGTTTTGGGTCAGGCGGAACGGAACCACTTCAGGCACGTCAAATGTCTCCCCCTAGTGGAGAGAAACGACGGAAGAGATACTTAAAACAGGCGTGTTTTTAACATGTTGTTGTTCTGATGAGTCAAAGATAATTAAGCTTAAAATTGCATATCTGAGTATTTTTTATTTAAATTGTTGTCAATCAGGAGCAGATGAAGAAAATGCTTTTACATAGAGGCTGCTTGTGTCCTAGAAAATGACTGATTAAAAAAAATATTGGCTAAAAACATCAAAATTATAAATTAAAAAATCACTGAGAACGCTTTAACAAAAAGATGATCAGATTGGGACTTATTTAGACAAACCTTATTGAAGAGGCAGTTAAAGTCAACATGAACACACTCTCCAGTAAAAGAATCAAACAGAATGTTTTCTCCGTGGCGGTCACCGAGGCCGAGGACGTAGCCGACCATCGACATGACGGCGGTGGAGCGGCAGTATGCGGAGCGACTGCTGTACCTGAGAGGTGAACAGATTTCCACCATAAGAATTTAGAATAAAGTGTTGTTGATGTTGAAGCGCAGCACACACCAGGAGGTCGGGTCCGGGAAGGTCCGCAAGAACCACTCATGGAAGACGGGCAGATGGCGGGCGCACAGCACCTCCTTATGGATCCGCAGTTTTTCCTCAAATGGAGCCGTTTTTGGTAGAATAAGCTTCCTCAGCTCTTTTCCTGATAAATAGACACCTGAAAAATATAGATACAAACATGAATTTCCTTTTGATAGTCTGTCCCCACATGTCTCTATCTTCCTTAAATGTTAAATCTATAGCAGTTTGATCCATTTCCAGGAGTGCGGTTACCCCTCTCCTTGTACAGCTTGGTGAGGATGTGTCGCAGTCCAGCGGTGTTGTTGACCCACTCGATGATGCCGCACTCCTCGTTGAGAGGAATCACCGCATAGGTACGGATGTGAAGTTCCCTCCTCCTCGACTCTGCATCTTTGCGCAGACACTACCCGCATAGAGAGAATGAACAAGACTTTCCCTCTTATTGTCCTAGTATTTGAAATATTAATGCAATTCAGCAAAATCAACACAAAACCTCTAATTCGGTTCAATTTTGGCGAGTTTCTAAGAATGTTTTATCATTAAGGGAAATATTAAGAACAAATTAAGAGGATAAAAGTATCTAAAAATGAAACGGTGGCGGTGTTTATCACTCTTTTCTTTGAGAACAATGGCCACATCTGATTGGTTAGATTAATGACAAGGTCTCCAACCCTCTTCTTTTTTCTGCAGCTAACTCTGCCTCAGTAATTACTAGTCACCTGGATCAGGTTCGTTCAGTCAACCAGAATCTGGGCTCACACAATCCAGCTAATCAAGAATTACCGAAGCACGGTTAGCAGTAAAAATAAAAAAGCAAGACAGTGGCTCATGTAATTCCTGGTTTAAGGGGTCGACTGTTTCCAAAATTAAAGCAATTGGCCAAAGTTGTGGCAAAATCACGGTACAGTCATTCTTATCAGTGTCTTAAATAGGAATCAAATAAACACAAAGAAAAATGATTGTTCATATTTCTAATTACTCAGTGTGATTGAGAAACACTGCCTTAAATTGTTTAAGTTTAATCATTTGTAAAAGAGGTAAATTAATCCCACACCTTATTGATGAGGCAGTTGAACTCCATGAGCCTGCAGTCCTTCCTCAGATCATCTTTGGGTTTACACATCATGGTGTAACTTCGACCATCTGAGCCCCTCAGACTTATCTTCTTAGGCTTCTGTAAAGAAGCTAAAATCTCCACCTAAACACACACCACATTCTTTAAGTATCTCAATTGAACTTTCTAATTCCTTTAGAACATTTTAGTCCCCAAAAATGTCCTCAAATTTTGTTTCTGGTCTTCAAAATGACAAAAACCAAAATCAGATGTGATCAAAATCTTCTTGGAACATCAAAACTGTTTTGCAGTAAAACGTTTGTTCTTACAACATCTTCAAAGCCATCCAGGTACGCCCAGTGTCCCGGGAAGGCGTCGTGCTTTACGTTCGTCCCGCCGGTGGAAGGCAGCGTTGGGATCAGAACGGACTGTAAAGGGATCAGGATTTGGCTGAAGGTCGGCTCCTCCACTAGACGCTTCAGCTGCTTGAAGTGAACGCTGATGCTGAGGGTGGTGCTGTTCCCATCCACCTGGATGGAACACATTTGGAGATGTTTAGATACTTTATCTCACATTCTTTAAACCAAATAACTCAACAAAAAAGCACAAGGCACTAAAATGAGACTTAAAATCAATTTATTGGGTTAAAAGACGATGAACTTGGTGAGAAATGAGAGTGATGAAGAGCGGGAGTTACCGGTTTGTTGCAGAGCTCCAGCAGTTTGTCCGTCAGTCTGTTGGCATCTCCAATAAACTTGTCCAGAGACTGTTTGAGACTGATGGCTTTTTTAAGGATCTGATTACAGCGGTTCATCCGCATTTGGTACGAAGACTGCAAAACAGACAGAGGTTTTTAAATAAAGCAGCAATCGCATTTACATAGCGACAGATAAAATAAAGTAGGATACATTTAGACTGAGTGTCCACATGTTGTAACTTTAATTTTAAGTAACTATAGCGATTTAAAAGTCTTTAAAATTAAATGCCTGTCCTGAAGTCTAATGTTAAGTCATGGACAAATCAAAGAGGCTAAATCAATACACATTTTCTAAGTTAAACATTACAAAATAATGACAATTGTTGGTTGTTTTAATTATATTTCATATTAAAATTTTGTACTTAAACTATGTAATCCACATTTGTTTTTATTTGCCATCAGTTGTATTTTTTTATTGTTTTGAAAAGGAAAAAAAAAAGTGTACCAGTAAAAGAAGCGGAAATAAAACATTTTCTTCTTTCTGTTCTCCTTTCATTGTTACAAAAAGGTTTTGCATGTTGTATTGTTTGTGTAAGTGTTTATTAAAGAGAAATTTAAATAATTTTTTTTTAAATTTATAACTTTTGTTTGTAAAAATGTTAAATAATCCATTGTTTGCTAAAAATGTCAGACGTTGGCATTTCTTATTCTGCCATGTAACACTGAGTTAGTGATAATGGTACAGCTTAATAAGAGAGTTCATTTTGTATCGTCTTAAACCAGCACTTCTTAAAAATAAATAAATAAATAAATAAATAAATAAATAAATAAATAAATAAAAACCAAAACCACCAGAGCTTTTTTCCTTATTTCCTTGTCTGCTTCATAGGTCAGCATAAAAGATCATTTAAACTCTGGTGTGGTCCAAATAAGTGATCCATATGAATAAAGGAGAATCTTGGTTCACTTGCAAGTGAATCCTGGTGTGATACAGGAACAGTGGTTTAAAGAGTTTAAAAAGTCAATATCTGTTTTTAAAAAAAATAATTTTGATTATTGAATTCTTAATTATTCAAAAATACCTCCCACCCTGTTTAGCGCTGTTGGAACCGCCTGATATTTCCACACAGTTTAGTCAGATTACTGCTCTGACCAAGAGGCAAAACATTTCTATTCTAACCATAGACATTATATAGAGAGAACTGGACTGATCCCCTTGTGTTCCAGAAAGGAAGTACCTGTTGATCCCAGAAAGATCCCTTAGACTTCTATTGATAAATAAACAGCTAGAACTCAGTCATTCTATTTGACAGAATTACCATTCTTGCTCTGGTGTGTCTTTTTAACATATTCTTGCCAAATCTTTTTTTTTTTCACGATATATTTTCTTTATCGCTAGTTATTCAAGTTATAACCTCACCAATCAGATGCCTCAATAAGAGAACGTGGTGCCCGCTGACAGATTCTTGGACCAGTCATTTCTTGCTAAAGTTGTCTGGTCCCAAAATGGCAAAATTGGGCGATATCTGTACTGCGGAAAATGGTGGCTGAAGTGAATTAATTTAATTGGAATCTGAGGTAACAGATTCGTTTTGTCCACCTCTATTCATGTCAATGATTCTAACTCAGTCTGTTGGACTAATATAAGAAATATGGAAAATTAGCTGTTATTATTGTTATAGTGAGCTGATACAGTTGAGCAGAAACCCTCATCGTTACCTTGGAGACAGCAGTCATTAGCCACATGGCCTGCTGTGGTATGCCAGGAAGACTTTGGCTACAATGTTCATGAGAACAGTGAAGACCTCATCACTGGAATGACACACTCTGGAGATGAGCTGGGAGAACGCGGTGAGGAACTGGTACGGAGCCAGGTTGGTGCAGTGCTCAGTGACGATGGCGTTGATTTTACTGAGCTCCTGTCGCATCTGTCTGTCTGTGCGGCCAGCTGTGGACGAGAGGCGTGAAGAAGACTCGGGGATGGAAGTGGTGGAGGGAGAACGGGTGGAGGTGTTTGGTCACTCACTTTTCTCACATTCACACACTTTGGCTCCAAAATCCAACCAGAGCGACAGCATGCGAGGCATGGCCTGGTAGATGTACTGGTTTCCAAACTGAAGCGCCCTGAAAGTACAAAGAAGATCGATCAATCAGACTTTATTCATTACGTGTTTTTCATGTCCATTTGTACAGCCCAAAGTGCTTTACAAGTTACAAGGAAAACATGACTGAGCAAAAAAAGCGGAGCAAAAAGCACAAGATGGAACAGAATTAACCATATCATCAAGACATTTAAATGTTTTTGTTATGTTTTAAATCTGATCTTTAAAATTGAGGTTCGTCAAAAACAATCAGAGGTTTCCCACAACAATGAAGACAGGATGTTTACAGATATATACAAGTTAAATTTAAGACTTTTTAAGACCATTCAAAACCAAATTTAACACAAATTTTAGCAAACAGACAAACACAAAATAATGTAAGAACACGCAGAAAATAATAAACCAGAGGTTTGATAATACCACAATTATTATATTAGCATTCAACATTATTAATTATTAGTTAAATAATAACAACGTTTTTATTATTATTACTGTGCATTACTTAAATAAAAATTATTTAATAAAATAATTAATTACTGATTAGTGGTATATGCACCAACGAGCATGGCTGCCATCAGGAAACCCGACTGCTGTAAAGTTTATTCTTCTATCTTAACTTTTTTTGTTTTGTCTTTTTGATCCTAACACTTTCTTGTGAAGTCACATTGCATTGACAAGAAAAAATAAAGTAAAATAAGAGCTTTTCACCCACAATTTAGGACAGTTTAATACTTCTAAAGACCTTTAGTGACTTTTACCTTTTAAGGACCGGCAGTCAGTCAGTAAGAAAAGTTTACAGAATATCCCCTTTATAGTGGTGAAATCTATGAAGTAGAATGTTAGACGTTTTAGGATTGTAAGACCCCTCACTCACCACTTTTCTAAGATTCTAACATTTTTACACTTTTCTCTTTTGTTAAAACTTTTAAAGTCCAGTTAGACACAATAAAAACAAAAGATCTTCTTGCGATTGAAGATTTATGTAAATTTGACAAGCTGAATGTATTCTGTAGAGGAGACATGATTGACAACGGTCTACAGCCAATCAGGATGCAAAACACAATGGGCTGTACAAAAAGAGTGAAAGGTGAACAGCGACATAGCAAAGAACCAGTGACATGTAGATAAAGGAGGCCAACATACTTTCCAAAGAACGTAACGATGTATCGGATGAGGTTTCCTTGTTTCTCCAGCTTGTTATCAGTCACCATTGGCATCACTTTGTCATAATACTTAGCCAGGTAGAAGTTCCCGTCCTCCCACTCAGGCAGGAGGTTCGTCACGTCCTAAAAACCAAAACAAATTCAGATAAAAACACTTGAGTATCTGAAAATCCCCAAAAATGTAGAATACATTTATTTTTTTATGTAGTTCTACTACAAATGTAAAGAATGATAAGAATAGTAGTTAACAAGCTTTTAAACATTGTGACCTTGTAGGCCTTCATGATGGCATTCGATTCGAAGTTTGCCGTCTCCTCCATGAAGCGTCCCACCAGGAGCATGGCATTGCCTTTCGTCTGAAGGCTGCGAGGGTCCGTCAGGAGCTGATTCTCAGGGAAACACTGAGCAACGCCCTTCTGAAGCACAATCAAAGCCTGGTGGACGTCACCCTGATCACAAGTCAAAACAGAAACCCGTGAGATCGTGTCTGCTCTGTTGAGGAGAATCTGTTACTTAAAGGGAGCAGAGGTTTGCAGTGACAGAGCTAAACTTGTGGTAATCTTTGGACACCTTGGACCAGAGCCACTTGGCCTTCTCGGTGACCAGCTCAGCCAGGTGAGTGTTCTCTGCGTTGAGGAGGGCGTTGAAAGCCGTCTGGTGGTGTCCGGCCTTCCTGGCCACCCGAGCACTTTGGAGCCAGCACTCCCCGACCAGCTCCTGACGCGCAGGCCTGGATAGAAAATGACGGCTATCAAGTGAAAATCAACCTGAAAATGTCTGACTCACTCTTTTAAAAGTATTCCCAGTGTTCTTTTAGTTACGATGATTAGCCAAAATCAAGAAATCTGTGTCGTTTTCCAGAACATAGTTTTTGAAGAGCACCAGTAATTTGCCTTGGAGTTGTAGGTAGAATAAGCCCACCCGCACTTCCCGTCACCCATCTGTTTACACTCTCTCCTGCCATCTTACAGCCTTTCACAACCAGTATTGGAGCTATCCAGATTCTAGCTCAGAATAGGAAAACGAAGACGTACATGGATCTACTTACATGGTCTACAGGTGGATGGATCGGAATTGGATAGATCACATTACACAATTTGAATACATTTAGCTTAATTTTTTTAATATATGTTCTCAGTCTTCAGAAAACATGTTAAAAACATTAAAAAAAACATTTTAATGGAAGTAAGTCTTTAAAACTCAAACTTCGGATATTTATGTTAAAGTTGTTAGCAGGGGTAAAAGATTTAATTTAAAGTAAACAAACCAGATAGCATCCCATTTAACTCTGAATATAAAAAGAATTTACAAATATCAGAGAAAATGTTTACAACTGGTTGTGCAATTACTTTACAAACAGAAAACAATATTTCTCATTGACCAATACCGAGTCAAAAATGAGAAGAACGGTGTTCCTCAGGGTTCAATTCTGGGGCCACTGCTCTTTATGATTTATAGTATTGATTTAGCACAAGGATTTACCATACATTTCTGTCTCTATACATCCATTCATCTTTGCTGACAATACAAATACAATACAAAAGCGATTTCAGTGTTCTTATTAAAAAGTTAAACTGTTACCTCCAGATTTATTCTAAAGGGTTTGTATCAAACAAGTTATCTCTAAATATAAGCTAATCGAGCTTCATACTGTTTCCTGGAGGTAAAAAAAATATAACAAAAATCCACTATAAAAGAATCATTGTAATCAAAAGCTTCAAAAAAAAAAACAATATTCCTGCTTGAATTTTTTAGCTTGTTCTATTTAGGTTTTTTTGTTTTCTTTGTATACTATGTAATCATTAACTTGCATGTTTCTTTTATTTGTGCTAAGCAAAAAACTAAAAAAATCTGTTATTGTCTTACTGTGGTCCCAGGCTGAGCAGGGCTCGACGGAGAGCCAGGATTGGCTCTTTGGCCCGGAAGGACTTTTGAGTCATCTCCAACCGGTCTGACCAGTGGAGGGGCAGCTGGCTAAGACTTGGAGTGGAGCCTCCTTGATGCGTCTGCAGCTCAGTAAATGCGTGTTCCAGCTCACTCAGCATGTGCAGCCTGAACATACAGATGGACAGTTTTTTTTCTTTTTAGGATTCCAAGCTGAAATGATAAAAGACGACAGATTCAAAGCACACACCGAACGATGTATTCGTATCCTCTCTGGTAGGTTCCGCACTCATAGCTGGCAGCAGACAGAGGGACCACTGTGTGGTCCTCACCAGCTTCAGCTTCTCATAGAAAGTAGCAGTGTCCTGCTTTTTCATGGAGAGCAGCAGCTGGCCGAGCCCCACGCCCCAAGTACTCGACTGCTGGTCTGCAGATGAAAAACAGAAAAAAAAAAAAACAAATTATTAAAAATTCATTACAGAGATAAGTTAACACAAATAAAATCTTAAAGGAAAATTAGCCAAAAAAATAATAAAAAGTGAGACAATAATAGATGTCAGGGAAAATCAAGGTGTTTGTGAAACTTGTTCTCTGCATTTGACCCATCTGTTGGGAGAGTGGTGAGCTGCAGACACAGCTGCTCTCGAACCATTCGGTGGTTGTAACCCTCCAATCCAACCCATTAATGCTGAGTGTCAAATGTGGATTTGAGGCCATGACTTACCAGTCTAAAGGCAGACTCTCTACCTCTAGGCCACTGATGTAGTGATGTTTAATTAAATATTTTATATAAATGATAAAACAATCAAATCACAAAGTCTTTCATGTTTGGACCCATTTTAATTGTGCTAGCATTAAGAAGGTTTAGTAGTTTGGCAAAAATAATGAAATATTCTCAGTTTTACACTGCAGTGAACATGACTAAATAGCTTTATTTTGCCTTATAAATTTCTGAAGAAGTGGAGCTGATTGATAGTAAAATATTATAGATCTGGGAAATCTTTTTCTGGGAGTTTGACTGCAGCTTTAAACATCTATCTATTGCCCGTGAATGTGTGTCAATTTCAAAGTGTTTCTGCATAATTTCTTGTTTTCAAGATCAAACTTACTGCAGAGTTGAGAAAATGTGGCCAATATTAGATATATTTATTTCACTCCAGGAGGAGAAACCCTTGTCAAGCAGAGAGGACTAAATATCTCTATGAAGTTTGATACATTTATGCATTTTTTGTCTTGTTTTTTCTTGCTTAAAATAAACCAAGTAATCCAGAAAAGAAAAAAAGGAAAAACAACATTCAGTCCAGCCATCACATTACAATGTTCCCTCACTATAATCCTGTTTAGTTGATTTCTTTCAGTGCAATTTTGCATGCCCCTTTTTATTTTTTTATTTTTTGACAGTGCGCTACATTCAGCATCCTGATCTGTTTGTTTTTTTGTTTTTTTTAATATAAAAGTTTGAACTTTAAGAGTTTAAAGAAGAGAAAACAGTGTAAAAATGTTCATGTTTGTCTAAGAAAAGTCTATAAAGTAAGTAGTAAGCCCTGATAAATCTATGATTGTGTACTAGGGTCGGAGGAATAAATTGTTTTTATAGATTAATTCTAATTTGTTGTTTAATAAGACTAACTTTAGGGAAAATCTGGATTTTATTTTCCAAGCACTCTGCTTTCTTGGTCTTCCGTCAGCTTGCTTGTTTCTCGCTACTTGAAAACTAGCATTTAGCAAAGAGGAGCTTTTCCCAAAACAGAAAAAGTTTCTTCAGTTCTATTGAACTGGTTTGGAGGGGCAACAAACCACATGCAGCAAAATCCGTTTGAAAGCAACTAAAAGTACAACAAATTTGTTTCAACACCTGAAAAAGAGAAGTGCTTCTCTTTGCGAGATGCTCACAAAACATTTTTACAGCTTATATTTAACTGCACTTTGTGTTCAGGCCAATTTCCACAGGAGACACTTAAATAGAATAGTTAAATTTTTTATCGTTTTTGCTGAAGAAAGTAAAGGGAGTGAGAAAAAAAACTGTTAAAATCAGAAAATGAATTTGGTGTGAAAATAATCAAAGATTTTATTTTGAGAAACAGAAACAGTTTGAGAAACTTCATAAAGCAAATGTATTCTTCACCTGAACTTAAATAATCTTCCAGCAGGTCCCACTTCCCGAGCTTCCAGGCCGCCTCCACTCTGTAGGAGTTTAACTCCGACTTCCACTGCTTCCTAAAGAGGTTCAAACAAAAATGAATTCCCTTCAAATAAACTAAGACGTAACGAGAGGGCGGTCATGCTCATGTCCTACCTGTTAGCCAGAACTCCGTTTACTTGTGTGATGACTGTGGAGAGTTGTCCCAGCCCGAGCATGGACGTCATCACGCCATGATAGTGGTCAATCTGGAAAAAGGGAGTTTTACAGTTTACATAAACAGTGGACGGTGGGAGAGGAAATACGGCTGCGTGTGAGAACCTGGTCAGACTCCAGCTGTATGGCTCTGTCGTAGCACGCCGTTGCGTCTCGGAGCAGTCCGATGCTCTCGTGCTCGAGTATCTGTTCCCGTAGCGACGGTTCCTCCCTCCTCAAAGCGTTGATGCCCCTCACTCCGTCGGGCTCATGCATGGCAGCGTACAGCGTCTGCAAAGCAGCTGCACATTCAGACACATTTACTTCCCTAAAAGCAAAGGAACTGTAGAGGATGAACTTAACCTGCAGGAAGGTTAGGTGGTCCTGGATGCTTAGTTTGTTTTCTAGGATGTAAGCTTCAAAGTGCATGAGAGCACGGGTGTACGCTTTGGATCGCAGGGAGGCTTTGGCCAGAACGTCCTGTGGAATTCCCTTCAGGAAGCTCACAACGCGCTGGAAATCCCCACTTTCTGCAAAAGTGAATAAAGTCAGAGGAACAAACTGAAACTAATATGCAAGAACAGCAACTTTTTGTTAGCAAAACTTAAAGTTCCGGAGATCCTTCCAAGAACTCCAAAATTACCATTAACTTTGGGTTTGGAGTACAGGATGTGTCGGCTCCACTGAGTCAGGTGTGACACCATGCTGAACACCGTCTGAATGCTGAGCTGCGATAGGCTGGAAGCCGTCTCCTGGGCTCCGCCTCCTTCTTGCGCATCCCCTTCCGTCAGCACGGCGAGCATCTCCTCCGTGACCTGATGAAACCCCAGGAGCACATCAGAGGAAACGAACAAGATGAGTGTAGGAGACGCTCCTCCTCTTCATCCTCACCTCCTGCTGCTCCGCAGGAGTGCAGCCCAGCAGCATGTAGCACAGGATGTGAGGCAGCAGGTAGATGGTGACCTTGTAGTCGTGCTTGATGATGAAGCTGCAACATTTGAACACTCTGCCAGCCAACTCGTGCCTCACCTGATGGACACGGAAATAACATCTTAAAAATCTGAAAATCAATTCAGTGGATTTGCAAATCAGCTTGAATTGAACAAAAGAAAGTACAATAATGCTTAAAAATTCAGGCTGGATATCATTAATAATTTCCAGAATGGATTCAATTGAATTCAAATTTTTTCTATTCTTTCGATCCTCTCAATTTAACTCGATTCAATTTCATTTTGAGTTTACACAGTTAGACACATTTATTTAGAAATACATTAATAATCTAATGTATGTTTTGAAGATGTTCATATTGATTGGATACAGTTCTCATATTGTAAATTTTTCAGTGATAAAATAATTAGATTATTAATTAAATACTGTGTTACATAGATTCTCAAACAGAGAAGCTCCAACAAGTGTTCTGCCTCTCCTGGAGGGTGTTTTGGTTTGCGACGAGGTGGCAATTGCGCTATAGCATTACATCTTATTCCAGAAGAAAAAGAAAGTATGAGCAAAAAAACACGGTACTTTAGACCATAAATGGTTACTTTAAAAATATTTCCTTAAGATACTTTGGAAAATTCATCCCTGTGAGTTTATAAAGCTGTTCATTTAGTCAATAATGTGTGTTTAGATCGACCAAGCGTTAGCATTAGCCATCCTCTGGGCAATTCCATCAAACGTTAGTATCAAGCTAGCAAACTTAAGCCTTTTAATCAACTAATTGATTAATCAATTTTATCAACTCAGGCCTACTATAAACACATTTTTTTTTTATAATCCTGTAAATCTGACCAACTCAAATCATCAAAGCAGAAGTTTTTAATTATGTAGGACACAACAGCACAAAAAAGTACCAACATACAAAAGTAGCTGTTCGAAAAATGTTTTTAATCTGATCAAAGATCGGGTTAAAATTGAACTGGGTACATGAGCCCTGAAAAAAATGTATCCAATTGTAACAAACGTTTACATATGGCACACATTCCATTGGAATAAATCATTTTGAGACATGCAGAACTGTCTAAAATCTAATCCAGCAGTTATAAATAAATGTATTATGATTTTTGGAAACTTTAAAATGTATTTATGCTTCCTAATGAATGCAGAAAATAGAAAAATAAAAAAAATTTAATATTTACATTTCATGCAGATAAGTTACTGTTTAGAAAACTATTCCTGGTGTTTTATAAGTGGATTTATTTGTGAGGGGGCATTCAGGTTGTATTACCTTGCTGATGAGGTAACCCGCCCAGGTGGCTGACCAATCAGAAAACTTGCTCCCCTTGTTGCTCAGATAAAAGGGCTTCTTCAGTTTAGACCAGTTCACTGCTTTCTGGCTGCTCTTGTATCTGCAATGAAGAAGATAAACGTCAATCAAGAATGAAAAATAACAGTGAGTGAATGAAGAGAATGAAGTTTGTTTCTGAAGCTGTGAACCTGCTGTTCAGATGAGGCTCCAGAATTTCTTGAATTTGTTCTGGAAATCTCCTCCACAGTCGGCGCCCCGGGGAGTCACTCCTTCCCTCCCGACACTCAAATATTGAAAGGAGTTCCTGCAACGTTAAAACAAAAATATTGTCAAGCATTGGATGGTTATAATTTACATTCTCATTCTCATCTCAGACGATCAGTATGGGGTCAAACCAGGATCATCTTAAAGCAGAGGTGTTCAAACTACTGTAATTTAAAATAAAAATAGAAATAAAAAAGTAAAAGTAAAGAAAGATGTAAAACTTGAAAAAGGAAGACTTGGAAAATGAAATTAAACTAAAAAAGGGAAAACAATGTTGGAAAAACAATAACATGAAAAATGAAAAATTAAAAGAAAAAGGGATAAAGGAAATTTAAAAAATGAAAAATGTAGAAAAAAAGAAAATTTAAAAAAAAAAAAAATGCAAAATTTAAAAGAAAGAGGGAAAATGATAAAAAAATTTAACGTTTGAAAAATAAAATTAAAATTAAAAAAGAAATGTACACTTGAAAAAATGCAAAATTTAAAATAAAAAGAACAAAAGAAAATTAAAAATGAAAGAAAAAAAATGAAAATAAATAAAATATAAAAATGTGAAATTTTTTAGAAAAAAAAAAGAAAATTAATTTAAAAAAGTAAAAAACAAAATTCAAACTCATAGAACACCATCTGTTTTTGTGCCCTCTGTCATCTCTCCTCCGGTGTACCATACTTTGTGAGAACATTAACACTACAGCACATCAGATCAGAGGAGGTTTGACACAGGCAGCGCAAACAGACACTGTTTAGAACACAAATTACATCACCAAAACCTCTATTACTCTGTGTCAATCATGTCACGCAGCCAATGAGCTCTGAGTCCCAACTTCACGTAAAATTAGGGTCAACTCCTAAAACAAAAAGTCTGAATTTAAACTGTAAATTGAGGACAGAAACCAAAGAGTAAAATAAATATAAAAAACATTATTTTATCAACTAGTAACAGTTTTTTAATTCAAGTTTCAAATTTTCAATTTTTTTTCCTGACTTTGATTGATTGGGTTATTTCAAGCATAGATTGAAAATACAGGACAAAACACACAATTATTTCAAACTCATTAAGGAAACAATAAGATGCATTGATTAGAAAATAGAAAACAAACAAAAATAAAATACACTTGTGTCACAATTGGTTCATTCATTCTTTGTGATTATTAACTAAAGTCAGTTGAGTTTGATTGATTGCTTGAAAAGGAGTGGGAAGAAGCGAACTTATATAATCCCACCCCTACTTGATTACTTCATTTAACTGTTTTGCATAATTATGTCTTCCGGTTGTTTTTTTTTCTTTTTTTGTTATCCCTTTAATACATTCCCAATAGTAAGTAAAGTACTTGTTGATTATTGATTAATCTCGTAAAACATTATTTCAGTAAACAGTAACATCAATCATACATCATGTAACAGATATGTAAAAACTCACTGATTATCATCATAATACAATGTCAATGTCATGTCTATTGATGACTTGACCCCATAAATCAGAAACCTTGTAGATCAGAAAGTAAAGTTATAAAAATATCTTCACAAAAATCTTTCAAACGTATAATCAGATTAATGGTAAGGTTTTAAAACTGGGCATTGCATTTCTTTTAATGTTCTCTTTAAGGTCCCAGTGCATTCTGGGATTTGCAGTTAAATGTGTTTAGTTGAACAAATGTGTTTATTTTCCCAGTTCTCCTTTCTTAAAGAAGCTCCTCAGAGCTGAGCTGTAATACTATAACACAGATACCTGGATCGCGTAAGCGGCCGAGTCCTGGGCGCGCACATCGTCGGCGTAAGCCAGGAACGTCCTGGTCAGCTCCGTCAGTAAATCATAAGCAAAGTTGGGATCATCAACTCCGGTCTGCCACCCAAGAAAAGAAACAGGAAACAGTTTGTCTGACTTGAAAAAACGCAACAATGCAAGACTTTCTCATATTAAAGATTCATTTTTGACGTTTAAGCTTTGAGAAGAACCACAGAACTCTGTGGTTTAAAGAGTGAGATATCCCACCACAAAGGTGTTGTGGTCGCCGTTGGTGTGTGTGTGCGACAGGTCCAGACGTCCAGGATCCACGGCCCCCAGCTCCCCGAGACACTCCCCACAGAGGAGCCTGGCTTCTGGGGACGCATCCTGGCAGCCGTTCAGCAGCACCGACACCAGGCTGGAGATGACCGGCTCCACCGCCTCACTGGCACAGACCTGCCGCAGCAGCCAGTCCTGCAGAGACCAGCGGTTACTGCGTGACATGGACGGCTCTGGTGCTCGTTTGGGTTCTGCGGAGCAGCTTGGGTACCTGGTTGCTGTGCATCATGTCCCGGAGGCTGGTCAGAGCATGGATCCTCACATCCACGTTCTCGTGCTGAACGGCTCTCATGGAGAGCTGCAGCGCCGCCGCCAGATCGCTGCTGCGGGTGGTCAGCTAAAAAGGAAAAGAGACAAAAATTGTTTAATTGATTTAAAATGAAAAATAAACTTTCATCACATCCACAGCATGACCTCAGACCTTTTTGTAATCTTGCAGAGCTGTGTGGATGTCTTTGAGCTCCGGGTGATCGGGTAGAAAGTAGATCTCATGAAGGTAGTCTTGAACTTCCTCCCTGTGAAGGATTTATCTGTTTTTATATCACTCTCCGTGTGAATACTCAATTCTGATTGGTTGCAGGGTATCCATTAAAAATCAATAATCAACAGAAACCTGGAACATGGATAGTAAGACAGTAGAAAACCACTTTTATGATTAAAAGCAATGCTGCCTTTATTTTAAATAGTTTATTTCTGTCTTTCTGTTGTTGATACACGTTTAAAGACTAAATGTTGGTTATTTCTTGCACTAAAAGCAATCTAGAAAAATACTTGTGGACTTTAAAACAAACTTTAGCTTTATCTGGAAAAAAAAACAAAAAAACATTTAGAGGTGAAATTAAAATGTGAAATAATACTTTCTATCACCTAACATGATATTTAGCACATATAAAAGTATCAGATAGTCAACTTCTTGTGAACAAAAATGTAAACTTTAAAAACAACAAGATTAAAGTACTAATAATCAATTTAATATTTATTTCTTTTGTAAGCGGCCATGGTATAAGCAGAATAATGCCTGGCAATTATTCATTGTTCATTTAACTAATTTATCTTAAATTGCTCCTGATTCTTTAACCCTTTAGAACCAAAGGCCTAAATTTCAATTTTTGTATTTTTTTTTTTTTTAATTGAAAGACTATTTGTTTATCTAGAATTATCTTAATCAGCACAGCCTCACCTATCTGGCACCGACTTTATTTTGTGATTTTTGTTTTATTTACACACTAGACATAAAATCAAACAAAACAGAAAACTCCAGCAGGAAATAAAGTGCTTACGTTTGCTGTGGAAACCCCAAAAATGTTTAACAAACCGTTTTTACAGCTTAAAATGAAAATTTAAAGTGTAGGTTTTGAAGTGGATCGGGGACGGAGCTGCCAAAAGCCACGCCCCCTCAGAGGAGATTTTGGAACCAGTGACTTCAGATCAACATAGAAAATCTTTTTTTTTTTTTAAGGTTGTGGGATTTAGGTTAAAAACGTCATTATCATAATTAAAACACTACTGGGAACATTTTTTAATAGAAAAAATTGTCATGGTGGGATTTTAAAGCTGTTTATTTTAAATGCATCAGTATAAAAAGTCTGTCTTATTTTGTGTGTGAAGTTTATTTTAATGTTTATTTTCAAGTTTTGCCAGAAACACCTTTATTTCCTGGAGTGATTTAATGTATGAAATATAAACATCTGTGACTTTTGTTTCATATGCAAAAATGATAAATCAAAAGTTTTTGCCTGTTCTCCAAGATGAGAAAACGGATGATGGCTCCAGTTTCTTTGGGCTGTGGAGGGATCAGGGGCAGCAAGGCAACAATTACGTGACTGAGCAGAGGCCCGAGGTGTGATGGTTCCACGCTCCTCACAAAACAATCCCATGTTCTGTGAATAATAGAAGAACACGCCTGTTTCTACATCGAAGTGGCAGAAAAAGAAGAAAGATCTCTTCAGATTCTTCCTGATGGTTGCAGAAATACTGACTGGCAGCACAGCAGAGGGAAGTCTTCCTTGTATCGGAGGCCGGTGCGCAGCGTCGTCATCATCTTCACCCTGACGGAGCTGATGTGCTTGGAGCCCATCAGGCGCATCAGAGCCATCACACTCGTCAAAGCCTGACACAGAAAATCCGTCAAGACTCCACCAGACTAAAGACACGAGACTCTCATGCTCACAACTGAAGACTCACCAACTTTTTGCGGTCTTTCTCTCCTGCACTGGAGCTCAGCAGCTGCATGTTAAAGAAGGCCAGGATTCCAAGCAGCTTCGGCTGCAAATAGTCTGCCTGATACACAGTAGAAACAAAGAGATTAGCAGACTTTAATTGCGACTTTAACCCTTAGAGCTAAAAAAATATTTAAAAAATGCAATTTGATTTACTCTAATAAAAACCGCAGAAAACCTTTCAGTTTCTGCTAAAGATTTACATAGAATCACAAAACGCCAAACCCCAGAGAACCCGAGGAGTATTTTGTTAAATCTCTTCAACCAGGGGTCTGCAACCTGAAGCTCTGGAGCCACAGCCACAAACAAAGATTTTGGGGATAGTAAGCCACTTTTGTTAAAACAAAGCCATAAACTAAGTTAGATTTTATTTAATCCATTTCAAACAGTGAAAGCACAGTAAAAATCACCCTGCGATGCTTCTGACTACAGTACCCAAAATGCACCAGCAATGCATCAAGCCAAAGAATTTACCAAATTTGACCAAAGACCAGCCGGATTTTTAACTACCGTGTGCCACAAAAAATCCTTTAAAAGGGAAATTGAAGGACTTTACATGCCTCTAACATGTCAATATGGGTCGGGTCACCTAATTAGATGTAATTTAATTGCAGTTACTCATATTAACTAATTTATGGTAATTTATGGTAAAATTAAAATGTATTATTGTTTTTTTTTCATTTTATGTATATAATTTTACTGCTGTATTTTTAATTTACGTTATATTTATTTTTTAATTTAAAAAAATGTATTTTAATCACTATTGATAATAAATTACCAACTACTAGATACGCTGCATTAAAATTATTCTATGTGGCATAAGGTCTTTTATTTTGAAAGGAAATCTTAAAAAAAAAAAAAAAAAAAATGTAGTTACAAACTATTTCATATTTGTAATAAAAAAATGCTCTTTTCCCTTTATGTTTTCTTAATGCCAAAACCAAACAAAAAAAATATTCATCAATATTTATCTTATTAGTAACGTTTAAATAAATACAAACAAAAAGACTTTGTGACTCGTACTGGGGTGTAGTCGCTGAAAGATAGACTAGAAAGGCTCTTTAAATGTTGACCGTTGCAGACCTCTGTATTAAACAAACAAATAAACAAAACGATGAAGTGTACCATATGTTCCGGGGTCGTAATGTCTCGTGGCCCTTGGTATGGATCATCGTTGGATGCAAAGGAGGCCAGAATCGCCAATCCGTTAAATACCTGTATGAGATTTTCAACAAACAACAGCTGGTTTATTTTTTAAGTCTAAGAATTTTTACTAAAAATAGGAAAAATAATCACAAAGTGAGCAGAAGAAGACAAACAGATTCCTAGAAATAAAAAATATTACATTTTCACTTGGCTTTCTCACACTTTCTCGAACACAGAGATCCCTCGCTATATCGCAGTTCACCTTACCCAATCTCGCTGATTTTTTTTAAAATTAGTTTTAACAGCACACAGTGTTCTGTGTCTTGATTGGCCATGTCAATCTGTCAACCTCCTGTCTCTTGTTCAGAATGGTTGTTTGCTAAATTTACATAAATCTTTGATTTTGATCAGATGTTAGTTTCAGACATGCTAATGTTGGCGTGTCTGTAAGCTAACAGGAGAGAGTGTAAACAAAGGTATGTAGGGTCACTTCTGCGTGAACAGTCCCACCCACGACCCAGAGGCGAATTTCTAGTTTCTGTAGGAAAAATGTCTTAAAACCGACAGTTTTTTTTTTTTTTTTGGTTTAAAAAAACTGCATGATCTCAATGAAAACACCACTAGGAGCAATTTCACAATAGAAAAAATGGTGATTAAGTGAGTGGGACTTAGTAATGATCATTATGTTTATAGTTGTTTATTCTTTTACCAAAGTTCTGGTTTATTAAAAACGTTCACGTACACATTTAAAAACCCCATCGGGTAAGAACCAGTAGATAGAGAAAAGGTACCGGTGAGCGTACAGGATGAACCGACCTGCTGGTAATGTTCTCCCAGACGCAGCAGCAGCTCGTTGTGAAGACCCTGGAAGTCTTGGCGTAACAGAGAGCCCAGTTCGATCTCCGTTTCACTCTGAAACAACAGGAGCCAGAATCAATATTCAATCTGGCTGTGAAGCATCCCCCAAAGAAAACGCACAAAAGGAGAGCAGAGTGTTTATTGCAATTCCTTTTTCTTGGTTTCTTAAGTCAAAAAACACATTTTATTGTCGTTTTTATTTCAAATTCCTCCTTTTTTCAGTTGAAATCACGACTTTTATGGCCAAACAAATCCGTTTCTAAAAAGCTTCTGAACTGATTCAGATCAAATTGCACCAAATGAATCTAAATTTAATCAGTTTAAGACTTAAGATATTGTCTCACTCAAATATTCAAATACTTCTCAGTTTTTGCCAACATAATTGTTTCATTTCACTAAACAACTTTATAATAAAAGCAACCTTCTTATAAATTTAATTTCACCCAAAAACAAACAATTTTAACAAAATTGATACATTTTTATGAACAGACCAACATGTTTTGACCAAATAGATTAAGTGAATCAAGGTACAGAGTTTGATTTAAACAACTTTTACTATTTTTAATATTATTAAGTCATTTTCAAGCGATTTTCGGTGGAATTGCTCATCATTGATGATTAATGTTAGACCTGCAGGTAGTGGAAAGCCCTCTCCAGCTCTTCTTTGGTGCAGGAGCAGACCAAATGGCTGAAGATGTATTTGAAGTTGTTGATGAGAATCTCCCTCCTGTTCGCCTTCAGCTCAATAGCAAGAGTACGAATGAGGGCGGAGCCTGTGGGGCTGGCCTTAGCTGCCAGGTAAGGCAGAAGCACCTGGAGCGTCCGCTGCAGGAAGCAAACACTGCATCATTTCTTGAATGGTGGCATGGTTCATTGTATGTGTGGCTGTGCATACTGTGAGGAAGCGGTGAAGGTCTGGGAAATCAAAGGCGTGCGCGATCTGAGCCAGGATATCAAGAGCCAGCTCTCTCTGATTGGCCGATTCGCCACTCTGGTCCGGAGTGCTCCTCAGCGCCGATGCGTGCCGTGAATGCAGCGACTCCACGAGAAACTAGCAAAAGACAAATTGGTATTCACGCATATTACTTTAAACCAAGAATGATGCAAGAAATGTAAGATTAAGATTAGGAAAACCTTTATTAGTCCCACGATGGGGAAATTGCAATGTGCAACAGCACAGGTAATCAGAAATTGTCAGAGAGTCCACAGTATAAGCAAGAATAAAATAAAATAAAATAAAAAACACATCAAAAAATATCAGTCCTTTTTCAAGTAAAAAAAAACAAACAAAAAACTTCATAAAAATCTGCTAAACTAAAACCTTTTAATTTAAGATATTTTGCATATTAAGGTTTTGAGCTTAACTAAAAATATTTTAGGTTTTCCTTAAGTTTTTAAGTCAAATTTAACTTTATAAAGTGGTGATTACCAAATAACTTTTAACAGGAATGTAAGTTGAATCATGAACTCTTTATGGAAAGAGTTTTCTCAGGTATAGAGACCAAACAAGAACAAAACTTGGTCAGTAAATAATGCATTAATTCAAATTGCATAAAATTTTTTTAATAATTTCCAAAAGTCAGATCAGATTTCAATCCAGTTCTTTGATCTTAATGTGTAGCTTTGCATCCAACATTGTAAAAAAAAGTTTGCAGTTTGATGATGCGGAGTTCCTTTGCAGCCACAAGTGCTGATAACCAAAAACATAAACTCCCCTCAACACCAAAAACATCAAGATGTTGCTTGTTACTGCTGTGCAAAAATTTCACAAACAGAGCTGGAAAAACAAGAATGTGACTTTTTATATTAAATCAAATTATTACTGTCAGCTAATGAAGGAGAACTTATAGAACACATTTTAGGAAGATCTGATTGAGTTTATTGTCATTACTGAACGTTTAGGTTGATATCGTCGTCTATTCAAAGTCATTGTCAGCTTTAAACTTTGAAATATTTCTACGTTTTCTGGCAGAACCATCGGGTTGACCAACTCTTCCTCTGCTGTTTAGACATGAATAGATCCTTTTGAGTTGTTCTAATAAAAGTCTCGCTTAGAATGAGTGTATTGTTGTGCTATGGGTTAATATTCTTGACTAAATCACTAAGGGCTGATTTAAAGTTGTTCTCCTGTTTATTTTTGCATGTTTACGATATCCACTAAATAAAACCACTACAGTTTTTTAGTATAATAACTTTTTAAAAATTATTATACATGAAAAACTATGACAAACAAAACAATATTATGAAATTAAGATTTTCAAGTAAAAATTTGAGTTTTTAAATTAGAATTTAAATCTTGTAAAGTTACTTTTTTCTCATAAATTTACACGATAAGAGCTAAAAAAAAATTACGCCATTTTTTTTTCAATATTATTATGCAAATCATAATTTGATTTTAGTCAACAAAAGGTGGAGAGTTTATTTGTATTTGAAACCTATTCGGGGAAAAAACTTCACCCAATGTCCAACGTCTTTAAACAGACAACTTTGGTGTTTTTTTTTCATAAATGTATGACTTTTTTTTATCAAAAATCGGTGTGTTTTAAAGTCATGTATTTGCAAGATTCAAAGTAATACATTTACAACTATAAAGCATGTAAATTTATGAGAAAAATCAATGACTTCAATGACTATACAGCTTTTTCCTCATAAATTTACTACTTTAAAGTTGTATTTTTTTTTGGTTTATTTTCGTATTTTGTCCCTAATGCTCCGTTGAAAACATTAAATTGAAATACTAATTTTAGAAAAATTAAATATATGTCTATTTATGGTTTTCACTCCAAGTAGAGTTGGACAAAAAAAAATAATTTTAAAAGAAAGTATTTAACAAACTGTGTCCACAAACACGTTTCAGTTTTTTAGAGAATAAAGCTTCCTTAAATGTCCTTAAAGCTGCATCCGCCGGTGGATGCTACGCTGGGGTAGAATACCTGACAAATGGGGTTCTTGTATTGACTGAAGAGAGTCTGCAGCTTCAAGCCTTTAGCAGCAGCCAGCGCTGTGATCTGAGTGTAGGCGTCCACGGACACGGGCGACGACTTGGACAGGAGGCAGTGGAGGAGACGCAGCAGAGAAAAGGACACCAAACTACCCTGAGAAGCTCTGATCAGAAAACAAAACGGTGCTAAAGTTGATGGTTATTTGCTAAAATTTGAAGACTTTTAAGAGAAGAATAAATATCCTGGAATGTGAGCGGGAATTTTTTTTAGAATCTGAAAGAAAAAACTGCTGACAAACCTGCCGATCTCTCCAAGAGTGAGGATGAGAGTGTGACGTAGACCGTCGTCTCGGTTCATTTTGGCGTTGCTGAAGGACTCCTTCAGACGTGCCACCAGGAGCTGCAGCGGTTAAGACGTTTTTTTTTAATATGATGATCCGACAAAACGCTTTCATCAAATTGTTTCTGACCTCATTCAGAGGGCTCCCTTCTGACTCTTTTGCAGAGTATTTGATCAGGAATTGAACCGCGTGCTGAAGCCTTCTCTAACGGAAGGTTCTGGATCCTCCATGAGGTCAGTCAGAGCACGGAGAACCGCCTGGGAGTCGCCGCCTTCACCCGTCAGGTTCACATGTTGGCAAAGATGAGGCAGAGCGTCCAGGAAGGCTGAGATGGCAGAAAGAAAATCAACTATTAGTTTGTAAAAACAAAGACAAATGATTTATGTTAATGGATGGAAGCGTACCTTGTTTGATGTCACTTGTAGCTTGTGGTCCAAGCAAAGACAGAAACTGTTTAACCACAGAAGCGCTGAGGGATGGCTCTACTTTCCCATCATGCTCTGTTTCCAGCCCACAGCGGAAGCAGAGGAATTTGGAATGTCTGATGTGCTCCTTGTGTCGGAGGGTAGAAAGTCCAGACTGAACGCAGCACAGGTCACCAACGATACGGGCAAGCTCCACCTTCACCTGCTCCGATTTGTCTTCCTGCACTGACCTACAGCAGATAAAGTAAGAATATAACCCACTAAATAAGGAAATCCAACACGGCGTTGATCGAACAGGAAGTTCACACACAGAAGAGTGGTTCCGATGAGGCTGTGGAATCCGTTTCCCAGGTGATGAAGGAGGACAGGGAAAACCCGGACGGCTGCAGCTCTGACGGATTCATCCCGACTCTGCAGCGCTTTAGTAAAGACGCACACGCGCCACGTCTCACACACGCCGCCGCGCAGACAGGCCAGCAGCGAGACGAAGTCGGCCTTAATTTCAAGCGCTGGAAAAGAACACGGACCGAATAAAATAAACATTTATTGAACACACTAAAACTACATTTTTAAAGCTTTAAAACCATCACTTTAACATAATTATGAACTAGATATATAGCATTACCTGCGATAACGATAGTGTGAATGCTGTAAGCTGAATTTGGAAGCTGTATATGCTAGTGCTGATAGCTGAAGATGCTGAAACTGATAGCTAAAAACGATAAAGCTGATAGCTGAAAACGCTGAAGCCAATAGCCAGCAAAAATATTAGCTGAATGCCAAATTAGTCTAAAAAAACAAAACAAAAAAAACTTAGGTTAGCTAAAACAGCTAGCAAGTAGTTTAACTAAATAGCTAAATTTCCGAAAAGCCAAAAAAAACTGAAAAAACCTAAACTTGCCAAAACAACTAGCATGCACGTGAAATATCAGCTAAACTTCGAAACAGGCAAAAAAAAAAAATAAACACCTAAATTAGCCAAAACATCAAGTATGTAGCTAAAATATTAACTAAATTCCAAAACAGCCTAAAAAATCTTTAAAAAAAAATCAAAATATCCAAAACAGAATGCCATTTTTTATTTTAAAACCCTTAATTTTTAACATAATTATGAAAAATAAAAAGTCAGGAATATTATTCAAGAATAAAACAACTTGAACTTTAAATAACTTTCAATATTTTACTCTCCATAAAAATATATTTTGTCAAAATTTTACAAGTTAGAAATAATTGCAAGATAAAATTATCTGGAGGGCAGAATATGATTACCCAGCCTTGACTTTGACATGTGTGACACACATACAAACATTTTAACAATGTACTTTTTCCTTTGTTTCTTTTGCTGAAAACTGCTTGAAATAAACTAAAATAATCATTAAAAAAACTCCATGGCAGAAACAAAAACACTCACAGAAAAAGCCATTGATCTTCTGGGCCAAAGCGGGAAGCCAGGAGGGGAATCTGGAACTCTTAAATGCAAAGGCAGACTTGTTGTCACACACCCAGGGTAGAGACAGCAGAGCACACACACTCCGCTGGAGTTCATCCTCATCTGTTCTACCCACTGTACATGAAAACAAGACAGTAAGAACTCAGTTTAGGCCAAAAAAGTTTATGATAATCCAAATTATGCTTCAGTACAAAATTTAAAAAGCTTCTCACATGTCAGGTACAACACAGAGTCAAGAATCCCAACAGCAGCACGAACAGCAGCCTGGAAATGATCCTGCTCGCCGACGGCGCCTTCCAACAGCAGACGACAGCTGTGCAGGACTCTGCTGAGGGTTTCGGCGGACACCCACAGGAGAGGACACGCACTGCTCACGGAAACAGAGGGTCACTTCAGCGGAAACACGACATCTGCGACGAGCGGAGAAAGTCGCATCTTTACCTGACGGGGGAGAAGCAGCAGCCCGCCAGGTGGAGGACGAGGGCCAAACCCCGCAGAGCCGACAGAGTTTGGGGGCTCCCCGGTTTCTCAGAGCTCAGGACGGCCAGCAGCTCCTCCAGCCGACTCTTCAACAAGGCCCAAACCTCGCTGCAAGCGCTCATGTCCACTTCACTGAAGAGATACAAGGAAGTGACAATTATCAGTTTGATGGAAAAATAGCAAAAATAAATAAATAAAAGAGCGGAAAACTTTTTTTAGATTGCAATTAATGTTAATTTTTTGTATAGTCAATCTTAAGGAACAGACAATAAAAAAAACTTTAGTAAGAAACCGATTTTTCAGTTTTTGTTTTAATTTTCTGACTAAATTTTCTGCACAATGACAGGATAAACACATGAATCACTAATAAACAACTTACTTGACAGATGTTTTGCTGGCTGTAGATTTGCGGGATCTTTTAGGGGGAACTTCTTCCTCCTCTGACTTCTGGATCGCTTTAGCGGTCTCGGCTTTGAGGGCAGCTTGGAGAAATCCCTCAGCACACTGCAACATCCCAAAAGTTAGAAAAGGGTAGGACTAGAAAAAAAGAGAATTTTAGATGAAAGTTTGTCTTTGAAGAATCATATATAAGTAAAGTGGCTGAAACTATATTTGTTTTGAATAAAAACTAGCTTCGATTAAAATTTCAATTTTAACATGATCTTGTGGAATTTTTTTCATGATGGACAAATATTAGGAAAATTGGGCTTAAAATTGAATTTCTAAATATTCCTTTATTCAAATAGTTGTTTATTATTACTACAATTATTATTATTATTATTTTTTTTTATTAAATGCTTCTTACTACTGTTTTTTATGTAATTTCTGCTTCATAAATAAAATGCATTATTATAAAAATGTATTAATTAGAAACCAACAAAAAAAAATGCAGTTTGAATAGAGCTTATTTATTATCCTGGGTCCAAGTGTATCTGTCTTCCAACTGTATGAATGTTTGTAATACAGTGAAGAACCTCGGCGTGACTCTAGATGCAGATCTTAGCTTTGAACAACACACGAATCAAGTCACAAGAACTGCATTTTATCATTTGAGGAATATTGCCCGAGTTAGACCCTTTCTCTCAAGAGCCAGTGCGGAAATCTTAATTCATGCTTTTATTACATCAAGAATAGATTACTGCAATGCGCTCCTCTCTGGTGTAAAGAAAACTACACTTAACCGCGTGCAGCTTGTACAAAACTCAGCTGCACGCCTTTTAACAAGAACCAAGAAGAGGGAGCACATCACACCAATTTTGAGATCTCTGCACTGGCTCCCTGTCAGTTTTAGGATTGATTTTAAGATTCTTTTAATTGTTTATAAAAAGTGTACATGGTCTTAGTCCTCTTTTATATCAGATTTACTTTTAGCTTATGAACCTCCTAGAGCTCTCAGATCTTCAGGCGCAGGCCTGCTGGAGGTCCCGAGAGTCAGGACTAAAATCCACGGCGAGGCCTCTTTTAGATATTATGGCCTCGTCTGTGGAACAGCCTGCCTGAGGATGTGAGGGCTTCACCCACTGTTGAGGTTTTTAAAAGAAACTAAAGACACATTTATTTAATTCAGCTTTTAAGTAAATAGTATTTGCAATTTAACATTTTATGCGTATATTTTATCATATCTTACCATGTATTTATTGTTTTATGCCAGTTAGTGAAGTTTTACCTCCTATGTATTAACTTATATTTTATCACTTCTTTTTTTTTTTTTTTTTTTTTTTTTTAATGTGTGTTTTTATACTTTAGCTGTTTTATATTTTGTCTATTTTATCGTTTTAAATCTGACCACGAGCGTTTTCTCACTCTCGGCTGGGGTGTTTGTGTTCAGGCTCATGGGGTCATGGTACTGCTTGTCCACTGGCCTTCCATGTTCGTTGTCCTCTGGGCTGTCTGGCCTTGTGTGCCCAGTTGGGTGCACTGGGCCGGGGGGCTGGGGGCGTCGAGCTGGGGGTGCTGGGGATGAGCGGGGCGTGCCTCATGTTGCCTGGATGCTGACAGTCCAGCCAATAGGAGGACAGGGTGTACAGCGCCTTCAGGTTGCTCCTCAGTGATCTGTTTGCTCTGCTTTTTTATCTGTTTGTTTCTGTTTTTATAGTTATGAGGGGCTTATGTTTTTATAGTACTGCATGTGTGGGGTATAGTTTTTCTTGTATTTGTTTTATGTACAGCACTTTGAGCTGTTTTTAACTGGAAAGGTGCTATATAAATAAAATCAATTTGAATTTGAATTTGAATTTATGTAGGGCCACAAATTCTGCTCCGTTCTGCTACAATCCATTCTGATGCATCCACTTGCAGACAATTAGATCTATCTAGGTCTTTGTTTTCCTCATCTAAAATGGTATTTGGCTGAAAATTGTACAACCGGATAGCTTCAATCTTGCTAGCCACTTTTGTCGCACCAATAATGTTAAGTTGGGGGTATGAGGGGCTGTAATATAGTGAAATAACAGACTGGTTAGCTATGGAAGATGGGAAAGGGTCCAACAGAAACAGAGGTTGTGTCACACAGCCACTTTCCACTATCATAATTTTGGTCTTTTGTGATACATGTGTGGTATTCGTAATCCATGAGTGTTTTTTGCGTTCGTCGTTGGGCATCGTTGTCCGTCGAGGGTTTCGGCCAATCGGTCAAATTTGGTTTGAGCTGTTCAAAATTTTTGCTCCATTTAGAGTTATAAAGTTTATGCGTATTTTACACACAATTATTACATGAATCTTAAGTAATCGTGATTTTTGCGAGAAAGGCAAATTTGTGGCTTTACACGACCATTCCATTTTCTTTAAAGCAAACATGTTTTTCGTTTTGTCAGAGTAAAATTTACAACAGAAAGTTCTGAAAAGTTTTTCATTAAACTTTAATTTAGTAAAATATTTGTAAAGAGGAAACTTGAGGAAAATTGCAGTGAAGGCCATGTAGGATTGTCACTTCTTTCCTTTACGTTTTGATGCAGGAACAGAGATAAAATAGGAATTTTATTCTTGTCATTGCTCCTTTCCGTTTATGAAGTTGTGTGGACCTGTACTCTTCATGAAAAGAACAAATAAGCAGTAGAGAAATCTTGGAGTAAATAAATACCTCAGCCTGATGGTTTGTCCCGATGGTCAGCGCCAGCATGCGGCAGACTTCTGTGACCCGCCCCCTTCTCAGCAGAGCAGCGCTCTCACAAACCGGAGCCGACGACAGACAGAAGCTGAAGAGCAAGCAGAGGGATTCAGCAACCTCTGCTCCTAACCGAACACCGCCTCCTCCAAGAGTGCAAACGCAATCGAACATCTGCGCGAGATACATGGGCTCAAAGTGGGAGGGAGGAGCTTGAGGTGGCTGGAACACGCAGCTGATCAGGTTCAGGAGTTCTCCTCCGTATGGTCGCTCCTCGTTCTCTGTGTAGGAGTGCGTTTCCAGCAAATGGAAAAAGGCGATAAAGAATTCGTGGCTCGTCAGTTCGGGAAACTCCTTCCACTCCACCACTTTTCTCAACATCACCATGGAGAGCTTCTTTAGCCTGACGTTGCCATTGGCCAAAATGAAACAGGCTGTCTCCCAGGCCACCGTGAGGTCCTGACTAGAGATGACTCCCCTCAGAGCGTCAGTTAGGATGTGGAGGGTGGCAGCAGTCAGGGATTCTAAAGCAGCAGGCGAGGAGAGTACGAGGGAGGAAGGGCTGAGATATGAGGAGGAGGAGGAGGTGGGCGGGAAGCAGAAGCGCTCCAGCACAACGGGCCATCGGCTCTGCGCCTGAATCCCCTGACCGGGACCTTGCTCAGCCAGGTAACAGATGTGAGAGTACAGGACGCCGCTGAGGTCTCGGGCCAAAAATATGAGCTCCTGAGTGAGGCGACTGAAAATGAGAGGCACCTTGACCCTCAGAGTGTGAAGTAAAGAGCATAAGACCGCAGAGACGCGTCCGTGAATCATGTCACAGCTCGGAGCGGCTGCAACACGAAGGAGGCGAGCAGCGACCCACCGACTGAAGTCTGAAATCAACAAGACAGGAAAGAGGAAATCGACCATCGTTCATGCATTTATTGAGAGTTTTACTGTGTTGTTTTAAGCATTTCTTACCCACAGAGCTTTGCGTGGTTTCTGGGTATTCAGAGGGGTGGCATGCAGGGTTTGCAAACATCAAAGATGAAGATTTGACAATATGCTGCACAAAGTCCAGCAGCATGATGCACGCCGGCTCCGAGCTGGACTTCTTACTTAGACCTAAAGCAACTGGAACAGAAGAAATTGTATTCTTTATTGAATGAGTCAGATTGAAAATATGTAAGTTGCAGAAAGACATAAAACATAAAAAAACATAAGTAAAAATGTTTTTTTATAAGACAATTAAAGACACTGAACAGTAACTTTCATGTAAAATATATGATAACAGAAATAGGAAGTATGGCTGATAATGGCAAGAAGCTACATTTATTTGTATTTGTAGGGCACCACGTATAAGATGATGACACCACTGGGAATCATTCATTTATGAAAACAAATTTATTACTTTTTCAGGATACTCCAACCTTAAATTATTTCCTATTATGAAACAGTTATTTCACTTAAATTTTTGGATTTAAGTAGAAGCTGAAGTAAGTCAAAATAGTTAATAATTTAAATTTGTGACCACGATAATCTATGAAAAAAAGGAAACATCTGTTTGAAGGGACTTACTACAAAGTTATTTCAAGTATATTTGTTCTTATGATGGTCAAATTTTAAAACTAATTATAGAAAACCGTTTCAAAGACAAAACTAACATAAATACCATTTCAGAGTTTTAATTTTGTTTAAATTAACATTTTTTTGCTTGTTTGTTTAACTTTTCAACCTGGAAGAATTATACAGTAAGGCTTTAAATATCAAGATATGCAAACTTTGCATTTATTTAACATGTATTTATTAGGGGTATGAACAATAATACATTAACGCATGCGATTAATCAAAAATAATTAATGCATTAATATGTATTGACGCAAATTAATCGCAGAATCACTCCCTCACTTTAACTCGGCGGTCCTGCCTTCCACTGAGTGGGTTAAAATATTTCATGGGTTATACAATGGTCACTTACAAAAGAAATAAATATTCAATCAATTTTTAGTATTTAATTCTTGCTATTTTTGTGGTTTATATCACTTTTTCACTAAAAGCTAACTATTTGATCCAAAGTCTAGTGCCATAATGTACAAATAATTTTACCTGGTTAAACATTGTGATTATTCGTGATTAATCCCAACACAAAAGTGTGATTGATCACATTTTTTTGGCAATAAATTGACAGCAGTAATTAAAGATAAATGTTCTAAATGTCGAGTTTTGTGTGTAATTTCATAATGTGATTATTCACAGATAATAAGTGGTCAGCAAATACTGAGACTTGAAAAAAAATTATAGCAATTAATCACGATTAATTAGTTCCAGGTTTGCGATTAATTAGTAGATTTTTTTAAGCGATTCCCAGCCCTAGTATTTATCCAGGGAGTACAGATTAAGAACATTATTCTTTTTTACAACTAGTAGAACCAGTTATTGTTGGTGCCAGGAAAAAAAAGCTTATTGGAAAAGTTGAAATAGGTAACGTCCCTTAATAAAGACCCACTCGGATCATCATTGAATATTTTAAAAGTGAAATTTAGTCATGATTATGTTGTCTTTAGGCAAAATAAGAATAAAAAAACTGTCATTATCTAAGACATATTTTCTGCAGTGATAGAAGTTCATTAGAAATTTGCCTCTGAATTGTGGGTTTTGACACAGATTCCAGCTCAGATGAGGAAAATGAAGACGTACATGGATCTATTTGTCTGCAAGTGGATGCATCAAAATAGAGTGAGTATGGGGTTTGTGGCCCACTGACTGTAGCTTTTTTAACTGAATCCTTTCATCTGTACCGGTTTCATAATAATTTGAATAAAGAAATACTTAAAAATGCAATTTTAAGCTTGATTTTCTGTACATTTGTCCTTTATCTTTAGAAAAATACCACAAGAATATGCTTAAAAAAAAAACAAAAAAACAGAAACACAATGTCTTAGTAAAATAATTATAAATTCAAATCCACAATTAACTTATATTTTAGCCAAAAGAAAAAAAGTTAACCATCTTCATCAAGGAGCCCATCAAGAATTTATAAATTCTTGAGTTTTTCACCATAATATAAAAAGGATAACCTGACTTCTTTCCCTGGTTTTTCTCCTGATGCCCCCCAGTAATTTAATTTCTACTTGCACCTATTTTAACTTTGAAACGTGTTTCAAAAATTAGAAAACACACATTGAATAGCAGTCACAAAAAACTAAAAATAAGCTCAAAATCAAAGTTTGAAACACATATACATTAGTGTTTATATTAACATATTTTAATGTTTTTAAATGCATCACGTTCTATTTGCAGTTTTCATGTCGACTTACCGACATCCACATCAGTCAGGATCCTGTCTATGAACTGACACAGGATCTGTCGAGGTTTCTGCACCGCCTGGTCATACTCAGCAGCGCTGGCACTGAAACAAACCATTGTTTTTGCCCTTAAAAACGTCGCTAACTTTGCCGGTAGGTGTTAGCCTTTTAGCTAATCTCACGGAACTTACCTTGCTAGCTCCTGAAGAGCCGGTATCATCGCTGACATCTCAAGTCCGTCCATTTCTGACGTCCTTAGCACCCAATTTTATGAGTACTTTACGCTTTATGAAATGTTAGAGTACGAGCAATACACGCCACATCCATCACGTTCAGTCTTTCGAAAACTTTCGCTCCAAAATGACGTTTTCTGTTTTCATATGGTAGCTCCCGAGGCCCAAAACACACTTTTAAAATGGGAAGTGCGGCATCTAGCGGATAAACTTGTCCAGTGATTGTTTGTCTTTAATAAAGGCGCTCAAAATATGAGAATTTCTAGGTTTTACAACATTTCATGATGATGATAATATATTTATGTATATGTTTAAATACTTAAAAAGCAATAAAAGTTTAAAAAACTACTATAAACTGAAAGTTTTTTGTTAAACTTCGTAATAACCCCCCACTCCAGAAATTTAACCCTTGGAGTCAGTTTTGGCTTTAAAATTGATAAAAGTTTCAAAAGTTTTTTAAAAATTCTTCTTCTGTATCTTCTGTATTTCAAGTAATGGTTTAGAAACATACTTATTAAATAAAAATAACCCGGACATGTCATTAAAATGCTGTTTCAACCCTGCACATTTAAAATCCACAAAAAGAAAAGAAAAGAAAAGAAAAGTTCAAAAATAAAAGCAGACTGTTACCCAAAAATGACATTATGTCTTCTGTAAATCAATACCAAGAGGGTTGGCATTTTATGGCTATGATTATAGCCTTAATTCCCATGTATTTATCTCTAATTATGTAATCGGATAAATATGAGACACCGAACATGTTTATCATATTTATTATTTTTAATTAACAATTAAATAGCAACATTCATGGAAATAAACTCAAAACATGTTTTAAATTACTGTTGTAAACTAAAAAAGTGAAATTAACCATCCAAAAAAGTTGATGATAAACAAAAATCAATCTGCTTTGACACAAAAAAACAAGCAAATGTGTATCATGGGTATCACAAGGGGGCGTTTGTCTTTCTGATTAAAGAAAACAGTGGAACAGTCATACTAGACATAAGCATATACAAACGGAGATTGATAGATTAGAAAACATGAACAGTTTAGTAAAGCTGCTAATGAGAAAACACTTGATGTCTGGTGATTGTACCAAACAAATGCAAAAGCTATTTTTTTCCCAAAAAAATCTTTTCTTAGTTGGTGGTTTTTTTGTAACCGTATCCCATCAGACAGGCAAAGAGGGTCATCACCATCTTGGGATTTACTTCCACCAAATCATCAGGCAAAGCGTAAACTCGAGCTCCAATCTTTCGGGCCAATGAGATTGCGTACCTGAGAGGGAAAAAAGAAAGTTAGGTCATGTCAAGAAAAGAAAGATAAAAGAATAACAAATTAATTATCTCCTACTTGGCATTGTCAACTTTTTCTTCGTTGCTCATCTTTCCCCTCGTATCTTTCTGCACCATGTCCCATTTCACAGCGCCGGGAACGATGGAGTCGATCAGGTCAAACACCGGCATGCTGGTGCTGATCAGCTTGTCCTGCGTAAATCAAACCGCACAGATACACTGACATGCAGCAGGGGAGTTCAAAAGCAGCATCTTCCACAAAAAAAGCCACAAACCTTGAAGCTACTAATCTGTGATGCCTTCTTTTTCTGACCCAGAGTGGTGTTGACCCAGTTCAGGATGATTTGATCTCCAATCTTCTCTCCATCACCCAGATCTGACAAGACCATAACTGTGTACCTGTAAGCACAAAGCTGAAGTGTTGGACTACGCACACTTCTGAAACATTATTCGTGCACGATGGTGCACATACCTCCTCATCAGCTGCCAGACCAGAGCCAGGGTGTGAACTGGACTCCCTTCGTTCAGGTTTTCTCCTCCGACTCCAACAAGAGAGAAGTGAGCCACATTCTTGCCCAGCTGCACCGCGTAATTGCAGTTCTCCAACTAGGGTGTGTCAAAATAAAAGCACAATTGCTTTATATCGACTCTGCTTTATGCAACGCTGAACCCTTTTGGCGTTTGCAGGTCACACCTTCTTCATGTTTCCCCCCAGCATGGAAAAAGGAGGATTGTTGACTTTCTTCCAGTTCACAGGCACTTTGACTTTCTCCATGAGCTGCAGAATCACCAAACCATCGCACAGATCCCTGTGAATCAGGATGACACCACAAAGCTAAAACAAAAGCTGAAACAAAGCTCCACATTACGACACATGTCGAGTTTTCCTCACTCTTATTTTAGTTCATATGTACAAAAAGAAATGTGTTTTATTTTGTTAGAGTTCTCAGGATCAATCAAAACTGCGAAGCTGCCAGTAAATTAAATGTTTATTCAGATTTCAACCTTTGTATGATGAGCATTTCTAGCTTGTCTTGATAATAAATGCAAAGTAAATCCCACTTATGAACAAAAAAGCCTAATTTCTGAATGAACCTTTTAATTGCATGCAAATGTTTTTATTTACATTTATGAATGGGGTCTGCAACCTTTGACACTAAAAGAGCTTTTTAGGTCGACTTTTTATTGACCAAAATCAGTGAGGAATAGAAAGTCCCACTTTATTGTTTAAAAAAAATACCCTTTATTTATATTTTGTATACACTAAGCTATTTTTTTATGTAGTTTCTTAATATTTTCAAAAATTTAATTTTAACATTATTTTGTATATATATATATATATAATATATTATATATATATAATATATATATAATATATATATATAAATATATATATTATATATATAATATATATATATATATATATATAAGTAATAATTAAATTAATTAAAAAACTGTTTCTATTCAGCAATATTTTGTGCAATAAGTGAAAGGTTCTCATTAAGTGGAATATTCTGTGCAGTAAGAGCACTTTTTGTGCAATAACTGGAATTTTTTGTGCAATAATTTGACTTTTTGTGCAATAAGTTGATAATTTTTGTGCAAGAGGTGGAATATACTCTGCAAGAAGTGGACATTTTTGTTTGCATAAAATCGAAATAATTGCAATGACTGGACTAATATTTGTCTACTGTGTTGTGTTTTTGTGTTGTGTTGTACCTCAGTGGTACATTGTGTTTTTATTTTTAGCTTTTTCTAAACATGCGACTGTAAGGACACTGTCTGGAATTTCATTGTGCATGTCAATAACAAAGTCTATTCTAGGTTTAAAAATGTTAACGCTTTTAATATTTGACAACATCATATTCATGTTCCCCTCAAAAATAAAAATAATTTCTGTGTCAAATAAGATTTACTTGAATTAAAAATGCAAGAACAATGCAAGAAAGTCAGGGATTGCCAGCTCAAAGTAAAAGCTGATTCCATTTGATCCCTGCCAAGTACATGGCATGATTCTTTTTATAGTGCCAACAATTGTCATTGCACAGCAAATTTTCCTGCCTGTGCAAAGGTTGCAGCTGTTCTACTGATAAGGACCACGTGTTTAATTGATCACGTACCAGTAAAGATGGTTCACACTTGGAGAGACACCCAAAGAGTTCATCCAGTTGCGAAACGTTTTTTCTTCTCTGGTCTCCGCTAAAACATGAAAAATATATTTCAAAAAAAAAAAAACAAAAAACATGAAGACGTCCAACATTAGATGAGGATTCAGAAACTAATCTCGATGTCCCTCCTCTTCTGATTAAATGTTTTCCTTCAGAAATAGAGGAAAATAAAATACTAGGAAAATCTCACCTTCAATACTGTCCCAGTTGCCCTTGTTGGCTTTCGCCCCCCTCAGACCAGGGTGCATGTTGAACAGGTTTGCCACAAAGGCCAAGTTGAGCTTGCTGTTTCCAGCTGTGATGTCTCGAGGTGAAACAAACTGCCTGCACTCCATTTTGGCCGCTTGCTGCAGCATCAGCTCAGCCCTTCTCTCCAAATTAAACTCCTTTACATACAAATATAAGTTTAGAATATTTTCAATTTTAACGTTTTCACATCGTATTTTTGAAAAACACTCACGCTGAGGCCACCCATGTCGATTCTGATGCCTCTTTTATTTTCCAGCATCTCTTCAATGGCGAGCTGGTTCAACAGGTAGAAGTAGGCCCTCGAATCCTTCCAATCAAAGAGGAGAAATATTAGCATCAGTGTCATTTAACAAGAACAGCAAACACACATGCGAAAGCGGGAAAAGTGTCTGGTACCTTGATGTCATCACTAAAGTTTCTGATTGTTTGCGTTTTTGCGTTGCGCAGGTGATAGTTGACCCAGCGGAGCAGCAGCTCCTCAGGTGACAGAGACATCAGATGCTCCAGCTTTTCTCCATCCTCCAGGAGTGCGATCAGATCTGAATAAAACACAGTCATTTTACTGTGAGAGAAAGAAAAATGTGGGAAAAATCAGGGTGAAAAACACCTAAAACTACGATCCAAGGGTTCTGTCCAGTGGGTTCCACAATTTAATGCCTTGAAATGAAATATGGGTCTGCCTCAGAATTGTTTGTGCAAAAGGATACACTCACAAAAACAGAAAAATCTACACGAAAAATGTATGAACTAAATCTAAATCCAAGCATTTTTTTCTATACATATCTCTCACCATCCACATCTACAAAAATGTATGTATACTATTAATATAATGAACGAATGTGTTCAAACATTTGTGATATAAATGCAATAAGGGTATGATTTTATAACTTTCATCCTTTTATGCTCAAAATCTGTGTATTTTGCGTATTTCTGGTTCTATTCCAGCATAGGAGGTGAGATGAAGAGGCACAGAGCGATTGATTAAAATGTTTTTAGATATTGTAGACATTTTTATAACATCTCTTCTCTTTCCATATCGTGTATTTTATGTTTGTTTACTGTTTGTATTTAAGGTTGGGATCAAAAATACAGCCATAGTGAAAAGATAGAAGGTGAGGCAGGCAGTAGCTCTGCCACAAACGTAGAGGGCGCCCCTGAGCTCATGTTTATTCTTCTTCTGTGTTTTTTAAAAATTTCAACAGGAATCCGTTGTTATTTATTTACGCAAAAATGGCTGATGTACTACCTAGCTCGAAAGTTATTAAAAAAAACGTTTTTTCAATAATTCCAATTAGGAGAATTCATGAAATAATGAATGACCTAAAGCATCTCCAAAGAGACTGAGCTACGTCTAAAACTTAAAGACGATAAGGAAAACTTTTTCCTAAAGGAAAATATTTGCATGTAAAGACGGTTAAACCAGTGTAGGAATTCTCTTGTTTTGGCATTTTTTTTCATAGGAAAACTGAATCACTTTCCATTTTTCCTCAGCTTAATTTGTGTCTGATGTGCTTATTAAAATAATGCTGACATGAGATATGAAACACAGTCTGCGTAATAAGGAAAAAAAGGGGAAAAAATTAGATAAATAAATAAATAAAAATAAAACACAATGTGTAATTGGCAAATGTGTTGAGTGCATACATTTTATACATTTTGACATGTAAAAGTTCTGCATTTGATATTTATTAGTGATGAAACTGTGAGCTCAAACCGACCTTCATTCTTGCTGAGTTCTATATCAGCGAAGAGGCCGACCTTGATGACTTGCCAGAGCAGTCCCAGGACCAGGTGGGGTGTCCCGGCCTTCAGATCATGGGCGTCAACGTTGACAACTCTGCAGCCGATCGCCGAGGCCGAGTTCAGAGCCAAGATCAGGTTCTCCTGTAAAATTCCCCACAAGATTTGTCAGACAATAAAGAAAATAACTTAAAACAAATCACTCGAAACAGCAAAAAATGAAAGTATCAATCTGTTTGAAATTGCTTCCTTTTGCACAAAAGGAGGATTACAAAACCACATAGGGCATAAAACTGATATGAAAAGCAGCACGCAGTAAAATAAAGTTAATAAATTACTGGCATGTTTTAATTAGCGCAACAATGTTTAAAAGTCATCACTTTTTTTTTTGTTTTTTTTTTTAAGTGACATGATTTTTATCTAGTAATAAAGAATAATAGAATCCTCTTAATTATTAGCCATTTTATTTTAGAACTGCATTTACTGCTGGAAGATAATTGAATCCAAACATCTTTATGCTTTAGAAGATAGCAGGCAAACAGATAAAGTTATGTTTATAATTAGCACAAAATGTTATCAAAACTACTACTAGATCTTCAATTTAATACAAAGAGCATTTGAAGTACAACACAAAGAATTAAAAACATTAACTGACAAAATTTTAAAAACTGTATGTTCACAAACATTTTAATTCCAGACACATAAGGGGCTAAAGTCTTCTAGAAAATTGACCTACTGTCATTTTGAAGGTCGTGAGCTTCTTTGTGTTGATGACTCTTTCATCAATCGTGTCAGGTTGAGAAAAGTTGATCATTTTGCTGAAAGAAAGAGAAAAATTAAGAGCGCGGAAGGGCACTTGACCTCTGACCTTTCAGATCATCAGTTTATAGGCCCGTCGTGTTGTAAATACGAATGAAAGATAGAAAGAAAGGAAGGAAGAATGCTGTTATCACTGTTACTTCACTTAAAACGTTACATGCAGGCAAGTTTCAGGATAGATAGACAGCAGTGTGAAGATTTTTTTCACCAATTTAAGGACTTCAGAGTACATGCATATTGTTGCATTCCAGCATGCCTTTTTACTTTTTAATGTAAAGTACCACAACAGGATGCCATCACTGAGGGAGGTGAAGAGGCTCTTATCGTTTGGGTCCATGGGCAGCACATGTTGGCAGTCCGGGTCGTTCTTCAAAGCTTTGTTGATCCAGTTGACGAAAGCCACCTTCTCCTCATCTTAAAGCACAAAGATTTACATCAGCTGCTTTAAGAGGAAACAAAAACAATCCCTGATTTTTGTGTCTTATCACTACTGAATCTACAATTCTCATTTTTAAAGCTAAACTCAAGACTCATTTTTATAGCCAAGCTTTTACTCACACATGAGATTTTGCTCAGATTTTATATTTGAATTTTATTGTGTTATGTTTTCACTCTCAATGTTTTATTTTATCATCTTCTTACCTTCATGAACTCGTTTATTTTGCCTTTATCTTGTCACTTTTTTATTAAATTTGTTTTTATCATATTTAGCTTTTAATGTGCAGTGATTTCTTCAGTTCTAAATTGTGTTAAATCGTTCTATAAATAAAGTTGATGATGATGGTATCCAAATTTCTTTTAAAAATAAAAATCTTTAGATGGTTAGGCAACCGTATAGCTTTTTAGTAGTTAAGAAGTATGAAGGGAGTTTGGACATAGCTATTGACTGCACATGAGAACTGGACTGAGTGACTCCTCCCCCTTTGTGTTCCAAACAGGAAGTTTCACTGGCTCCAGGAAGCCAAAATCTCAAAGACTTCAATTGAAAAGTAAACAGCTATCCTTCAGTCATTCTGTAGTCTTAAGTTATTCAAAAATAAACTGATGCTCAAAACTAGGGATGGGTTGAAAAAAATTGATCAATCGATTTGAATCGATTTAAGCTTAAGAGATCAATAATCGTTTCATAAAAAATATAAATCGATTTACCACATAAAGCTCCACAAGCTTGATGCTAACGTTTAATGGAATTCCCCATAGGATGGCTAATGCTAACGCTCGGTCGACCTAAACATACATTTTTGACTAAATGAACAGCTTTATTTACTCACAGACATGACTTTTTCCAAACTCTTTCAGGAAATATTTTTAAAGTAACTATTTGTGGGCTAAAACATTTTTTTTTCCCTTATACAGTCGTCTTCTTCTTGAATAAGGTGTACTTCTATAGCAAAATTGCCACCTAGTGGCCAAACTAATGAAATGCCCTCCAGGAGAAGAAGAACAATGTTTACAATGTTAATGATCGGAACATTTTTGTCAGAACTTCTCCTTTAGAGAAATTCATGTAACACTGTATGATATAAACTATCATTATTTCACAAGTACATTTTCCAATATGTGAACTGTATCAGATTAATATAAATATATTCAAATTATATAGAAGATCATCAATGTATTTCTAAACAAATGTGTATAAATGTGTAAACTCAAAATTGAAATGTATTGAAGAATCGAAAGGATTGAGAAAAAAATCGAATCGATTCAGGCTCTTGTGAATCAAACTGAATCGTTTCTGGAAATCAGATTCGATACCCAGCCCTACTAAAAACGTCTGGACTTTCAATAAGCTCACTTCTGATTGGTGAGAGTGAATACCATAGAGGCGTTGACTGAGACTGACTGAAACCAATCAATACATACTGATAATTTCTGGTTCCAACATGGCAGTGTCCTAATCACAAAAAATGATTGCGAATTCGTTCAAGCTAGAACTGTTTCTGTAACACTATATAATAAGATTCCTTAAAAAGGCTTATTAACACATCAACAAACATTATTAATGTGTTTATAGGGTGTTAGTAAGACATTTATTAGCATAATAAGCCAAATAAGGTTCATTAACATACTTAGTAAGATTCATTAATATCTACTGTGAGACCATTGTCTACAGAGGCCACATTAATAAACTGCTTACAAGCTTATTAAATGTATCAACTACCTCTGTCAACATTATATTGAGTGTTTTGCCAGTATCTAATCTAAAGTGTTACCCTGTTTTCTATAGGTGATGTCACACTCACTCGGTCCATTTCTCATTTGCAGTCAATAATCTTAATTAACATTCATTCATCTTCTATTCCGTCTATGAACTCTACAAAGTCAAGGGAAATAATTAACCCCTAAAAAAATAAAAAGTCTCTAAAAAGGCATTTATAACACCACAGAGGATTTTTTTTTGTCTACCAATAACTCTTTTGTTTATTTGTTATTTTTTATTTGAAAAAAAATAATATTATACAATACAATCTTAAAATTATTATATTCTTTGTTCTCCTCATAATTCAATAACAAACATATTTCATGAGGGATATGAATTTATTATTTTTAACAGTTTTAATAAAACTTAAACATTGCTGATCCAATTACTTTCACCTTTCTTGTATTGGATTTACTTAGACTTAACTACATGCAGGTTTGACTTCCTGCTTTATTTTGAAAATCTTAATTTTTTTGTTTTATGTTCAATTTTTTTGAGTATTGTTACTAGCCCCTTTTCTTCAGCCCAATTATTTGCATTATGCTATTTAATGAACAAGCACACACATGCACTCTGTTGTCGTCCTTCTCACCAGCATAGGAGTGCTGCGTTCCTTCGCTGGAAATCTCTGAAGTGCCTCCTAAGGAGTGGATCCCATCTTTCCTGGAGAGGACTTTCCTGAAGCTATCACTGAGCTCCTGGCTCTTCAGCTTCTGGTAGATCTGACCACAAGCAAGACGCCGTCACTCTTCACGTCTGTTTGCGTGTGAGCTCAAATTTTCACCGACAACACTTACATAGACAAACTCCTCAAAGCTGATCCTCTGGTCCTTGTTCGTGTCTCCGCTGATGAAGGTCTCGATGATGTCTCGCACTTTGTATCCTGGCAGGTGTAAACTGGCCTCCCTGAAAAGCTCCTGCAGCTCGTAGTCACTCACATAGCCGCTGTTGTCGATGTCTGTAGAAAAACACGGAAGGTCACTTAAATCTTTTGCTGCTTAGTAATTTAGTGAGGATGTTGATGCATGAAAGACGACCAAAGAGGAGGTTCATGGATGTTATGAAGGAGGAGAGGGTTAGAAGGAGGCAGACAGAGCAGCTAGATAAACAGGAAGGGCTGATATGTGATGGCAAAACATAAAATTCCTTAAATTTCTAACAGACTACGTCCTGATATTTTTAAATGTTGACGATAGATGACTCCCATTGTAAAATTTGATGTACAACAAACCTTCTTTTGTTCTTTTGAAGTGCATTTCTGTAACCATCTTAACCAATTTTTTTTCAAACATTGTTTCATTCAACAATTATATTTCCGTCCTTGTGTTTAATAACTGCTTTAAATGTAATGTTTTATCATATACACTAGCAATAAAAATCAGTTACATAATAGCTTTCGTTTATGGCTACTATAAAAGTTTTATTTTGGTCAAATTTCACGTCTATGAACTTTGGGTTGGATGTGTGAAAGTGATCAAGCAAGAAAAATAAAAAAAGAAGAGTCAAACCGATTTTTTGGAAAGCGTCTTTGAGCTCCTCCAGGTCCACTTTGGAAATCTGGGTGACATGATTCTCCATAGCTGTTTCTGCTTTTCATCAACCTAAAACGCAAACGCAAATTTGGACGAAACACCAGGCAGGAGATTAAGAAAATAAACCGTTACAGCAATCTGGAGAAAGTTACTGTTTTATATTTTGTATTAATCAAAATCAACATTTTTTTTATTTTTCTGTTGGACTAAATTTAAAAACAAACGTTAAAAATCTCAATCTTATAGGTTTAATATTTCCAAATTAATAAATCACTGCTTAAGAAAAGTAAAATCAGACGTTTAAGGGTTTATTGACACGTACCTTCATGCAAAGTCTAACAGCAGGGTTGAGTCTTTGGAGCTTTGCGAGGCTTCTCACCAGGATAGAAAGGAAGCTGGAGCCGATTACCTCTCCAAGGAGGAGTGACTCAGAAGAGAGCTGGTGGACTTTTGTCCCACCTGAACCTGGGACAGGCGTAACCGGAATGTTAACATTTAACACCTCAGCTGTGTCATCATATTCTTGTCTGCAAAAAACAGGGTAATCTCAGTGTCTCTGTCAAATTCCTAAATGCAAACTTAAAGGAGTAAAAAAAAAAAAAAAAAAAAGTTCAAAATTTTAAAATGGCTCAAATCTGCCTTTATTTATATCTCTTTTTATTTCTCATAAAAAAAGCATCACAGGCAGAAAAGAGTATTCAAATAAACCTTTTTCTCATACACCCCGTAACTGATAGTAATCTTTTGGCCCTTGTAAAGTAAAGTAAATCATATTTAGATGGCACTTTTCTCAAAGTGACTCACAAAGTGTTAAAACAAGATAAAATCAGCGAAACGGCACAAAATGGCACAGAGTGACTAAAGCAGAAAAAACCCAAGAAAACATCAAATGTGAATACCAGTAAAAGTCAGCTAAAAGCTACGTAACTTGAGATTTAAAACAATTGACTGAATCATTCTCGTCCAGAGACACTAAAAAGATTCTTTTCAGTGGACCTTAAAGTCCCAATATTATTTTTTTTAACCTTCCCAGTAGTGTTTTTATTATGATTATGAAGTTTTTAACCAAAAGTCCCACAACCTAAATGTCTTAAAAATCAATTTTTCATGTTGAAGCCTCCGTCTCCAAAATCTCCTCAGAGGGGGCGTGGCTTTTGGAGCTGAGCTGAGCATTCCTGCTCTGATCCCCTCCCCCTGTCTGATTATGTTAGCTCCGTATCTCGCTAGCGTAAATCTTCACCGCTGCTACATAAAAATATCAAGAAATATCGGTAACGTTCACCTGTATCGTTTTGAGCCGGCTCGGTTGAGGAAGTTAAGAGCATCGTGAACCAAACTTCCTCCAAAATAAAATGCAGAGGGGTGACATGAGTGAGCTTATTGGTTAAAAGCCTTGCTGCTGAATTTTGTACAAATTGAAGACGTTTGAGAGACTTTAGTTACAACAAGTAAAAGGAGAATTACAGTAATCTAAACGAGATGAGTTAAAAGCATGGATTATCAGCTCAAGGATAAAATTGTCTTCAGTTTAGCCACGTTCCTCAGATAGTAAAAACTGTTTTTAACTAGGAGCTTCGAATGAGAGTCTAGACACATTGACTTATTAAACCAGATACAAAGATTCCTGAGACTAGACTGGACGGAGGAGCTCAGTTAACCGAGCTGTGTTTTCATAGTGTTTTTTTTTTTTATCATCAGGAGCAAAAAAAATGTCTCTGTCCTATAATATTTGATGCTGGTAAAACAGTCTAGAAGATAAGTAAGATTTTTTTTATTTATTTTTTTATCAAAGGAGCAATAAAGCTGAATGTCATCAGCATTAAGATTATAAGAAATGTGCTAAAATTTGCTGATGAGTATCTCAAAGGGGATCATAGAGAGAATTAATAAAATGAGTTCCAGAACAGAACCTTGTTGAACACCACTAGACAGTATTTTTGCATCTGAAGAGTCAACACAAACCTTTTAAGATCAAACAATGAAATAGGAGACAAACCAGCTTCGGACCGAACCCAGATAAACCATACTCAATATGAAAATGCTCAATCATAATAATAAGGTATCAATAAAAATCATGAAATGTTTGTATAAAACCCAGACCCTCTGTCAGATATGTTAAAAACATTGTGTAGCTTGCCTGCCTGCCACACAATGCCCTGTAACCTTAGACGTGAGACCAAGATTATAATTTAGATTAAATTGTCCCACTTACTGACACCATTACTATTTTATTAGTTATTTTTACCTGCATACAGCCTTACTACTGTTTTTATCTTAAGAATATAATCTTTTCTGAATAAAACCCAAAGAAAACAGTTTACTAGTAAAATATGGATCAAAGCTTTGTCCTTTTACAGCCCTGTCGCATTTTAAGAAAAAAGAAAAGACTAAAAATAAGGAGCTTACATTCAGTCTTCTGCAGGCTGTAGGGCTGAGTCCACAACTGAGCCGGTCCAGTGTAGAAAATCAGCTTTACTGAGAATTGAGCCCTTTTTTCTTCTGAAACCTTTTTAGCCCCTCCTAGTCAAGCCTCTTCATTAACCCTCTTTGTAATGCCCATTTTTATGATCAAATTCTCCTGAAAAGACATTAGCATAGCAGTTTTTATTGCTAAATTGTGGGCTAAACAGTCACATATGAGGTCGGATTCAGACTCAACTGTCTGTTGTCTCTTCACCTGGCCTTTTCTTCTTCTGACACCTGATCCACCCCAGTTTTACTAAGGTTCTCGAGTTACTTTACAAGTCTCAAGTAAGTCTCCCCCATGCAGCATCTAAACCAGGGGTGTCAAACTCAATCGAACAAGGGGCCAAAATCCAAAATACACCTTAGGTCACGGGCTGATCAGGATAAACAGTTATCAAACACTCTAAAACTAAATTTTTAAAACTTTAAAACCAAAACTTTTCAACAAATTAGGAACTAGATATATAGCATGACCTGCGATAATGCTAGTGTGATTGCTGTAAGCTGAATTTTACCGCTGAAGATGCTAGTGAAGATAGCGGAAGATGCTGAAATTGATAGCAAAAAAAAGTTGATAGCTGAAAACACTGAAACTGATAACCAGCTAAGATATTAGCTAAATGCCAAATTAACTTAATATATTACAAAATAAAGGTAGGATACAGCTGAAAAAATTACCAAGCTTCAAAATATCGTAAAAAACTGAAAAAAGTCTGAATTCCCCAAAACAGCTAGAAATGTCAACTAAACTCCAAAATAGCCTAAAAAATCTTAGTCATGCCAAAATAGTCTAAATAGCTAGCAGAATGCCAATTTTGAAAACTTTAAAAATGTAACTTTTGAACACAAATATGATTAAAAACAGGCAGTGATATTATTCCAGAATAAATCCACTTAAACCTTAAATAAATTTCAATATTATACAAATTAGAAATAAGCGCAAGATAACATGGGGCCATTAATAACAATAAAATAAAATCATCTGGAGAGCTGGATAGAATTGGCCTTGACTTTGACACATGTGATTGAAACCATGGGTGCCCAAAGTGGAGCTCGAAATTGGCAAAGAAGTTAAAACCTCTTACCCATTTCTCAGTGAATCTCCATGGTTTTCCAGAACTCTACAGCTGTATTATACTTTTAGCCTCCGGGTGGTGCTGTTAGCAATTTCTTTGCCTTAGACCAGGGGTCTCAAACTCGCGGCCCGCGGGCAATCTGCGGCCCGCGGGATGATAATTTGCGGCCCCCGTCTTCATATGAAAGATTACTGTCAGTGCGGCCCGCAAGGCTGATATGAATGACAGTTGTTGTGCGCTGAGCTGAACGAACCAATCACGGTAAGGTATATGGTTCTGGAGGGCGGGACATCGGCGGGCTGTCCGAGCCTCCTCACTCTTTAATTCATTCCTCCAGTCAGCTGGGCGGAGGAGGAGCCATGAAGCTGCTGGAAGAGCTTTCTCACTGAACGGGATTTGCGGGCCCCGCTCCTCTTTCCTCACGTGATACACAGCCGCGTGTTCCTGACGCCGCGCGACAATCCGCGCACGCATCAAACATTCCGCGCGGACAAGTCTGACCCTCGCGAGCGCTTTTTCCTCCTCCACGAAAAGAAAAAGTCCTCGCGAGAGAGACTGACTACTTCCGCGTGCGTGAGTGATGCCCGCGAGCGAGTAGAATCACCGGAGCAGCGCGGTGACGCACGCAGCAATAGAGAGGAGATTCTTCTTCTATGGTGTTTTTACCGTTCATTAGCGCTGCTGCGACTGTGCGTGAAATATTGAACCGGGTTGAAGACTCAGTGCGTGCACGATTTGTGTGCAGAGCTTGAGACCAGATTTAAAAACTTGCGTAGCAACGCGCGCTCCCGACGCGGAGGCCAGGAATTCTGGTGTGCGGCGTTTGCATTGAGCTTTCAGTGAGCGCGCTGCTCTCAGCTCAGAGATGAAGGAGGTTCTGTAAATACAGACATTTGAAACTGAATAAAATTAGTTTTCTCTTGTCTAGTGTTTCTCAGGTATTTTCTCTGAGACACCCCCCCCCCCCCCCCTTCAGCTGCAAACATTAGTATCAGTTAATTTGCTCAAGTTAAACGTATATCTCCTCAAAATATCATACTTTTATTATCATTAAAGAATAATAATAATAAAAACTTCTAAATAATCAGTTTTATTAATTTTTCTCTTTCTTTTTTAGAATACTTCCAAAACTTCCAGACAAAATAAAAACAAGTCTTTCCTTGTTTCCCTCCACAGTAGTGATGGTCTTTTCTCAGAGATTCAGTTCTTTTGCACTGATTCACTGTAAATTGAGTTTTAGGTTGTTTTTGCTATATTTAATTTACTATGTAGGATTATGCACAATATCCATCACTAATGTAAACATGTTTTTATTCGCATTCCCTCCAGGGGGGCGCGCCCCACCATTTGAGAAACACTGCTGTAGTCAGTCAGTCAATATGTGGTTTCTGCAGTCGTCTGTGTCTGTTGTATGATCATTGTTATTATTTTAATTATTGTGTGAATGCATTCAATGCATTCATTAATGATTGATTTTCTAATTCATTTTACAAATTAATTAATTTAATTCATTCACTATTTTGTGTTAAAAATAAAGATATTTGAGAACATTGGAATGTTTTATCAGCGATTTTCTTGTGGAAATCCTGATGCGGCCCGGCCTCACCCAGACTCTGCCTCCAGCGGCCCCCGGCTGAATTGAGTTTGAGACCCCTGCCTTAGACAATGAGTGAAACACCCCCAAGTGAGTCAGCCCAGGTCTTTTTTTGTATCAGAAATTCCCAAGAAAAAGCCTTTATGGTCACTTCAGATGCTTTTAGCTGCCTTTTTCAGCTCGCCAAGATGGAGCGACAACTGATAGAGTTAAAAGAGCAGCTCCACTCCTCTCATTATTTTCCTAATTTGCTGTTTTTGCAGGAAGAAAGTTTGTTTTAGCCTGCTCTTGTTTTTCTATTTAAAGTGGCCAGTGAGGCCGTGCTTTTAAAGCTTTCAAAGACAAAAGCTACTTTTAATCTTACTAATGTGTATTACCTTCATGAATGTAGACTCGAAATAAACCATATTATTTTATTCTCCTTTTGTTTCATGACATGCAAAAAAATATTGCATTTGGCCCGTACATACCATGTGACACACTGGTATGAAATCTAGGCTGAATTATAGTTCCTACTTACCTTCATCAGACATAGCACTTTGTTTTACCATTTTTATTGATGTATATTTTTTATGAATTTTTGAATTCTTGTGAAATTTGACAATTTTTTTTTCTATCAGATTCTAAACCTTGACACCAAACGGGATGAAATTTATGCCGAATTGTAGTCCCTATTTGCCTTCATCAGACAAAGACCTTTGCTTTGCCATTGAAGAATAATATTTTTTATGAGTTTTTGTATCAAAATATCAAAGGCTTCTTTTTTAAATAGCTTCAAATAGTTTTATTAGTTTCTTAAACTAAAACTTTCTTTATTCCCAGAATGCTGAAATTATTAATAACATTTAAATTTTATATCATACTGTTGCTGTGAAGATTTCACTGTTCAGTTTCTTTTTTCATTGTGGTCATGTTCTGTCTCCTGTCTGTCAATTTAGGTTCATTTTAATCCTCCTCAGCTGTTTTCATTTCTGTTGATTGTGTGACGGATCTGGTTTTCAGTTCTTCATTGTCATCTATTGTGTTCTTTTTGTTTCTCCATGGGTTTTTTTGGTCCTTTTTTTTTTAGCTTATTTAGTTTCTGCCAACCAAACTAAGTTACTTTTGTTCTATATTTTCAGCTAGCTTTACTCTCTTTTACATCTTATCCTCTAAACACAGGATTTCTTTGTGAATGGCAAGATTTTAATACAAAATATTGTGAAACTAAACGATGCAGACTTTAAATACGTCAATTCTGACAATAAAATATCACATTAAACAGATAAATTTAGTTTCAGGAAATTATGAACTCACTAAAAATACAGTTCTTTTACTTTTTAATATTTCCTTTCTGCATACAATCTGCTACTCTGTGTTGAATTTTTGCGCCACGATCAGTCATCTGGTAGAGTAGAAACTGACTACTTGACTAATATACTGCATTTTTATGAAATGTATCTGTATTTTAGCTTGTGAATTAGCAGACAGTGACAAGCTTGAGCAGAATTCATGGGATCAATAGTCATTAAAAACACTTCTGGTCGTGCATTGTGTGAACATTGGAGTATTGCTGAAAATAAAGTTTGTTTTCATGAGGGCTGTTACTCTGTCTCTGTTCCTTAAAAAAGTGCGTGCTTCCTCCATCATCAGTGCGAGAGGGAATCTCAAATGATGAAGAAACCAAATCTTTCTGAACCACTGAACTGAAATGAATCAAATTGTATTGAAATCATTCAGGGTTGTGAAGCATTTGAGAAGCTGAAACTTGTGAAAAAGACCAGTGTCATGAAATTGCCATGTATGGTAAGTTATGTTCAGAAATAAAACTTATTATTTCCAAAATCTGTTTCCTTTATACACTCTTAAAACAGATGTGTTGTTTTTTGACACATTTTTTGTGTATCCCATAAACCGACTCATGTTGACTCATCATTATATATATAATAATGAGGTTGTACCACATTTTGACATTTCTTGTATAAAGTATTGAAAAGCAACTACCGTTTGCAAGATTAGTTTAAAAAGAATAAAAAAAGATCTTTCATAAAATAAAAATAGAATGGTGAAATCATTGTGCTACTGCCACTATGTAGGCCGATCTGATGAATGTGTCCATATATGTATTTATATGAAAAAAATGTTAGATTTTTAAATTAATGTCTGATTGCAAATGTCAGTGAATTAAATATTCTATCAAACTGACTTATAATATTCTTAACAAACATCCGCTCTGGATGATAACTATTATTATAGCAATTATCAACATGTTTTCGAGCCACTTCTGAGTCAGCAGATGCCATTTCTCCATGCAGGTACGCTGTGAGTGTGTGTGCTGGCATCGTTTTCAACTGCGCTTCAATCAGGTTTGATTTTTTTTAGTATTGATTTAAATGTGTTGCGAAAAAAAAAAAAGAAAATTTGAACAGGCATTCTTTAGCACAGCCTGGTGGACACATTTATTTTAGTATTAGTTCATCATCTGATGACAGGTGGGGAAGGCAGGGCCTAGAAGACTCAAATCCCCCAATATTTTGATATTTTCTAAATTCCACAATTGAGCTTTTGTGTAGTTTTATCCAAAAACAGCAATGCAAAACCGTTCTTTATTGTTCGAGCTCTGGTAAAATAACCCTTTTTGATTCTAAAAGTAACATTTATTTTGAAAGGCCCGACGCAGGGGGCGTGTCGAGTTTGGAAGGTCACATGACCCGGAAAATGTGGGGCTTGATTCCTGTGTTGGATTGCTCTCAGCTGCTGCTCTTCTGCCCTTCGCAGTGCAAACCGTCCGCTTCTGTCTTCGCGACCCGCACGCTCCGGGTTGACTCTCCTCAACGCATTATGTCGGGTAAGACCCAAAGAGCACACCCACACGGTGGCACCAGAACCAGCGCCTTTCCGAACCTTTCCGGAGATTTCCGAACTGTCTCCGTATCAACGCAGTTTTTTTTTTTTTTTTTTTTATTACTATTATTATATACATATTTTTCTAAAAACGCCATAAAAACAGCCACTGAAGTCTCGCGTCTTCACGGCATGGTCACGTTTATTTCACCGTGTTTGATGTGCATCGTTTTGCTGCAGATTATAGTTAATTGGCAGCAGTCAACAACGGCATTTCCGGTTGTAATGTTAAGAAAATAAAAGTAAACATGTCATATTGGAAAAGCAAATATTTAAATGGAAAAAATCTTTAAAAAGCTCCTGTCATTTTTCACTTGATAGTTTTTTTTATGGTAAAAATGTAAATATGGATTTATTTTGTTATATCTATATATATATATATATTTTTTTAAAGGAAATGATGGAAACTTATTTCGAATTTTTTGAAACTGTCACTGAAGAAACTGAAAAAAATTAGTTTCCAAGACTAAACTATTTTTTAAAAATTGCCCACTGCTTTTTAAAATATAAAATAATCATACAAAGATTTCTAGATTTACACATGGCTAATTGTTGTTTTTGTATGTCTATTAAAAAATAATATCTTTCCGGCAATCTAAAAACGCTTTAAAATGCAAACTTAAAACATAAGGATTATAGTGGATCTATTCATTCCTTCCAAGACAGTTTTTAGGTGTCTTTTGTCTGGTGCTTGACGTGCAGTTTAGTGTAAAAAAAAAACAAAAACATCTTATTCTCTCATAAACTGAATTTAAAAGCATTTATTTGTTAAAAACAAAATGAAGATAAATTGAGTATTTGGCAATCTATTAAAACTTCCTCTCAACAAAATAAAAGTGTATATGCTTTTATTTTATAAACTGAACACTTTAGTGGTTGTGGTTCTTTCCTGGATGAACTTGACTGTTGCTTCACACCGTCAGGCCTTTAAACACCCCCCTCACACACACACTGCAGGACCAAAATATGAAAAACATGTAAGTGAATGATAGACAGGCTTCCCATTTTTTTTGCATTTTATTCACATGATTTACGATCCAGTTAAGTTTATCGTGAAATGTTAATTCACAATAAATGCTGCAGCAGCAAAATCCACTCAAATATATTTCATTTTATGTCACAATATTTATGTTTTGAGAAGATTTTCTGTTGTTTATCTAACAACAATAACACAGTGCGGCTGCAGAACTCTGATAGTGAATCTATAGTCGTCCAACCATAACAACCACTCAACATCCCAACAGGGATTGAGCTTCCTGCAAACCCCCCTCCCCATCAAAATAATTGAAGTACTGAGTTGTTGGGGGCTCTTTCCTGGCTGCAGGCCACGTTTGAACCAAGCAGCGACATGACTCACTGCCTGCTGTTGTTCCTGTGTGCACTATAGACCCTGACTTACAAGTGGATCGCAGGGGGTTGATACCCATCTCTCAGAGGAAAGTTGGGAGAAAGTTTGTCTGAAGAAAAATACGAAGTTTAAATGTGTCTAATCTTTTTGATTAAAGATAATAACTAATTTAGAAATGTATCTTCTTAGTTGTAAAACCTTAAAAAAACATTTTTAGGACTTTTTTTTCTATTGGAAAATAAGTAAATGTTATATTTGACTTTTTTACTTAACAAAGGTCTTTTGCTGACATTTTCTGTGCAGATCAAGCGTTTGTGACGTTGGCCACAAATGACAGCTATGCCAAAGGAGCCATGGTTCTCGGCCAATCGTTACGGAACCACCACACGACCAGGAAGCTGGTGGTTCTCATAGGGCCGCACGTTGCAGAACCGTGCAGGTATCACCGTATTGAGCTAAATTTGGGTCAATGTTAATTGAAACCCCAAAATAAAACAAACTGGAAAAAAATATTAGTGTTTGGTCAAAAAAAATTTTTAAATGTCTGTAACTTTTTGGTATTCTAAAATAAACTTTCAGCTTCAACTTTCTATCTTTAGGTTTCAAAAGTCAAAATATCAATTTCAAAACTTTCAGCTATTCTTTTCTTTTGGTTTTGACATTTTCAGATTAGGAAAAAAAAAAAAAGTTGAAAGGGATTTTTTTTTTTTTGAAACCTAAAAAAATAGAACATTTAAAGCTGAAAATAATTAAACTAATTTTACAATAGCAAAAAGTTTTGGACATTTTATTTTTTTTTGCCATTTTTTTCAAAATGTTGTATTTGGGTTTCAAATAATATTGGCCCCAATTTATCTCCATATTACCATTCTTTATAGACTTACCTAAAGAAGACATGATGAGAAATCAGATAAAACTGTTTTTATTTGCAGAGAAGTGCTTCGATCCATCTTTGATGAAGTGCGTGTCGTGGATCTGATGGATTCTGGGGATGCGGCTCATCTGGCGTTGATGAAGAGGCCGGACTTGGGAGTGACGTTCACCAAACTGCACTGCTGGACGCTCACACACTACAGCAAGTGTGTGTTCATGGATGCAGACACAATGGTGAGAAAGAAACCTGAAAGTCATGAACAAACGGGGGCAGAATACCGTCAGGCAAAGGTGGCTAAGCTGAACACTAACCCCGGGCTCCCCTGGCAAGCGTGACGACTCGGGTCCGACGCGGGAGCATGGTGCCAACCTCACGAAACCCTGAACTCATCTGGGTTCACGCGATAACCCACCATTTGTTACAATTTAGGTTGTTAATTGCACCGACTTTGCAAAAAATGCTACCACTCGGCTCTGGCGTCGGTTGAAGATTTGAACCCAAGAAAACTGATCAAATCGCGGAAGTGAGACGACAGTGGAGGTTCCTCTCCCACTTTTAAAGTTACATAAAGCCTCCGGCAGTTACATCTGAGCTGTAACGCTTGCCGAGGGAGCCTGGAGTTAATAAAGGTGTTTCAACTCTGTCATTCCAAATCACTGAAATGCGATAGACTGATCATGTGGGAGCTTATTACTCCCCCCATCCCTCTTCAAGAATGGAATATTCCAGTCAGCTTCAAGTTAGCCAGCAGAGGATTTAATTTTCCCAGATAGGTTGGGTTTTTTTTTTTTTTTGCGCAATTGTGCGGTTTTGATTCTGACTTTGTTGGTAAAAATAGCTTTGGGCATGTTTGGATCTGGTCCGGCAGTTTGAGTGGCGACTAATAATCAAATGTGATCACCAAGCTGTTCCATATGTTTGATCCTAATCTTTTAATTTTTTTGACTTTAAGTTTTTATTTAGTTTTAACAGTGTGTGATGAGATTAACATGGATTAAAACGGTTCATGCACGTGGATTACTATTTTATTTTGTCAAAGTGAGGGAAAAAAAGGAAAGGTAGGAACCTGGCATGACAAAAGCCACCAATCCATAAACATAACCTAAAAATATCCATTATCCAATGATAAGATTGTTGTATGCAGTCCATTTGTCCCATTTTTCCCTGAATTTGTCATCTTTTAGTCTCAATTTCTCCATATTGAAGATCTCTCCAACTAACCTTTTCATTTTTATCCTCAAAATGCTGTATTTTGCGTATCCAGTTAAATTACAACACAGGTTGTGAAGTCTGCTGCACATCAGTTTTGAAATTCTTATCAAAACGTTTGGATTCTTGACCCAATGAAGAATTTGTTTGGCTTTTCAACTTGGGAAAAGGTAAAAAAAAAAATAAAGATTGCAGAGGGCCCCATTTTATTTTCCCCAAACTGCTTGTTCTGCTTCTGTGAACCAACTCAGTTATCGCATTTAATTCAATTACATTTTATTTATATAGCCCAATATCACAAAAAATGTTTTCCCTGCCTTAGAGCCTCCCTTACAATCAATCAAAGCCCACTCTCATCATCTTTTGATTCAGTGCTCCTCGAGGTCTTTTATTCCTCATTTCCACTGAGCGGTCCAGACAGGACTAGACTCGGCCGGACTGGACTTTTGAGCGTTTCCATTACAAAATGGACCTGTTAAGCAGGACTGACCTAAGGTGTGTTATGGATTTTGGCTCTTTGTGCGATTGAGTTTGACACCCCAGATGTAAGCCATTGATTGGTGGAAATGTTTTATGACAACAGTAAGCCTCCGAGCAGCACTTTCTCGACTCGAGATTTAAACCGAAAGTTTTCTCCTCTTTTCGCCTGTATTCTTTTTACCTCTCCTCAATCTGCTTTTCAATACAGTGTTACTCTCATTTTCAGGGGTTGGGACAAGAGACACACCAAATCCACTAATACACCCCTCCCTGTTTCAGTCTAACCTGTCCCCCACGGCCGAAAAATGTCCGTTATTAATCCATACTCATCAAAAACACTTCAGATCGTGCTTTCTAAACACTAATTCAAGAACATTGGAGTATTCCTCAACATAAAGAGTTTTTCTCTTTTTGACTCAGAACAATCGAGTGTTCCGCAGCATAGAGGGCGGCTTCATCTATAAGAAACACCTGCTCCGGATTATAATGATCCTCCGCAGTTATCCTTTCCATCCGGTTCTGAGTCAGCTGATGCTGCGTCGTTTTTGCTGTAGTTGCACCTTTTTGATGCACATCGGGCTACACCCCACATGTGCTTTGATGGTCCAACACTCAATGGAAACGCTCATCATTCTAAACCAGCCAAGACAGAACTGTCCGGTCCGTACCGCTCAGGCGTTTTCTGGATAGTTTGTTTAGAGCAGCAATAGTTCATTAGAAATTTACCTCTGAGTTGTGGGTGAGATTTTTGGTACAAAGCAACCCCGCCTCCCTTTTCCTTCCCGTTGCTGAGAGCTCAGCTAGGAGCTTGTGGTGTATTTTCTAAGTCACATATAGAATCTTTTTCAAACGCCTTATTTTTTTGTCTGCTCCTGAATTGATCAAAGAAATGGTCAGAAATCCAATTTTGAGGTTCATTTTCCTTATTAAACTCCTCAATTATTAAAAGAACGTAAAAAAAAATAGTAAAACTTGACTTTCTTTGGAACAGAAGGTAAATGGGATGTTTGTTTATATACAGGTGCTGTCCAACGTAGACGAGTTGTTTGAGAAGGAGGAGCTTTCTGCGGCTCCAGATCCTGGCTGGCCAGACTGTTTCAACTCTGGGGTTTTTGTCTTCAGACCGTCCAATGAAACGCATGAAAAGCTGGTGGCTTACTGTGGGGAAAACGGCAGCTTTGACGGTAAGCCTGAGGAGGAATTATAATAAATGTCTTCAAACGGGGGTGTCCGATGCGTCGGGTTCCATGTGTTACAGATTTTTAACATCCACAGGAAATGACGACTGCAGTTTATGAAATGGAATGATTTTGAAATGTGGTTTCACTAAACATTTCTCATCTGAAGTTCATGCAGAATGCAGACATGTTCACATGGGGTAAGATGATTGTCAAAATGAAACGTATGCTTAAATAGTTGAGCATGCTTGAAAAAAGATATTAATACAATTTTTATTTATTTTTATTTTTTTATTTTGACATTTTTTTTAATACAACTTGTATTATTTTAAAAAATTTCCTCAGTTAAATTATTCTCAAAAACATATCACTAAGTCATCAATCACTGATTTAATAAAGTGCGCATTTGTACAGATGAGCACTAGAGATGGAATGTCAAAGTTTAAAGACTCACTCTGATGAAAATCATGTTCTTGTGACAATTTTATGATGTTGGGGGGCATATATAAAGAAAATTAAGCTTAAATTGCATTATTGTCTTTCTTCATTCAAATTATTGTGAATCAGGACAAAAACTGCAATTTCTAATGAATTTCTGCCTCTCTGTAGAAACTGTGTCCTAGAAAATGATACAGGTTTTTGGATTTTGGCTAAAAATGGCATAATCATAATTTAAAAGACCACTAACGATCAATTAATTCTTCTCGTCCCCTTCATTTGACTCTCAAACTGAGTTATAAAAAAATAGTGTCTCATAATTGAGACGTAACTTTCATTGTCGCTAGCGTCAACGCGGAGCTATCAGTGCTCAAATACACATAATAAAAGCGTTTTTATAACTTTTAAAAGGTCATGCAACAACAACAAGTCATTGCTTACATTTAAATGTAAACATCTGTGCTTAGAGCGTACCCACGTAAAGAAAAACGCTTCTCAGGGTGACGCGGTTTAGCCTCATGATGGAGGACTTTGTATCCGTTTGCTCGGAAGGTTGGATTTAAAAGAAAATATTCAGAACGTCAAATGGAGAATGGACGAATTCAGGTTGGGGCTAAAAGTGGGTCTTTAAAGAAACCTCCACAATCCATTATTTTAAATGTTTAATAACGTTAACAGCTTTAGTGTCTTCATTTTTTAGCATCACTTAATGCTTTCTTAATGGTCATTGGTTGCTGTCATCATCATATCACAGTAGTGACATCATAAACAAGAGACAGTACAGTTTGATAAAACAATACAATAATGTAATCACATTTAGGGATGTGTGGATTAATCTTGAAAAAAAAAACTTCTCTTGTCATGTGGCAAGAAAAAAACATTAGATATATTTTTAAATAATTTTTTCCACATAATAAAGGCCTGCTGCTCTATTTCGGTCCATTTTCCAACACCCTAAAATGGTCTACTTATGGTATATCCCGTGAGGGGTCACTCTAGCGAATCAGCTTTTACTGATGTGGTTTGAGATTTTATTGCTGGATGTCCTTCTTGACTCAACCCTGTATTTTATCCGGGCTGGGGACAGGCATAGGGAGACCCAGACTTGGGCCCATTGTGGCTACACAGTTAGGCAGCAGCATGAAGGGTCTTGCCTGTGGACTGGAGTGAGCTCATTACAAATCCTGGGAAACAAATCCAAATTTGTCATGTGCCAGCCAACACCATTGACATGAATATCAATGGACATCTCAACCCCTCCTCTTTTGTATTCCAAATTGGAAGTAACCTGCGAGTTGCAAAAAGGCCAAAGTTCAATCGTCTTTCATTGAGAAATAGACAGTTATGTCTCAGGCATTTTATTTTTCAGAATAACCATTCTTCCTCTGATGCTTCCCTCTTAACACGTTCTATCTTATCCTCATTTTTTTAAAGATATTTTTTCTTTATCGCCAGTTATTCAAGTTATAAACTGACCAATCAGATGCCTCACTAACAGCATGTGGCTCCTGCTGGCCCCGCCTCAAACATTCAATTGACAGATTCCTCCGATTCGCTTTCAATGGGAGGGGTGTGGCCTTCGAACAAGCCGGAACAAGCTCATTCATGATTAGTTGACAGTAATTCCTCTAAAAACGTGACTCAGACTGACTCGGAGTAATCGCTGTTGACTGACGGCAATCGTTTGCAATATGGCGGTATCAGGAAGTGACGGGCTGAACGTAATGCATTTCCTTTGGGGAACCTTAATGCTTGCTATGTCCAGTTCTTATTAATGGTCTATGGCCAACACGCAGCCGACGGAGCCCTGCAGCTGTCTAGAGATTGCTGTTACTTGTTTTTATTCCCAAAAATCTATGGAGCAAGTTCATTTTTCCATTATGGGATCAATACCATTTTATTTTAATTTAATAAATGAGCCTCTAAATGTGCACCTTTCTTAATAAATGTTTCATCTCTCCATATATATGTCTATAACAAGCCTGTCACATATTTTTGACAGAATCTTAGCAGATTTTCTATTTAAATCAAAGAAAAGTCGTATTCAAAACAGACTTATTGTAACACAGACCTTTTCTTTTTTCATTTTTGCAACGTTGTCAAATATGCATAGGTTTCATTTTGACAACTATCCAACCCTTATTTTCATAAAAAGTTGTCTGTTTAAGCCCCTTTAAACTTGGATTATAGCAAAAAAGGGAAGATTAAAAGGCCTGAGTGCAGAAGTTCATGTAATCTATCGCAAAAGACACTTTCACTGCTGTGAGACTTTGATCTATTTATTATCTTTACAATATCTACTTTTATCACGTCAGGCAGGAACAAAGTATTTGTCGTGCCGATTAGTTCTAAACATCCCATAACAGGAGGTTAGAAACGTTTATGACTAAAACAGATGTCAAACTCTTATCAATTTTTTTTTCTTTGCCTTCAGGGGGAGATCAGGGCGTTCTCAACAGTTACTTCAACACCTGGGCGACGGCGGATATTTCCAAACACCTCCCCTTTATCTACAACCTCAGCAGTATTGCCATCTACTCCTACCTGCCAGCCTTTAAACAGTGAGTGCACACATTCCTGTTTCTGTGATTTCTCTTTCCACAACACTCTTGTGTGCTCAAAGACGTTTAGTAAAAACACATAAATAAATGACAGAACTGGGATCATGTATATATTTTTTTTTGCTGCTTTTTCTGAGACTTCCGTGTCTTGCAGGTTATTTGTCTTAATTGATACGTTTTTATAAATTTAACTGAAGTCTGTTTTTTTTTTTTTTTTTTTTTTTTTAAGAAGTCAGTCACAAAAAATATACTTTTCAGATAGTTTTAAAAAGTAGTATTTTCAGTCAAATTAAAATATTTCAGCTTTGTATCAACTCAGACTGGGTGAGAAAAAAAATTTTTTAAGGCTGTATTTAACACGTATGTGCCAATATTCGGTGCGTTTGGGATGGAGTTGGACCCCAGCTGAATCAACAAACCTGGTTTCCTTCTGCAATCTGCAGCTTTGATAATCATGGGCAAGTCATAAAGCTTCCCAGCTGTTAAGAAACCTAAAACTCCCAAAATAGTAACTGATATCAAAACTTGGTTTGATACATTTTATCCTTTTTTAAAGCCTGAAATTTATGGAAAAAGAAATAGACTCATCTGATTTGTAAGCGTAATTCTTGATTTGTAACTCATACAATTTGTGCGTAACTGTGCACTTGCAATTGTGAAATCACATGTAAAAAAAATTACAAAATACAAACATGTATAATTTGCACATGCACGACTTTAAATTACAACAGCTTAAAACTAACTACACAAACAAATCTTTAAAAATACATACAAATATCCGAATGCATCCACAATAAAAAACATATTTAAGCTCAAATCTGATGTGAGACTCTTTTTACGTCTTCAGATTCGTGTGTAAATTATGTTTATTTTCTCTCCATAGTAATTGCTCAAAAATTGTCTTAAACATTAAAGTTTAGAATCTCAGCGTTAAACATGGCAGCTGGTATGAAGTTCGATCGCTTGTTGCTTTTCTTTCACAAAATCCATATTTTTGTCGAGTTTAGCCTCATTAGGTTTATATATTCAGTCATTTCTGTCCAAATGATTTTCTTTCATATTTCAAATATACAAATAGATGTCTAACTGGTAGATAAACTGCTGATTTAAGATCATCTGTGTTAATTTTTAGGTCCATCATCGAACAGATTCAGCTCTCAGGATTCATTTTCAAAGCTAAAGCACTTTTTTTCTTGTCCTTGTTTGCCATTACTGTGATGTGAAAACAGTAAAGGTGGGTAGTTCATGGACAAATACACACTGTAGCAAGTTGTGAGGTTAATGGTTTACACACTTTTTGTTAATTTTTTTTTTTTTGTAAAGTTTGATGTTTTCTCCAGAGGTTTTGTCTAAAAAATATTTAAAACAAGTTTTGTTTGAGGAAATGTTCTTAATTGCCAAAAAATTAATTTTATTTTGAAAACTTGTTTAAATAATTTCTGAATAAAATCTTGCACTTTAGTGTTTGCAGCAAAATATAAAATCTTTGTGACCTAACCTGAGTTGAGGACTAGGCCTAAACAGGTAAACTGATGCCGCCCTGTCTTCTGCCTGTCCAGGTACGGCCACAGTGCGAAGGTGGTGCACTTTCTGGGTAAGGTGAAGCCGTGGAACTACTCCTACGATGCCGAGAGAGGAGAGGTCAGAGGTCACTCGCTGTCGCCCGACGAGGGCCACCTTCACTCCGATTACCTGCTCATGTGGTGGCAGCTGTACGCCAAATCTGTGGTGCCGCTGCTGCAGAAGGCCTACGGGGACACGCCCTTCAACAGCGGCTGTGTGGAGCCGAGCAGCGAGGTAGGACCAGGGATGGATGGGATTTGATGAGGGGGGGGGACGGGTTAATGACCCCTTCTTCTTGGTGTTTCGAATAGGAAGTACTTCCTGGTTCCAAGAGGAAAAATAGAAACTTCTATAGAGAAATAATCAGCTTTTACTGTCATATTTATCAGATTAAGCGTTTTTGCTCTGCTACTTTTTTTTTTTACATTTTCTTATTGATTCTAATTTTAAAAATATTTTTTCTGTGGTGCAATTTATTTAAGTTATAAACTGGACTGGATGTTTCAAAAGTATCTGATCTCACTCTGAATGTTCCAAACATTCAACAGATTATGTTTGAACATAATTTCAACAAGCTCCCTCCTGATTGGCTAGAGTGGTTGTCATAGAAATGGATCAATTATTGACTATTTTTGGCTCCAACATGGTGATTTCTGTCCCCCCAAAAAAGGCGACTAAATTGACTATTTGGCAGGAGTTTTTTTTAAGCTTTATTTATTTATAAATTACATATACAGTAATATGTATGACAAAAATATGACTGCTACGGGGTAATAAAAGAGAAAAAAATACAATGTATACAGACCTTTAATGTATAATATTTAAATATATATTTCATCAAATTGTATTTGTTGAAATTGCCTTTTTATCTTTTTATTCTTTTTTCCTGATTGCATTGTTTGATGCAAAAAGTGCTGAATCTTTGGCCATTTTCTTTTATGTAAATTAAATTTCCCCCAAAACAAAATCAGTTTTGCTACAAAAATAATTTTTTTTGTCCATGCTGTCGTCACAACAGTCTAAAATGATGTCCTTTTCTGAAAGCTTAAGCGTCTTTCCAGTTTTATCATAAATATAATTCCAACATCTAACCAAATATACTTGTATAAATACAATTCACAAACAAATGACAAATTGTTTCCTCTTGTGATTCACAAAATGTACATGACTCGTCCGTATCCAGAATAAATCTATTTTAACAGGATGTAAAATAAAAAAAACAATTTTTTAAATTTTGTTATTCAAGCAGTATTTATGTCGAATGAGTCAGATTTTTTTTCCCCAATTCATATAAAATCTATCTGCAGGTAAATTTGGCTGGAGTGGAAACAACTCATTTTCTTCTGGTGATGTCACACTCGCTCTGTCCAGCTCTTTCGTACAGTTGTGACATCTGCTGAAGTTTTTCTGTTTCTCTTGTTGGTTTTATGCCTGCTGTTCTAGTCGGTGCAAAGTTTTTATTTAGGTTAAAAATGAAAAAATAATTAGTTGTTGAGTGTGTCGCACGTCCTGTTTGGTTTTAAAGTTTCATCTGCAATTTAAAAAAACAAAAAACCTCAGGAAGTTTCTGTACTTTCTCTGCTAGCAGCTTTAAAATTTTAGTTTTGCATAAAACAACGAGAGTTTCACAGTCACACGACACACTGAAGTGGGTTTGTGTTATCACACCAACAAATGTAAGCAGTGCCGTGTTTTTCCACTGGTTTATACTGATGTTTTTTCATGTTTTTGCTTCTGAAACAGTAGGACAGAGTTCTGGCAGTATGCAGGATCATTCAATGATATTTCACTGTAAAAGACTATAGTGTTTCTAACGGTTTATATTACAAGCCAGTGCAACTTTCTGCTGCAACAAAGTGGAAGAAGCTTTTTACTTTTTAACTCTGAGTAATAAAATGTTGCAAGAGCAGCTTGTTGGAATGTTTCTACATGTTGTAAAAACCCAACAGGAATGCAGATGACTAGTCTATCGCTTCACCTCAAGGTCTGTAGAATCTGTGTGGGGTAATCCTGGCTTAAAAAAAAAAAAAAGTTTTGCTTCATGTAAAGGTATAAATGATCACTCTGAGCAGGTCAACTTGCGCCTGGTTCACACTGGAGATTGTTCTGGCGTCTAGTCTATTTTTTAGCGTGAGCCGCGAGCGATCTGATTCAATTCTGGCAAGAAGTTGAGCCAAGGCGCATGAGAAAATCCGGTCAATTTTCAAATTACAACATATTTTCACAATAAAACACCACGATTGACAAATGCGTTCATATTTTTCCAATCTAAACAGACTGTAGAAATGAAAATAATACAGACACACGGATCGACATATGGAGGGGGGAGTGTTTAATAATGGCAAAACAAGCTCTAAAGCAGACGCAAATGTCGACCGTTGTGAAAAATTACGTGTGGTGTAAACTGGAGGTTAAGCGGATACTACACACACCGCTTTGAGGATGCTTCCGTGTCTGGTGTGAACCAGGCGTTAACCTGCAACTCAACTTTTTATTAAATGCAGATAAACATGTAAGGTTTACTCTAGGTCTCCCAAATCAATTCAAATTATTATATTCACCAATGCAGTGTGCACTGATGGACGCTGGGTTTTCGCAAAGAAATTTTAGGGCACTCCATTTTGGAATTGTAGGTCGGGACAATGACGACCACTCCATATAGTGCACTTGGGCTCCCACAAACAATTGTTTTAATAGTCAACCAATCGGGTCAAACTAAATGTAAAACGCACATCTTAACTATCATTAGCTTTAAACTAACTAAAAATAAAGACAATAGTTTATTAAACTCTAAATGAATTGTGCACCCTCTGTCCTTCATTAGATTTTGGGATTAAAACAAGATGAATCCTTTCACGCTGGAGCTCCAGTGTTTACATTTTTTGATTTACGATAATTCCAGCAGATTCTCAGAATCTGCTGGAATTATCGAGTTAATGGTTGAAAAGTTACAGAATGTTAAAGCTTAGAAGTGTCACCGACACCTCAGGTGTTAAAGGATTAAATCAAATGAGATCGGCATCTGAAACAAGGAACTATTTTTCATAAAAGTATAGTAAAATATAGAAAATGTTTTTTTTTTTTTTGGTGCTGAACGCTCACAACTTTGTTCCACTTTACTACACTCTGACTCCATATAATATAAAGTAACATCTAATTAAATAAGTTATCGACTATTTTAATAGTTGATTAGTCATCAGTTAAGTAGAAACCACTAGGTGTGCAATTTCAGCCCAGTAAAAGTTTCTCTCATTGTTTTCTGTAATCCAGGAGAAACTTCAGAAGGATGTGATTTGGCAGCAGGAGTTTGCCCCGCCCCCGTCGGCGAAAAACATCTCCTCAGAGGAGAGGAAGCAGCGCTGGGAAGCCGGTCAGGCGGATTACATGGGTGACGACTCCTTTGCCAACATCGAGCGAAAACTCGACTCTTTTCTGAAGTAGCAGACGTCGGAAGAAGGGACACCAGATGTGGAGGTGGGGATGGATGGCATTCCTTTCACTGTGGCGCGGCGGCTCGATCACCAGGCAAATAGATGAAAACTCCTGTGCAATTCAGCCTCATTCCCTGCAACTTGGACCTAGAGAAAGGGTGTTTGAGAAAGTTCCTGTGCACTCTACTGTTCATTTTCTTAAGTAAGAAAAAGTTTGACAATTTAGGAAATAATGTTTTCACTCTCAGGACCACACGGAATGGGAAAAACATTTAGAGAAAATAGGAAATGTCCGCTATATTTCCTAAATAATCGGTTACAAAGCTGTTTTTTATTCCTTCGCATTTCAGATGAGTGTGCAATACCTTGAGGAGTCTGAGAAAATGAACGAAAAACAATCTTAGAGTTTTGGATTATCTTAAAACTGCTTTTGAAAAATAATTGAAGGTTCAATTCCTCCAGTTTGGAGAGATTACAGATTTGGATCAGGCTGATAAATCAAAATTCTCACTTTATTTCCAAATCTCTCTCTCAAGAAGTCTTGTTTCCTATTTCCTAAAATGTTATACTTTTCTTATGAACCCAATGGTGAAAGAATTCCCAAGTCTTCCTACACTGTGGAAAATAAGCCTTTATCTTCAGAAAAAAAGTTTTTCCTGGATTTTTTTTTTTTAACTCTTTGTGCAAATATTCTGTCAAACATGTCTGCCTTGTTTGACAGCGTTCACCTCAGTGCTCACCAGCTCTCTGTACTGTCTGCAGTTTTGTGGTGTATCTGCATGGCTGAAGTCCAATGTGAGTATGTGACAAAGTACATCCACCAAAGTCCATGTTGGCCGACACTTTTTTTGTACTTCCACCCAACCCACAACTGTCTCTGTCATCATTTCCCTTATTTTTTTTTTTTGTAGCGCAACCTGCCTCCTTAGTTCCTATTCACAGTTTACGAAACCTCACTGACTCTTAACTGCTGCTAGTGACTGTTGACTCCGCCCTCTTTACTCCACCGTTAAAAGTCTGAAGCTCCTCCGTCCGTTAAGCACTCCGACTTGAAGCTGGAGTTCAGCTGCAGTTTTTTGTGTGGAAAAAGATTAACTGTAGTAGATTAATGCACAAGTAGTTGTAAACCTTCTAATGGCTAATAAAGATGTGAAACTATTTGCAAATTTGTGTCTCTTTTTTTTAAATTGTATTTCAGTTGAACAACTATAGTCTGTGCAATCTCCTGTTCAGGGAATGCATGTGTTCTATTCCTGTAATGTTTGTATTTATTCTTTAAAAATAGTTCTTGTTTACAAATAACTGAATATTCATCAATTTATGGTATTAAATGCAATTTTACCAATACTCTATTCTGATTGGCTGCAGGATATCCATTAAGTAATGCCACTGTCAGTGTCTCTATCAAAATTCCCCATCAACAGCAATATTGCCTTTAATTTTAAATAACTTGTTGATTTATTTATTTTTAACTTGTCCTGTCCAACAGCTGAGCAAACAGATACGGGCTGAGAGCCTCTTGTGTTGGGCAGATTTTACTATCACAACAGGGATTTATTGAGTATAAACCCCTGTTTTATTTCATACTAAACTTTATTTATATTGTTTGTTTTTGTTTTGTTGGACCGGATGGAAAAGAAGAGGGAGGTGAGGGTAAAAGAGGGGGGTTTTGAGAAAAAAGATGGCAACAGAGGAAAGCAACATCATAAAACAACCAAGTTTAAATAGTAAACTAAAATGGGCGGGGCCTGTCTACACACACTCAGTAATTACACACATACCTGTTGGTTTAAATAGTCTCCACATTTAAACTAGTCAAAATGTGCACAACACAACTGCAGCTGCAACTAACAGACTTAGTCATACAAATAGACACACATAAAGTCTTTCATTCTGTCCCGCATACTAATAGAGCAAAGGTGAGCTAACACCTGTGCTCAGGTGAGTGTTTGTGTTTTTGCTAACGTGGATAATGATGGAATGTGCAAAGGGGGAGAGCACCCAGCCATCCCCACGCCAAGACCCCCGCCAGGGTTGCCCCAGCAGCAGCCAGGACCCCCCCCAACTCCCGCCACGGAGCTGCGAAGAGAATCCGCCAGCCGGGCAATCCCGCCAAACACCCAGACCAAGGCATGCGGGGCCGCCGCAGAGGCCCCCCACACCCAAGAGCAGGAGGGCACAGGAGCACAGAGTGCAGGCCCCGGCCCAGCCAGAAGAGCAGCCCCCACACTGCACCAGGAGGTCCAACGCGAGACCCCATCCCCAGAGAGCCTCAGAAGACAGAAGAACAACCCACCACCACCCAGCAGCACAGAGCATCCCCCCGCCCCACCCCAGGTACAAGTCAGGGCCTCCCCAAGGGAGGCACTCCCTTGCTCCAGACAACCTCCCGCCCCGCCGTGGCAGGTCCAGGGGACGGCAAGGAGGGGCACACTCAAGAGAAACGGAGGTCTCAAAGGAATGATGTAAACCAGGCCCAACCACTGTTGGAGTTCCTGGAGAGGCCCAGGGCAAATCCATGCAGCGGTCACAGGAGGGGGGCCACTGGTAAGTGGCCACCTCCCGCAGCACAATGCAATGCTCACCTTATTGCGTGATACAGTGAATATTAGGGGTGTGTATTGGCAAGAGTTGGGAGATACAAGACATTTCACAATACCAGTCTCTCATGTGTTGCAATACTTCCTGTTCCAGAACGATTTTTCCCCATTTTTTTTATGGAGTAGGACTTAGAAAAAAACTCAACCTAAATCTGAATATTAATGCCTTTCAATGTAATAAAATGGTAAAATACATGTATTTTGAATGCATTAATTTCTGATAGACACCTCTGCAGGAATTTTCCATAAAGTTCACCTTTGTAGGATGTAATATAGAGAAAATAAACAGTTTTTATTAAACTGGAATCCTTTATTTTGTGTTTAAATGTTTTAAAACATATTTACAAAAAAAGACACCAGATTACTGTAAAACATACTGCATTTATCCTTAAAACTCATGTAAAACTAAGCATTGAGGATTTTTTGTCTGAAAAATTGAGAAAATTCTGTTAGTCCTGATGACCAACTTGAACTGTCAGCTAAAAACCTGCAACTTAAACAGTGAATTATTAAAATTAGTTTAACATAACATTTTATTTTAAAGCTCTTTATAAAGATAGCTAACATTTTGACTTTCATTTGTAAAAAAATCTTTATTTTTAGAGAGAATTTATGGAAGCTCCCCAATGTCAAGAGAACAGACAAGAAATGCTTTTTTTAAAACCCTGTTTGAGTGAAGAAATATCAGAATTGCTGATATTTTATTTTCAAAATAGGAAAATTAATTTTAGTGTAAAATTCTAGCCTGGCATCAATTGAAAGATCAAATTCAAACCAATACTGCATCTGCTCTGCAGTTTAAGCAACACGTTTTTGAAACAGAATCATTTGTTCAGAAAAAAAAAAAATCAAATGTAAACAGTTAAACTGGAAAGAAAAAAATTCAGAACCCCAAAAAGTTTAGGTACAGTTTTCTTGAGTTGTGAAATCAAGCATGAACATCATCACAGGACCCCGCCTACAGCTCCATCAGAGCTCGGATGTCGTCGATACGAGAGATTTTCTTGTCAGCAGAGCCGAACGCCTTCTCCACCAGATCCTGCTTCTTCTTCTGGATCTTCACCATGTTCTCCTCCACCGAGTCCTTCACAATGAACTAGACAAACACAATTAAAGCGCGGGACGTCAGCCTTCAAGCTGTAGAGGATTTTGCATTAAAAACAAACGCTTTGTAACCTTGGTGACGACGACGTCTTTCTTCTGGCCCAGACGGTGGCAGCGGTCGATGCACTGCTCTTCAGTGGCTGGATTCCAGGCCTTAAGGAGACACAAAGCGATCCTTGTGTGTGAATAAAGCATCTGTAACTCCTCTTTCATAAAAGTGTGAAAAAGCAGAGCCATGGTGTGATAATAACACTGAAAATGTGATTTAAACAGTGGCGTCCTTTTTTTACACATGAAAGTTACCCAGAGGGCTGGATTCGGCCCTCTGGGTAACTTACATCCGGCCCTCCAGATCCTTTTGTTTTACTGTTATTAGTGGCCCGATGTTACCTTGCACTTATTTCTAACTTGTATAATTTTGACAAAATATATTTTTATGGAGAGTAAAATGTTGAAAGTTTTTTAAGGTTTTATTGATTTATACTGGAATATTCCTGCCTTTTTATTATTCAAAATTATGTTAAAAATAAACAGTTTTAAAGTTTTAAAATTTGGCATTCTGCTAAATTTTTGGACTATTTTGGCACTTACTAAGATTTTTAGGCTATTTTGAAGTTTAGACAATATTTAATCTACATGTAAGCTGTTTTGGCTAATTTAGACTTTTTTTCTGTTTTTTTAGGATATTTTGAAGTTTTGCTATTTTTTTCAGCACTTTTCAGAGCTAGTGTTTATCGCCCAAGGATTTTGGGGGAAAAATACTTAGCACAGCTCTCTGATCCGCCTCGGATGAGAACCGTCTTAACCGGCATGCAGGGAAATCTGTCTTTGATCTCCTGGACTTCCATCATGAATGGAATTAATCTTTATATAAGTTGGATTTGCTATTAATAAATGTGATTTAAATAAAAATGCTTATTTTCAAGTTTAATGAGTTGTCAATTGTGCTTTGATGCTTGTTGTTATTGCAGGGGGAGGAGACTTGCACGTGGAGTTTGTTTTTACAATATGTGCAACTGTAGTGAATTCTGTTGATTTAAATGTTCCATTTACGGATAAAACTGCTCCATAAAATAATATTTATATATAACAGGATGGTGTTAGAAACATAAAATAGTTAGAATGAAAAAGGATGGTTTTGGCGGAGGAGGATTGAAGGCCAAGCTATGAAATGCACGGACCGCCACTGGATCTAAATAATCAGAAACAAAACTATGGGGTCAAATCAGGATCAGCTTAAAGTAAACGAAAAAACAGATTGAAAACTTGAAAAACAGACATAACTGAAAAAAAATTTGAAAACTGAAATAAATTGAAAATTTGAAAACAAGAAATGGTACATCTGAAAAGAAAAAAAAAAACAAAACAGAAAATTTGGAAAAAAAAACTTATTTTGGAAAAAATAAACAAAAAACTTACAACTTGAAATAAATCTTGAAAATTTGACTATAAACTAAAAAGGTAAAAATGACTGATTTTACTTATTAGCTTATCACTTATTTAAAGTTTTTAGTAATTTATTTTTTCAAATTTCACTTTTTTCAAATTCCCAATGTCTTATTTTCAAATTTTCACTTTTTGTTCACTTTAAGCTGATCCTGATTTGCCCCATACAAACCCCTCATACAATTCAAGTACTTTTAACCTTTCCGCTATCTTTAGGGTCCAGATGTCGCCAACTATATACTGTGATTCCTTCCATGACAAATATGGACAGGATTTTATGTCTGTCATGGACATTAGTGAAACTCAAAAATGAAAGATAAAAAAAAGTTCAGCGCACTGTCTTGTGGGGTCCAGATGACCCCAATTTTAATGTAAATAAGCCAAGGAGAGCGGAAGGGTTACGCCCTTTTCAGCTCTATTTTGAGTTTTTCCAGCAGTTCTGTTAAAGTATCTTCTAATAATAATAATATTTTTATCATTTTAAATATCAGTTCTTTGGAAAATTAATTATTTTTGCTGAACTTCTTTAATTATTCCATACAACTGTTTCTTTTGTAATGAAATGGTTTAGTTTTGTTTGCCTTTTTAAGTCAACACAAAATCCAGCTGTTCAGATTCTGCTCTTACAGGATCCATGAGGAAAACGTGGGAGGCGGCCGTCAGGTTAAGCCCCACCCCTCCAGCTTTGAGTGACAGCAGCATGACGGTGGGGCTGTGTGCCTCTGAACTCTGAAACTCCTTGATGACTTGGGTCCTTTTCTTTTGGCTCATGGATCCGTCCAAACGCACAAAGCAGAACCCGTGTTCCCTGTAGAGTTAAATGAAAGAAGCTTGCGTTTTTGTTTTTTTTTCTCGGTTTTTAGTGGTCACTGAAACGTGAGGTTGTGAATCTGACCTGAGTGGAACCTCCAGGATGGTGAGGAACCGTGTGAACTGAGAGACGACCAAACACTTGATGCTGCTGTCGTCCTCCCGCAGCCTCAGTAAGTTTCCCATCAGAGCCTGTACCTGCACAGGTGGAAACAGGAGGAGATTGCCACAAAATTCTGGAAATTCCTTCTCTTTAAAGTGGAAAATCGCTGACAATCAAGTAACTAATATATGTGATTTTAAACTCCAAAAAAACAAATTACTGAAAGATTTGAATTCATGGAAACTAAAGTGAACATTTGGAACAGGAAAAATTCCTCCCCAGATTTTGTTTGGAGATCTTTTCCTTTTATGGATGCAGGAGAGTGCAGCATATTTTAGTGGTCTGTGGAGTATTTTTATCCAGCAGCCTCAGCATTTAGTACCTTTGAGCTCGTCCTCCAGCTCCCAGAGTCCGTACTCTCCTCTTCCGTGTCTTCTGGAGGAAACTCCACCAACTCGCTGCTCTTGATCTCACTTCGACACAGAGGGCACCTCGGCTTTTCCTTTGCAAACACCACCAGAATATAACAAATCAGAGGCAGGTTGACGAGTAAAAAGCTGAAAAGAAACGTTTTGCTCTAAGGGGGAGGAACCTGCTCGCTGCTGATGACTTGGGCGATGCAGGGTCGGCAGTAAACGTGGGCGCAGTGAGTGATGACGGGAAGACGGATGGAGTCCAAACACACGGAGCACTCCTCATCAGAGCCGCTGGCCAGCACCAACCGTAGCTTCTCCATGAGACGCTCTCGCAGCTCTGCGGGCGTCGCTGCAGCACCTGCACATGTAGCATATAAGAACAATCTCTAACGGATCTGAAGTTCGGGGTCTGAAGGCTCCGAGGCTCATGTGGCTTTTTGACCCCTCCATTGTGGCCTTTCTGTTGTAAAAAAAATGAAATGTGTCTCATTTTAAACAGTAACCTTTTTTCAAACAAAACGTTTAGTAGGATGATAAGTCAAACTTTCTACGACTTGTTCACAAGCGGTACGCGTCACTCTGACTACAGTACCCATAATGCTCCAATAATCCATGCTTACCAAAATGCACAAATCAGTATTTACACTTGTGGTGCACAAATTCTACAGTTTAAAAATAAAATATGAATTTTAAGTGGGTCAAATGGTTAAAAAAATATGGTAAGGGTCGCTTAATTAGCTCAGATATGTTTAAAAAATTATGAAAAAAAATACTGATAGAATAAGATTAAAAAATAATTAGCTCCGACTTAAAAAATGAGCTTGCAAAAAAATAAAATAAATAAAGTTAAATAATTGGCTCAGACTTAAAATAACAATCTTGTGATGAAAAAAGTAAAAAGAATAATTTAAAAAAAAATAGCTGGCTCTGTTAAATGTTCTTGCAAAAACTACGTTTAAAAAAAATGACATTAAAAATAATTAGCTCTGAATTAAAAAAATAAATAAATAAAATTAAAAAAAGAAATAAAATTAAATAATTGGCTCTGACTTAAAAATGATCATGCAATAAAAAATAAATTAAATATAAAAAATAATTGGCACTGTTTTTAAAAAAGATCTTGTAAAAATGATTATATAATAAAATTGCATAAAAAAGAATTAGCTCTGATTTAAAATGATCTTAATATCTATTAATATTTTTAAATGCATAAAAAATAATAAACTCTGATTTTTTTAATGATCTTGCAAAAGATCAAATAAAAAAGGTTTAATTTAATTTTAGCTAGGTTTACCAATGTATGACTGAGATTCACAAATAACAATAAAATGAACTTTGTAGGTTTTTTTTGTTTTTTAATCACTGCACTTACACTACCCAGTTGTTTTCAATTTTGAAAGGAAGTCATTAACATCTGTTCAAAATCATAAACTATTTCATATTTCAAAAAATACAAAAATATATGCATATATATTTTCTCTTTGTTTATGTTTTTAAATGCTCAAAAACAACAGTTCATCTATTGTTATCACAATAGTAACAAAATAAAAACAAATCAGTTTTCTTTTACTAAAGGATGAACTTTGTGGCTTTTACTGGGTTGTGGTCGGTGAGAAACTCTTCTCACTCTTTCCATTAAACAGATTTATATTAGTTTTGAACTCAAGAGCCTAAAAAAAAAGCAATTTTTCTACTTTCATTTACTGTCTTTGGTATAGAATTCTAACTATTGTCAGAAACAACATTTTTTTTCCATCTTTAATAATTTACTTAGTTTGAACTCTTTGTGCTCACTGTGACTGACAGGTGTGAGGATCTTACCTAAATCCGAGGCCGTCTTTGCCAGCAGATCCGGGTGGCAGCAGTGCTGTCGGAGCCTCATCAGAATGACGAGAACATCAGCGTAATTTCTCAACACGCTCCCTTCAGACACATATCTGTGAAACGAACACAAACGTTCAGATTGAAATGTTGATTTGTTTCAGAAGTGACCCGTCTGCCTCACCTGCCGATGGTGCTCCGCCCCTCATTGCGTGCTAGCTCGTACTCCTCTCTCTCCTGCTGGCTGAGCTCCACTTGCTCCACGTAAACCTTCTTCTCTGGCAGCGACACCAAACGCTGGCCGTTCACCTCGCTGCTTTTGGTTCGTCGCAGGGTGATGCACTTCACCAAATTCTGGAGGTTTCTGCTCAGATTTCACAACATTTCAAATCAATTTGAAAGTAAAAGATGGAAGATCTTTCAAAAAATTGCTTTGTTTTTTTAAATCTTATAACGTGAAATGGAAAATAGAAGCTAAATAACGCCCTCTAGAGTATTGTTCTTTAACTGCAGGACCGTTTGGGAGCACTCACTGCAGGCCGGCCCTGTCTCCTTGCAGGACGGGTCTCTGGATCACTCGGTTCCACCACTCTTTGACGTTAAAGGGTTTCAGACGAAGAAAGGCCAGCAGCATCCACATGTCTTTCACGCTGTTCTGGATAGGCGTACCTAATGGAAAAAATACACACTGGATTCTTTCATCCATAAAAGAAACTTCAAGCTGTTTACATTGAAAGCTAGGATCTTTTAAAAGTTAGCCTTCAACTCAATTAGATTCATTGTGCGAATGCTTAGTGAGGATTCACACTATAGTGATCCTCCTGCTCATTTCCGTAAGTTTTTCAGCAAGAAAAAACTTTCAACGATTGCCGCAATCTTGGTATCAAAACGTTAAGCTTGTTTAGTACACTTGGATATTTGGTATTTGAAATTAATTGAAAATGAACTACAAAGTCTTCAAATGTCAGATTAGAAACGAATCCATTAAATATATTCATGAGCTTTGTTTTCAGAGAAAAGGAAGGAGCGTTTTCCCTGGACTGGGACTTCTGCATCCGCAACAGGACTCCGATCAAAGAGAACAAGACAAAAGGAGCGGTTTTAACCAATTATCTTGTATGTTTTTCCATCAGCACACGTAGAGCTAGCATTCCTCGCAGGCGCTCTGTGCCTGCCTTCATCCGCGTAGGACCCTGCCGGTCTACTAACGTGCCTGAGCAAAAATAGGCAAAACAGTACAGAATTTGCAACACGTTATATTAGGGCTGTGGATTGTTGCTTAGGTGGGGATCCAATTCCATTCACAAATCGAACCACGATTCTTACTTTTTAATATAACGTTTATTGCTATGTGTATATCTATTTACTGGATGGATGAAAATTGAAAGTATTTGTATTAAATCACCACCATTTATACCTTTATTTAGATCAGGAGACCAGAATCAACAGAACTGATGAAAATATTCAAGATTCAGATAGATAGAATTTTTTTTTTGTCATTTTAAACTTTTTTTTTTTGTCAACCTTCTGATTAAGTTTGCAGTAGCATAAACAACATAAAAGGGATACAATTCACTACTGTTTTGGATCATTTAACCAACAAAACCTGAAAATATTCTCCACAGTTTTCTATCTTCAAAATTCATCAACATTTTACGTTTCAAGGTTTACATTTTGGTGCAGAGCACATATGAAAAAAGTCATTTTTTTTCCACAGCGGAATCCGATGATTACATCTGCCTTTCAGCAGGCTGAGTTTCTCCAGAATAAGTTGGAGTTTCGTTAATTGCTACAACTGTTAAAGAGTTATCATAACCAAAAGAATGTAAACACTGGAGCTAAAGCTCCGATGTTAAAGCTAATTCATTTTTTTCAATAGTTATGTCAGTGAGCAGAACTTCAGTCTCAGTTTTCTCACTGGAAAGAAAAAAGCTCTTGCCAGTCTTATTTTGAACATCAGAAACTCACCGTCGCGAAGATGTGTTAACTGCTGCTCTTTCGGCTTTGTTTTTAGTTCGTAAGCTTAAAATCCAACATTAATCTGAATTTCAGAGCAAAATGTTCCCCAGATAATATTTTACTACACTAATATATTCATAAAGATCGCAAATCAGCGATCTTGGACGTCGCAAATATTTGTAATCGAATTTTTGGGAGCAGATGGCAAGTATCTGAGCACCCGGATACTCGTTACAGCCCTGTGTTTTATAGTAATCTCCAAAATATTTGGAGTTTAGCTAATATTTCAGTTACAGGCTAATGTTTTTGACTAATTTACTTTACTGAAGAATTTTAGGTTATTTTGAAGTAAGCTAATATTTAAGCAACAAGCTAGCTTTTTTTTTTTGGCTAATTTGGCATCTACTACGGTTTTCTGAGCTAATTTGAAGCTTAGCTCTCATTTAAGCAACACACTCAATTTTTGGAAGATTGTCATGCATTTGGAATTTTTAATTTGACTACAAACTTTTCAGAAATTTAGGTCAACTTCAGCACTATTTCCTAATTCATTGAAATTTCCAGTCTTTCAGCAAATTTAACATTTTGCAAACAGCTTTTGCATCTTCAGCAATTAAAGTAAATTTCATCATCTTCAGCAAAAAGCTTCAGCATCTTCAACAACTACTTTCAGCAAAAACCATTCACATTAGCATTATCGCAAGTAATGCAACTCTTCTAGTTAAATTAGATTTTTTACTATTTGGATTAATTTATCCATCCTTTTTAGTTTATAGGTCTCCTAAGGAGATAACTCACCCGACAGAATCCACCGTCTCTGAGCCTTCAGCTCGAGCACGGCTTTACTCATCTGTGCATTGGGATTTCTTATAAAGTGTCCTTCATCCAGCACCACCCTCAGCCAGTCGACCCCATGCAGGGGGCTTTTATTCTGAAAGAACGGCAACAAAAACTCGTGAAAAGTCAGATTGGTTGGCTCATCCATGTTACGCGGATTCATTTACTCCAAAGTCAGCCGACAGGACGTTGTAGGTGGTGATCACCACGTCCTGGGAAGACAAGAACTTCTTGCTCCTGTTGCGATCAGATCCGTAGTATAAGTAGACGCTGAGCTTCACGTCGGGGTGAATGTGCTGCTCAAACTGGTCCTGGAAGCGAAGAAAGTCAGGAATATAACAGGGAAGAAAACTGAAAAGCAGCTTTTACTAACGTTCTTTCTCTCTTAATGAATTGTTTTGTTATGTACCAGCCAGTTGCTGAGCACAGAAAGAGGACAGACGATGAGAGTGGCTCTTGCAGACGTGTCGTCCGGGTCTGAGGTGTAGGAAGACTCCACAACTGCGCACGGAATGAGGATTTTCACACACAGAGCATCACTTTCACTGAAAACCAGATCAGGAACACACTTACCGTCTTTAAGGCTGGACTTCTGAGATGTTTTCTTCTTCTTTGGGCCTGTATCTGAAGAACCACTCAGGGCTGCTGCAAAGTCCAGGTCTTCCAGCAACACCGGAGCCTCTGTGGAGCAAACAGATGAATCAAAATCAAACTTGACACTGAAAATGTGCTCATCAAACATGGTATATGCATTATTTTTACATTTTTGGTCACAGAAGCCTTTAAAGTCCCACTCCGATCATCTTAAAGATTTATTCTAATGTGTTACCAGCTGTCTTTTAATCATTATTTTGCAGTTTTTAGCTAAATTAAGAAAACAAAACTCATTTTCTAGGACATGGGTCTGCAGCCTTCAACACTTTACAAGCCATTCTGATCAATTTCTCATAGACAACAATGCAGTAGGAGTCTAACTTCACCCTTTAGAAAATTAGAACAGGATTTGTTTTAATGTTTGATATTTTTGATAAATGCAAAAAACAAAAAAAAAAAAAACAGCCTTCGAATTGAAAAAAATATTGGTGTTTGGCCAAAATAATGTAAGATGTCCAAAATTTCAAATGTTTAAAAACTTAAAACTTCAATTTCAAAAGTTTTTTCGGTCTCAAATCTTATATATCTATATATATATCTTTATAAATTATAAGAAAAAAACACCAAAAATACAAAATTCATCAAAGTGTGTCTTTACTAAGCTTTTATTTTGAAAGGCGAGCTTAGTGGAGCTTACCTTTACTGGGTTTTCGCTTTTTAGGTTTCAACTTTCCTTTCTTTAAATCTGTAGTTTGAAAAAATAAAGTTCAAAAATCTATAAACAAAAGCGTATTTGAATAACGTGATAAAGATGTAAAAATCTTTTACTTTTCTGCTCGTCTTCCTCCACTGCAGTCGTGTCACGCGTGTTTCCTCCATGTTTACTCTAATCCAAAAATCATGTTTGACAGAATTATTTTTGTGTTTCTAAGCAAAAAAAACCCAAATGTATATATTTTTAAATGTCAAGGATAAAAGATGCTCACATATCTGAGCGGAGGTCTCCTGCTCCTGCACTGCTTGTTCCGGCTGCTTCATCTGCAGGAGATAAAACGCCACTTCACACTTCCTGTTAACTTTTTCACTGAATAAATGAAAGGCAGGACAATTACCTTCTGCTGGTTTAGTTTTAGCCTTGAAAGGTGAAGGCCGCTCGTGCTGTGCACACATAAAAAATAGAAACATTGCCTTAACATAATGCAGGTGAGAATATTAGAATAAAATAAAAGCACGCTTACACATTTCTGCACAGGCAGAGGCTTCCCTTTGTGAAAGTTGGTGAGAATCAGGGCGATTGTCGTCAGAGTTTTACCCTGAAAAACAATATCATGGAGAATTTAGAATTTCCAATGATTCTTTTTTCTCTTTGGAGGGAAACTCAGTCCCCCCCCCATGTCCTTGTTCCTAAAACATGGTCATCGAACAGCTTACCAGCCCCATGTCATCTGCCAGGATCCCCCCGCGCACCCTCTCTGGGACCTCTTTGGAGGAGAAACACGTCAGGCTGTTGTAGTACAGCTCGCCTCTTTTCTCCCAGAACGGCGGCAGCGCACATTTGTTTTCTCGCACGCACATCCAGGAGAGCGCTTGTTTCTGGTGAGGCAGGAGGGGCGTGGCCACAGACTGCAGAGACCCACAGTAATGTGTGACACCGCGTGAGGACAAAAAACAAAAAAATTCTTATCATTTATACATCACATTATTGATTATTTCTGTCCTTTATCAGCATAAAAACAATTGCACCATTTTTTTTACTACTTACATGATTTTGATGAATTAAAATAAAATCACACTTTATGGATTTTATGGTAAATCGAAGGTTAAAATACCCAGAAATAATAGTTTTATTTTAAAAAGTCAGTTTTTGTCATCATTGGAAATTCTCCATTATTTTTTTTGTTCCCACCTGGCTACAACTAAATAATTTATGCAAATAGCTATCAATCAATCAATTTATTTGCCATTTGTAATTGTTAAATCACACTGGAACAACAACTGAAGGGCTCCCCACACAGACAAAAAAAACACAAAGACATAGAATAAAAGCATAAATAGATAACAAAAAGGTCAAGACTGTTTTTAGATGCACATCTTACTCTAGATATGCCTATATTACTCATATTCCAATCTTTTAATTATTGTTACAACAATCATTTTAATTGTATTTTATCTCTACTTTGTAATTTTAACTGTTTATTTTCTTGTGATGATGCCTGTTGGTTCAGGTCTCATTTAATAAAAACAAAACAAAAAACAAACAAAAAGAGAATTCCTGGTAAAATTAGCGTTAAATTAAAAAAAAGATACAAAACAAAAATTTTTAGCAAATAATAAACATTGGTTTAATATTTTAGGGCATGAAAAGATGAATCCAGATTCACTTTCTTTGCTTTGATTAGGCTACTTTTGCTAATAACGGCCAATAAATTTTAGGCATAAATTTAAAGATGTTTTGTCTTTTGATCTAAAAACATTGGCTGTTTTCTCCTCATAAAGGAGGAGATTCATCAACTCTAATTTCCTGGTGCATGAACTGAACATGTGCACTTTAGAAATAACAGTCTTAATATGTAATATCAGATGATTATTATGAAAAAAAACCTATCAAATTATTTTTATTTTTTAAAAAATAATTATTATGACTATTATTTAAAAAAAATTAGAAAATAGATTGTGTTTATGCTAAAATGCATACGAAAGATTTAACTTCTTCACAATCAAAACCGACGACATAAATCAAAACGATCCCATAAAACAAACAGAAACACGGATTCAATACTCGCCTCTGCAGCTTCTTTCTCGCCGTCTTTACTTTCCATCAAACCTTCAAACAGGTTATCAAAAGCATTCTTCAGCTGAAAGAGACATTTGTGGAATTTAGAAACGACAAAGTGAGAGGAGTGAAAGTTAACTGATTTAGATGCAAATACAGAATATGTGTGTCGTTATGATAACTAATAATCTCATGAATAATAACTTAAGTAAAAAGTAAAAGTTGAACCAGAATGATTGAAATGTTTAAAGATCCACTCTGATAAAAATTGTTTTTTTTTTGTGGCTTTAACATGTTCTTGTAACATTTTTCTGAAAATGGGGGACACATACTAAGAAAATCAAGCCTAAAATTGCATTTCTGAGTATTTCTTTATTCAAATCGTTGGGAATCAGGAGCAGATTAAAAAAATTCTGAAATAAAAATGAGCATACTTGTAACTTAGAAAATGCGGTGGGCGGGACACAAGCTCCACCCTGATGCTTCTCTTCAATTAGATCTATTAAAGTAGGGGTGTCAAAATCCTACATGTTTTCCACCCAACTTTTCATTGAAGTTCTTAATTCACTAAACACCTGATCCAGGTAACCAGCAGAAGATTTCTGGAAAATCAGCAGGAGGCCGGCCCTCGACGCATTAACTTTGTTTTCCTCGTCTGAGGTGAGATCTGGATCGAAACCGGTTGGATAGCTTCAAGATTGCTCGCCATTACTGAGTGTAATCAGATGGGAAGTGGGGCAGGCTTGGTCCGCACTAACAGTCCCACCTACAGCTCAGAGGTGAAATTCTAATGAACTCCTGCCGCGGTGCACAAACTATGTCCTACAAACGACAAGTCTTTTTTTTTTTTTCTTGACTAACAACTACAGGGTCAAATCAGGATCTGCGTAATCCGGTCAGAAGACAGTGCGCTGAACTTTTTTTAATCATTGATTTTTGAGTTTCACAACTGTCCATGGCAGACATGAAATTCCATATGAAAAGGAATTCCATATCAATATGTGGTAGGAGTCATCTGGACCCCAAAGAGAGCGGAAGGGTTAAAATGAACGAAAAAATAGATTGAAAATGTAAAAAAACAGCCAATAAGCTCAAAGCCCCGCCACCATTTAAGATAAGAAACAGCTCAGCAGCTAAAACTCGAAAATTTGAATTAAAACAAAACAGAACACTGAAAGCAAAGAATGAAAAACAAATAAATATATATATATATATATATATATATGTATAAAAAATACAAATAAATTTTTTTTCTCAAGTTTCAAATTTACATTTTTTTAGAATTTTATTTTCAATTTTTAATTTCAAGTTTTAAATACTATTTCTTCAAATGTTACATTTTGTTTTTTCAAAATGTCAATAATTCCTTCAAGTTTTCAATATTCATTTTTGAGTTTAAAAGTGCTTTCCATTTATTTTTTTCGCTCTCTTTAAACAGATCATGATTTGATCAGTTTTGTTACTAAACTAAAGGACAACAAGGAACAATATGAAAATAGATCAAAAGATGATCGGAATGACAGGTTTTCTTTTAACAGAAAAAAACATTTCCTGTCATTTCATCCAGTTACCTCTTCTGCGGTTAGTGGGATGGTCACTCCTTTTTTGGATGAAAAAGCGCGAGCACCTGAAACGCTGTAGGATTTCTGACCTGAAAAATAAACAATAATTGACACAGATATGTTCAGATCATCCACAGATGTTCCTGCAACACTCAGACATACCTGCTAATTTGCTTCCGTCTGAGTCCAGTCTGAATCCTCGCCGCGCCATGCTTTCCAGAACGGCGGTTTTGTTCTCCTCTTTCCCCCAAAAGGACAGATTGACCGGCATGGTGAAGGAGTTGTTAGTTCCGGAAGGTACCACCCTGACAACCACACAGGCGGCAGTGATTATGTGAAAAGTTCTGGATTTTTCAAAAAGTTTACTTAAATACAAAACAACAAAATATAATAAATGAATAAACAGTTACAATGAACCCTCCTGCTGTAGGATGCTTTTCAGAACTGAAAAGTACATTTTCCTGTTTGGCTTAAACATTTTAGGTTAGTTTTTTAACAAACAAAGCGTTGAAAATATAGAGCAGTTTTAACATTTGCTTGGACTTCAAACTAAGCAAAATTGCAAAAAAAAAAAATTCTAAGACAATTCTATATGAAGCACATTCAAATATATTAAGAGGTCAGTAGTTTGTAAAAAATTCGCCACTAGCTGTTGGTGCACAGTAAGCCCACACTCATTTCCCATCATCCCTTCATTTATACACTCTCCTGCTAACTTATAACCTCTTACACCCCCAAGCTAACATTCCAAAAGCAGTGAGCAGTATCGGCGCTACAGTTTTGATCCAGATACCACCTTGAAGAAGAAAATGAAGATCTATTTGTCTGCAAGTGGATGAATCCGAATGAAGCGACGCGGGGAGTGTGGTGTACCATAATGGTCTTTTTTTTTTGTCTCTTTCTCATTCAAAACAATTTGAATAAAGACATACTTCATCTTAAGCTTAATTTTCTTTATATACATATGTCCTCTATTGCCAGAAAAAGGCCACAAAATCATGTTAAATGTTCTCAATTTAACAGAAAGCTCTGAAATCATGAGCAGAAAAGCAAAGCGGCATTTCAAAGTGGAATCAATCCCACACCATGACACTCACCCCTCCACTTTAGCCAGGTTGTTGTCCATGACGTAGGCCATGGCTGCAGCCAGTTCCTTCTTGATGTGACCCACCTGGTTGCCATAAACGTTTGCAACCATCACTGCGTTGCGGTCGTATGGATTTTGAGGCTCCCGCACCAAACCCACCATCTCCCCTCGATTGACCTGTCCAGAGAGAAAACATTTAGGATTTAAAGGTTTGTTTGTTTGTTTGTTTTTAGGTGTGTGTGAATGGAGTGACAGCCTGATCCCTACCACGCCTGTGTAGTATCTGAGGCCCACCACAGAGCCCCGGAGGTGACCGAACAGCACGCTGCCATCAGCGTCCGGCTCCTCGGAGGCTGCAGATCTGATGGCCTGGGACAAAGTCTCATGGGGTTCTGTGAAGAGGTCCACGTCACTGAACCTGCCCCATCCCGACCTCCACCAGTGGGGAATCATGACTGCAGAGACGAAAGACAACAAACAGCTGAGAGAAGAAACTTTCTGCTAGCTTTCACGGTGGAACTGAACTGTGGAGAAGCTTCATTTAATTACTTGGCAGATAAAGCCACACCTCTCAGGTTAATTGTCGGTTCGGTTTCATTTTAGCGAAAACGAAACAGCCATTTTGTGGGAAAAGTTCATCAAAATTGGCAGTGCAGTCACTGGTTTGTTAGCTAGCACGCGCCTTTTGTCCTCGTGAAAACGGAAGAACTTTGATTGTAATAAACAACAACATTTAACAGCGAGGCATTACCTTTAATCCTCTGTCAGTGTTGATTGATTTTGTTGGGTTTCCCCGCAGACAACCTGCGGTCAGCTCCCAGTCTATTCGGACCACTTTCAAAAAAGAAACTCTTCTGCGCCTAGAATACTACTTCCGTTTTTATCTTTCAAAATAAAATCTGATAACGCGCAGTTTTATTTATTTATTTAACCAGGTAAAATCCCTTTGAGATATATTTTGCCAGGGTGACCTGGCCAAGAGATCAGCAGCACACATCACAGAATTATGGTCACAAAAAAAAAAAAAAAAAAAAAAAAAAAGACTTTGGAGTTATTAAAATGTTTATTCAAGGTGCAGCAAAGTGACTTAGTGTTGTAAAATGCAACGAAAGTAAGCATAAAATACAAACGTTATAAATAGAATTAGAACAATAAAGTCCAGGAAATGCAAGGTGAAGGTGCTCTAGTAAAAGTAGTAAAAAAAGATTGTGTCTGCTTAGCATTTAACATTTAGTTTATTTTATTAAAGCAGCACTCTCCAGAGAAAGTCCTCTAATCAAAGTCAGTAATTTTTTTTATACACTAAGACAGTTTAATCGTAACTTTATAAATATATAAACATTTATGTAAAACCTAAAGTTTGTACAACACAAAGAAGAGAACACAGCATAACAAGACGTGTTCACAAATGATGCATTTTACAAAAAATATGCCCCTAATTCAGTAAAAATATGTTTCCTAACTGTGGACGTTGTCCAAGAAAAAAAAGAACTGCCTTTAATTTTTTAGCCATATTTTTTTAAAAAAATAAAATTATATATATATATATATATATATATATATATATATATATATATATATATATATATATAGAGATATAGATATCATCAATCATTAAAGTTGGATACTTTATTTTGAAAATCAAAGGAATCTCACTACAGTCCTCTCCTTACTTCCGTTGAAAGCAACACGCAGGCGCAGTGCATATTTCTGAGAAAATAAACTTGTTCTTCCTAACTTTTTGTTCAACAACGTTGTTATGCTTTACATTCAGTATTTGCGTCTAAGCGCGAGTTTTACATGTATTAATTTCGAGTAAAGTAAAAGAATAACGCTTTAACTGTTATTTTCTTCAAATTGTGAGCGCTACGGGTGCCGCAAGGTTCCGAATCCTCCTCGGCATGTTTGTGCGGGGTTCCGCTTCCTCTCCTCTCCGCCAGGTTCCTCCTTGGACCGAACGAAGCACGGAGTGCCGGGAGCGAAAAACCCGAAAAAAGTCCACCGTATTTGAGGAACCGCCGTTTCTTTTCACCAACGTAACGAAGTCTCGGGCTCAACTCTGGACTTAATCGGACTCGGACTTTGCTAACACTGGAGAACTTGTAGGGATTTACCTGGAGAGCAGAAATTCACATTACTACCTCGAGTTGGCTCAACGGGTGAGTTTATGTAGTTTCTAAAAGTTAATGTATCACTGTTGGTGTCAGTTTGGGTCTTACTTTCTTTTTACATTTAAAAGAACAAAACTTACGGAACTTCCAGTTGAGTCAAATTATCCCAGCTCTGATTTTTGCATTAATTTAACTTTAATTAGTTCATTTTTATGCGTTATTATTGTAATTATGGTATAATTACGTTGTTGTTTTGAAAACTAATTGATATTTTGATTATGTAGAAAGAAAAACAAAGATAAATCAATTCAAATTTGTGTTGTTGTTTTTTCTGCTTAAACTTAAGTCAAAGCAGTTTTGAATGACACAAATGTAGTTTTTTACTGAAATGTAAAAGTTTAAATACATTCAGATAAATGCAAATAACAAGTAAGTACTTAAAGCCACATTTTAAACAAAAGCAAAGTTTTGAACTTTTTCGGGGCCTTTCTGCCTCCTAAAATATGAAATTTCCCCTATTCTCTCCTCTCTCCTCAGCATCTCTGGAACATTTTGGTGACGTGGGTGTGACCCTCTCACCTCACTGCCACAAAGCAGTGCAGTCTTAAAATCTCTGACTGTGATTTTTAGTTTTCCTTTAGTAGCTTTTGTACAGCTGCAGTGAAGCAGCCATTTGTGCACCAGACCATTAAACCGACACACCTGAGTCCCCAGGATAAATCTGCACTAGATCCAGAGCTGGAGGCTAAGGATTTCAGGCTGAAGATTACGATCTGTCAAATGTTGACACAAGGGCGAGGCAGCTGTTTGAATAACAGGATAGGTGTATGGTGTGGGTGTGCAGCTGAGCGAGGCTTGAACCAGAACACTAAAGCAATTGAGACGCTCCGCGCATGAAGTCCACACAGTCGATGGTTGTTTTTCCATCTGGCCGTGCTGCTCGGCCCGTTTCTGTTATTGAATGGAGCACAGAAGCGTCACAGCTCCATCGCTCTTCTTCCTGGAAGTCCTCCGCAGAATTTCCTTTTATAGAAGCTGAACACAAAAGGCATGTTGTTCACTTCCTGTAAACAGCTCGGCGGCTGGGTTTGCTGCGTTGGGGTTGTACGGCTCGATCCTGCGACCTTTCTGGGGGTTTGGGGAGTACCAGGATGAGGAAATGGGCTTCCCTTGATGGTCAGGAGCAGTGAAAGAGGGAGAATAAGGAACAGAGAGGATGATGGGTATGGTCACGGGACTGGCTCTGGGCCGAATCGTTCATGTTTTCTAGATGGACATTTTCTGATCAAAGATCATAAAGTTTCATTGGTACAGCGTTTTAATGAATAGTGACTGACCGTGTCAGTTAAAACCAATATATTTGTTTGGTAACCTCTAATTGTTCATCTTAATTTAAACCATTTCTATTTTATTTCTAATTACCTTTCATTTTAAGATAATTCTACATTAAATCTACAGAAAAATGCAAAGCCAAAGTAAGATAGTTAAAATAAAAGTTAGTTTCTTTCAATTCTGCAACTTCAATAATGCTCTTTTAAGCAATTAAGCATGCATTTTTTTCTCTCATTTAAAAAAAGATAATTTAAAGAAGAAAAGTTTCTCCCAGCATTATTTTTATTCATTTTATTTTTTTGTAAGTTTTATTTTAAAGTTTACCCTAGAAAACATAAAAGCTTTGTGCTTCAAGGACATAACTCCTTTCATTCAATTTAAATCTTTCTTACTCAAAATGTTTGCAAACTTTTTTTGATCTTTCAGACAATTTTGCGCCAAAAACTGTTCAAATCAATTATATTTTCAGTAGAAATCAAATATGTTTGACCTAAAATGAAACATAAAGATGCTTTTGAAGATGTATTTTGAAAGAAAACCTTCAATACTATGAATTAAGGTTATTAAATGTATTGAAATATACTTAATTTTTGCGTGATTTTAGCTGCTTCCTGAAGAAAACTGGGAGAAGCCACTATTTTCTTTAGGAACCAGACAGAGAAGGCCAACAAAAGCTTCAAACCAGCTAAATAAAACCTTTGATTGTTCAAATTAAATACTCTCTAGTTACAGAAAATGTACGCGTAAACTATACATCTACATATAATTATTTGGCACGCTAAAGCACACTATTATTTTTGCCAGATTATTTTTTACGCAAAAGTAAGTCGACTCAATCTCTGAAGCTCCGCGTTTCGCTCCTTGTAGGTGCCGCCCATTTAATGACGTCATCCTAGAGTCAGCCTCACCCATGGAAACGAACATCTAAACTTTTGCAAAAATAGATGTGTATATTGTGTAGCCTTGCGCTCTTGAACCAGAGTTCAATCCAGAATTTGAAGTGTATGAGGGACTGCACCGATCCCGATAATGTCTACAGGAAGTCTTTGAGCAAAAAATGAAGCCAAGAGAATTTCTTATTTCATTTATTATAGAAGTCAGAATTGTCGTGGTGCTGTCCGGTTTCAAAGGTCAAAAATTGATCAGAAAATACTGTTTTGGGGTTGTTTTTCATGTGGAATTAGCATTATAATACACGTAAAAGCTAAAAAAAAGTTAATATAAGCTATTTAACATAAGGACAAAACATGAACATCACAGGACTGTTGCTTCTGTTAAACAGAGGAATGACTGCTGCCTAAACTTTCAGTAGTCTGACTCAGTAATAGCAACCTTGTGAGGTTAAAGGTCGAGATAAAAAGTAGAGAAAAAGATCAAAATGAGTGACTTTTACATGGAGTTTAAAGACCAGAGAGAAAGGAAAGTTAAAAAGAACTTCTGTTGGATTTAAACATAACCTCCATTAGTATAACTGTCGCAGCATAATTAAAGGTATGGCTTTGGGTCTTTTAGTTCAACCTCAACCGCAGACGAAGTCAAAAAGTCTGTTCTTAAATGAAGAAAGAAAGGATGGCTGTCTCTTTAAACTGAAAGACGTGGTCTCTTTAGAGAGAAACCACAAAACTGCCTTTTTCCTGTAGGAATTCAAAGAAACCTCAATAATCCTGAAATCTGAGAGAAAAGTGCTGTTTGGAAAATACAAGATTTTTAAAGCAGGAAGAATCTCTGTCAACCTAAGCATTTTATATTAGGAAAAAAAAAAACAAGATGATAATTGAGTTTGTACAGAAAGTCAACGGAAAACGGCCACAAATTACGGTCTCTTTTGCATTATAAAGTGAAAAATGCAACAGAAGTATTTAAAAATGACGATAAAGAGAAGTGGCAAAGGATTAAGAATAAAATAGCCAAAGTCTTTTAGTCTAATCCCATTGCTTTGTGGTGGTTTAAAATCTTTATAGACTCAATCCGGGTTTAATCTATTGACTGTATATGAGAACTGAACTGAGGGACTCCTTCCCTTCGTTTTCCTAACAGTAAGTGCCTGGTGGTTTCAAAAAGCCAAAACAATGCTTAGTGTTGGGCGATATGGAAAAAAAAGTATATCACAATATAAATATTTTATATCACGATATGGTATATATCACGATAGAGAACAATAAAGTATATTTTCAGCTATTCTCTGAAAACATGTCTGATGTTGCAGCAGCTTTGGTAAAAATTTGCGACATTAGTTGCGATGTTTTTAATATAATCCTTTTTTGAAAAGTGCCTAAAAATATTCATTATGAAATAAACTTCACATTCTCATATTCCAACTCTTTCTATTATGACAGATGCTCTAAAAAATACTTCATCATCACTATATACAATGTTGTTGTGTTGTTGTAACTCGAACAGAACTGTAAAACATAAAATGAGCATTTGGTTCTCGCTGCTCATAATTAAACAAAATATTTGTGTATTGATTTAAACGTACTTTAGAATAAAATTACATTTTCAAGTGAAAAATTATAAATTAAAAAAACAGCATAATCAGGTGGCGATCCGATTCGATTCACGAATCAAGCTCAACGATTCACGAATCGAACCATGATTCTTACTTTTTAAAATAATGTTTATTGCTATGTGAATGTCTGTTTACTGGATGGATGAAAATTTAAATTATTTGTATTTAAACATTATTTATACCTTTATTTAAAACAGGAGATCAGAATCAACAAAACTGATAAAAACCCCCCACAAAGATTCAGACAGAAAGAAATGCTTTATGTCATTTTAAACTTTTTTTTCTTTTGACAATCTTCTGTTTAAGTTCACAGTAACATAAAAAGGATACAAATCACTGATGTTCTGGATCATTTAAAAGCGAAACCTGAAAATGATCTCCACAGTTTTATATTCACAAAGTTCTTCAATATTTTACGTTCTAAGCTTTACATATTGGTGCGGTGGCCCTATTTTTTTTCCGCAGCAGAATCAGCTGATTCACGTTGATTTACATCCGCCTTTCAGCAGCGTGAGGCTGCGTTTCTCCAGAATAAGCTGGAGTTTCGTTAATTGCGTCAACTGTTGAAGAGTTATCTTAACCCAAAGAATTTAAACACTGGCGCTAAAGTTCCAATGTTAAAGCTAATCATTTTTTTCTGAAGTTATGTCACTGAGCTGGACTTCAGTCTCAGTTTCTGAACAAAAAAAAGCTGTTGTTAGTTTTAGTTTGAAAACCGGAAGTTCACTGTCACGAAGATGTTTACTTCCGGTCTCTGTACCGCTGCTTTCTCTATTCATCCGACCACATTTTCAATGAGTTGCTTGGCGTCATCGTTGGGATTTTAGTACAAGACACAGAAAAACTTGTAAGGATGTATTCAGCTTGGACATATTTAATCCGCTTAAAGGGAACCAGAGATCGTTTCTCCTTATAATCTAGACCAAAACTTTATTCTGAATACGCACAAACGAATACTAGTCCGGGACCAGGAACTGCTATCAGACTCATCTTTTTAAGGTGGTCTCCTTTCGTTTCCAATTTGACTGAACTTCGGTTTGCTTGGTCTGAATACAGACCAAGCACAAGGTTTAGGGCTGGATCCAGACCAAATTAAGCAGGCCTGGTCTGGAACAAATCCTTTTTCCAGAGTAAATACACCCTAAGAAGCATTTTCAAATAAGCTTTCTAACAATTTAGCAGTTGGACCTTTTTTCTTCTTTGATAACACGACAGTCGTTGCTTTACATTTGTCCTGTTCTTCTTTGTTTATATCCTATGACCACCGGCTACGGTGGCGTCTTGGTCCAGTTATTCTGCTCTAGAAGCGGATTGTATTCAGAGTAAGGAATCTCACAGTGAACCGAAGTTCAGTCCGAGTGAAAACAAACGGAGACCACCTCGAAAGATGGGTCTGGGAGCGGTTCCTGGTCTCGGACCTGAGTCCGCGAGCGTGTATTCAGACAGAAAATCTGTTCAAACAAACTCTGGTTCACTTTAAGTGAACCAAATGTGTCCCGTCTGAACACACCATTAGTTATCAAAGAACTAAGACAGGGAACCTCCTGAATAGGTAAGCTGTCCATGTGATGACAGTAGTCACAGACTGCGAACCATTCAGAGATCGATCAGTCTAAGAAACATGGTTTTGGACTCTGGAAGGAAGCCAGAGTACCTGGAGAACCAATGTAAGAACATCCAGACCTTACACAGAATAGAATAATACCACTGTGTATGATTGAACGTGAGAGTCTGGTCCACAGGAGTCTGCTGTGCAAGAAGAGAAGCAGGCCCGGTCCAAACTGCAGCCCACAGCTACCAAATTCCAATTGTGAGGCAACTTGTCTGAACCTGGCCAGGCAGAAACAAGCACCCCCCCACCCCCCACACACTTACACTCACATAATACTTTTGAAAACGCAGCTTATTTCTGGCCTGAGTCTAATTTTATCCTGTCGAGACACGAAGATCCCAGTTTCCAAGATCTCTGAGGAATGAGGTAGCCTGCTAAGACCTGCCCAGAAAGGTGTGAAGAGAGAAAGGAAGGGTTAGGGAGCAGCTTAACGGCTACGCGAGCAGCAGATGCAGACGTGCACAGCGGGGATACGATGATATTTCCTTTTTTTACCTGATCTTCTGTAAGAAGCAGAAGAGACCGAATTCAGGTGAGTCAACAGCGGCTGAAAGTGCAGCGATTAGGACGAAAGTTATTGTTCTTTCTGTTATGTTAGTTTAAGAGAACTCGATTGGAGCCAAAGTTTGATCAAAGTTTCAGATATTGAACAGTAATAGTGAATCATATTCGTGCAGCCTTGCTTTTGGGTGGTCTGGTTTTGTTTCCAACCTCCTTTTGTTAAAGCACTTCCTCCTTGAGCTGCTGTTGTGTGCGCTTTGGTTCAAGCAGCGTCTGCCTCCAGGAAGGCTTTCTCTGGAGGAAGTGGTGTCGGCAGTAGGTCAGGTCGACAGAGCTCACACACGCGGTGGGTTAAAGAGGAGGCCGGGCCCACCTGAGCCACATTTCTTACTACATTTTGGTACGAGCAGCGTAATTGGCGGGCAGACGAAGGAAGTGAGGAAACCTCTCGTTTGCTTCCTGTTTCCTGTCTGTGATGTCAGCCGCAGTGCAGCTCAGAGCTGATCGCTCTGCAAGGCTGGAAGAAGAACCCGAGGAGCTGAGTTTGCGTTTGAACGAGGGCGCCTGCAACCCCGCATTGACCTTATTAGGCTAAAGCATGAAAGTCGAGAGCGCTCACGAAGCGTGTTAGGAAATACTTTCATCCATTTGTGTTATTAGCATGGATTTAAAGTACTGAAAGTCAAACTTTACTGCATCAAATCAGTCAATAAGCACGAGTTAGTCTTTTGCATCTGTTCACAGTTAATTTTCCTACTTAAAACTAACCCTATTATATTTTAGATAATTATTAGGGATAATAGGACACTTTATTTTAAGAGACGCATCTTTTTTTGCAGGCCTGAATTGATCAAATCGATTAGCGCATAAAGCTTTAGTCTGCTACCTTGATGGTAGCATTTAATGAAATTTCCCATGTGGCGGCTAGTGCTAAAGCTCGGTCTACATAAACATACACTGCTGACTAAATGAACATCTTTATAAATTCACAGGCATGAATTTTCTAAACTCTGTAAAGGGAAGATTTTTTAAAGTAACCATTTTGTGGTCTAAAATGTTGTTTTGCTCATACTTTCTTCTTCTTCTGGAACAATGTGTAATAATATATCATGATCGCCACCTAGTGGCCAAACAAAAACACCCTCCAGGAGAAGCAAAACAGTGTTTACAACGTTATCGATCTGAACATTTTTATTAGAATTTCTCCTTTTGAGAATAAATATAACACTGTAAGACGTTAACAATCTCATTATTTTACTAAAACATTTTACAGTATGTGAACTGTATCAGATTAATATTAATATATTCAAAACGTTTAGTAGATTATTCATCTATTTCTAAACAAATGTGTATAAATGTGCAAACTTAAAATTGAATTGAAAAATAGACAAAAATCTGAATCCAATTGATCCAGGCTCTTTTAAATCAAATCGAATTGTTTCTGGAAATCATAATCGATAATATTTCTTGGAAAAACTGGCATTATTTATTCTGTACTTTGTGTTCTGGCTCATTTTTTTTGACCTCCTGTTTTCGCGTGGCTCTTCATCTCCTTCTGAGCTGCAGATGTCCCTCTCTCTTCTCTCACTCTGCCTCTTTTCCTTCCTCATTCATGCTCAAGACTCAAAGCGTCACTTTGCCCATTCAGCAGAGCTTCCTGTTCTCACTCAGCTCCTTTTACTCCAACCCACACCTCTGATCCTCGACTTTTAGTTGCGCAGATGTGAGTTTACCCTCATGTTTTTCAACGCTACTAACATTTATCATCTCAGGTGTTGATCTGGATCGCAGATTGTTCAAGAAAGTGGAAAAACAGGAAGTAGCAAGCTGCGAGGTGACGTGACGTCCTTCTAAACTTGTGCGTTTCCTACCGATCCTCCAGGTGAATGTGCGTATAGATGTGTGACAGCGGAGTGTGTGAGGACAAGCCCCCCGCCCCCCCTGTCAGGATGAGCAGCCAAGGAGGAGGAGCCAAGGACACCCAGTCAGCCAATCACAACTCTCGGCCGCTTCCGTCCGAACCGGAGGAGAAGAAGTCCAGAAACAAGATCATCTCCATTTTTGCCCCAGAGAAAGGCAAGACTCCCAAAAAAGAAAAATAAATGTTGTTGAAAATTCTTTCAAAGTTATATGAAAATGTTTTTCCAACAGGAGGCAGGAAGAAGGACAAAGACAAGGACAGACCTGAGATCTCCTCCCCCTCTGACTTTGAACACACTATCCATGTGGGCTTCGATGCAGTTACAGGAGAATTCACTGTAAGTGTCGCCCTGCAGTCTCAGGATTTTTTACTGCGGATTTAATTACCAAGTCTGATTGCGCTGCAGTGGTTTGATTGTTTTCACCAGAGGAAGAACATTCCAGGTTGAAATTCCTGCTTCAGGCCTTTGCATGCTGCCAGTGTACCAGGAAAAACCTGAACTGCATGCTTTGGCCTGCGTGTTTGGTTCATTGGCGTTTTTGGAATGACTGTTTACATGAGCGTGCACGGCTTTGTGTTGTTTGGCTTCCTGTGTGGCCCAATTGTGTCACGTTTATGAGGAAATTTGAGGAAGAATCCACTCTAGAAGACAGATTCATGCATGAAAGGATTCCACGTTGGATCGATTTTTGCACCAGGATAACATTATGGAGTTATGGTTCCTGAAATTAAAAATGCTTTTTTGTTCTAGACCATTGATCCCCAAACTTTCTCTTGTTAGGGCCACATAACCGTCGGGGTCGATTTGTAGGCTAACAGAAAAAGTGTAACAGTCACAGCCTAAATATGAACACATATGTCCAAATTTTAAATAATTAAGTTCTCTAACCTTCACAGAAAAAAAAAACAAAAAACATTTAAAAACTAGATATATAGCATTACCTGCAATAATACTAGTGTGAATGTTGTAAACTGAATGTGGGCGCTTAAGATGCTTAAATTGATAGCTAAAAATGCTGAAGTTGATATCTTAGTGAAGACACAAAAGGTCTCTTAAGTTTATTAAGTTTAAGTTTTTATGAGTTTATTTTAGTATGATAAGATCATCCCATTAAAAAAACTTTATACATGAGCAAAATGTAACCAACAAATCAATAACTTGTAAGTTGTGCTGGGGGAGCGGCCCATCCTTCTCCACGCGCCGTGTAACTCTCCTTTTCTCTTCCACTCCACACACTTACCGGGAATCAAAAAAAAAAAAAAACAATTAAAATTGATTAGTTCTAATTACTATATTAGTTCCACGGTCCGCGGATCAATTGGGAACCACTGCTTTAGAGCATTCACACTATTTAACCAGTAAATAGTCTATGCTCACCCATCATCGTTCAGACTGTGGGAGGGTGGAATAAAAAGCCACATTCTATATGGGTCTCGATTGGTCAGATTGACAAAAAAAAAAAAGGCGTTGATGATAGTGTTTGAGGCGGTAGGCCAAATGTGGAGGTGGGCCGTATCCGGCCCTGGGCCATAGTTTGGGGACCCCCGTTCTAGAGGAATCTTTGCTTGAAAGACCTCAAACGTCACTCAACAAATGTCAAGAAGCTCTTACTTCCCAACAGGAAGTAGCTCATTTCTGTCAGTCATTCTTAAAACTTTAGGCAGTTAAGCGTCCATGGTGTAGAGCGCTAGCATGTCATCGCGTTATTGTAGTGCGACAACTAGAAAAGCAACAACAATGGATGTCATCCTGCAGCTCGTCTTTTTATTGCTTTATTTCTGGTACATTGTGTTGAACAGGAATTTAATGTAGTTTGAAAGAAGATTGCGGGCGACTAAGATGAAAACAGCTTAAATGAGCGCTATTTTGGCGCTTTCTAATGTCGTCATCACTTTCTCCCAATCAACGGGTGACTACAGCCCCAACTATTAGACTAAATTGGATTAGATTGTGTACTGCTTAATGGGTCAATTTTACAATGGAAACAATCAAAATACCAGACCGAACTATACAGTACCGGACCACTCAGTGGACACAAGACGTAACTCTTCCTCTCTCCTTAGCTTGTTTACATTGAAAGAAGAGTCGTCTGGACCCCACAAGACAGTGCGCTGAACTTTTTTTTTAATCTTTGATTTTTGAGTTTCACTAATGTCCATGGCAGACATAAAATCCTGTCCCCCTTTGTCCACATTTGTTATGGAAGGAATCACACATCAATATGTGGTTGGAGTCATCGGGACTCCAAAGAGAGCGGAAGGGCCGCATTGCTCCCGGTGGTTATAGGTTGATGCTTGTAAAAAGCTAAAGTTCACGTAGCCACGAACGTTATTGAGTCTGTTTTTGAGCTCTACATAAAAAATGCATTGTCATTGAATACAATTGGACTTAATAGAACTTTGATTAATCAGGGACTCAATTTTGGATGATGTATGGATGGTGTCTCTTATTTCACTGAAGTGGCGACCGTTTTTGAAAATTAATCACGAAAGAGAAATTGATTGAGGATTGTGCCTGACTGAAATTATATTACGCCAAATGTTTCAAATATCAGAATAGAGATGTGAAAGGAAAAACCTGAAGCAACAGTTGGCACCTCTTTGATATTTTGCAACAAGCTTCTTCCAAGCGCGGACATGCGCTAGTGAACAGTAGAAAAAGAAGAAGCCCCTCCCTGCTTGTCCAGTGTGAACACCATGTGATAAAATGATGTTCAAGAAGCTGCATTTAGCGCATTTGTACAAGGCCCAATCCAAATTTTTCCCTTCTCCTTTCCCCTTCATTAAACCCTTCAAACGGAGAGTTATAAAAACTAGCGTCTCATAATTCGTACATCACTTTCGTTTAATCGCGTCACCAATAATTGCCAGTCCGCTAGCATTAGTGCGGAACTTTCAGCTCTCAAATATACATAACAACATAAATTTTATAACTTTAAAAAGGTCGTACTTGAACAAAAAGTCATTACTTAGATTTAAATGTAAACGTCTAAGGTTCAGAGTGCACCAACATGAAGAAAAGCGCATCTCAGCATGATGCGGTTTACCCTCGTAACCGAGGACTTTTTAACCCTCTGCTTGGAAAGTCGGACTGTAAGTTTGATTCCTCACTAGAAACTTAAAAAATGGGATCTCCTTGATTCTCACCATTATGGGATAGATTGGAACCAGCTGCGACTGCAGCTCATCGCCTCCTTAAAAGAGAGAAAATGTCACTCTCTGCAGTTTTGTTATTTAGCAAACCGGCTTTATTATTTTATGCTGCCAAGACACTGTAACAAAATCCAATCTGTGAACAAATCCGCATGTAGTGATCCCCTGCTATAACGGGGTTTAACCCCCCCCAAACATTTTAATCTTTAAAATGGAAAAAAAAGAAAAATCATTAGATGCTCCTGAAGTCTCCTTTTAGTCTTAAAAACTACAATTTTCTATAAATGGACCCCACAGATAATTAGTTATAGGGATAATTTGATACCACTTTTTTTTTTTTTGTTTTATACCCATTTATTCATCCTTAATCTACGATACTGATCTGACACCATAATTTGACTTTTCTAAATACAAAGAACAAAAGCCTGCAAAAATGTAAATTTAGACAACACTGCTGCTTTTTAAAAAAAAAAAAACAACCTTTTTTCAAAAAATCTTAAACAGGTTATGGATATGAAGATTTTTTATAAATTAAATGAGAAAATTAACACAAATTTTCTAAAAAGTTAAAAAAAAAAGCATACTTGGAAGCAGCTTCCTGTCTACCATGGAGTATTAACACCACAATGAAAGAAAATAAATATGAAATAAAAGTCAAAATTTTACAAGAGGAAAGTCATAAATTGAGGAATTTAAAATTGGTACTGGTAATTTTACAAGAAAAAGTCTTTATTTAAAAAAAAATCTAGTTGTGATTTTATAAAAATACAGTTGTAAATTTACAAAAAACGCCTCTCTGAATTGTCTACAACCTTAATTACAAACAGGGAACTGTTTTGGTTAGAATAGTGTTTAGAAAAATGTTACATTTTGTCTTCGAAAAAAACTAAATTTCTCATAATTTTATGACTTTATTCTAAAATAATTGACATTTTTCTTATAATTTTAGGACATTATTTTCATTATATATATATTTTTTTCTTCTCATAATTCATCACATGGATGGGGAAGCTTCAAGCAGGACATCAAGGTCATTAGGAGGGTGCTTCACACAGCTGTACAGATCATCAGAACCCCCCGTCCCAGGCCCACAGGACCTCTACCTGAAGCGGTGTGAAGCCAGAGCTCTCAAAATTCTGAGGGACAGAACTTACCCCAGCCACATTCTGTTCTGGCTGCTGCTTTCAGGAAAACGTTGCCGCTCTCAGATAGGATGATAGAGAGCATGTCTCGTCAGCAGATTATATAATGAGTTGCTTCTTTTATTTAGTAAGTTAATTATCTAGGTATTTAAATGTATTAATTCTTGGAGTGGTACAAAAATGCACTGCAACCAAAGTATATGAAAAATTAAATTGGATTGATTTAATTTTTTCTCGTAATTTTAGAGCTTTATTCTCGTAAAATTTTGATTTTTTTTTCTGATAATTGTACGACTTCTTGTCAAATTTTGACTTTTTCTCAACATTATAGAACATAATTGTTATGCATTTGTTTATAGTTTTCCTTGCCCTAATGCTCTCGTGTCCCAACATGTTTTAACAAAAAATTTGACCCTCAAGCTAAAAAAGAAAAAGAGTCTTTCCCGCCTTAAGGGCTTCTTAAGCATTTCAACTGAGCTAAAGTGTCTCAACACTGACAGAATATTGAACTGGATTGACTAAATCTATAGGTCCAGGAGTTATCGATTTGATACTGATATTAAATATTGGATCAGCTCATCCCTAACTAAAACCAATTTTTCAAAACAATTACCTAAAGATTTGTTAAACTGCAACACAATCCAAGTTTGGATCTTGTGATAAATGTAGCGTGAGTTTCCTGATCTGCAGCTTCAGGCTCATTTCAGGGTGTGGCGTCCATCAGCAGCAGCTCTTAAACTGCTCTTAATCATACTTGTGTCATGTTTCTGTCAGCGATCTGTGCAGCAGGGCACAAAATATCCACTGTTGGGACACAATGGAAATGTAGTTTCTTCTTCCCCTTTTGTGTTCCAGAAGGAAGTGTGCAAAAATAATAGTTCAAAGTGAAAGTCTGACTTGAAACCTGACTATGAATTATTACTGCGCTTTATTTGCCTTTTAATCTCTTTAATCCTGCTGGATTAAGTTTTTGAAAATTCAAAAGAGGAAAAAAAACAGTAGAGTGGATATTTATTTTGAGTAACACTGCAACAGATTCCCTTTGTACTGTTTTTGTGAAGCAGTTCTGCATCAGTCTGTGATTCTACTAGAAAAAAATGAGTCCTTATTGTGACTTTTGCTGGAGTTTTACTAAATCTATTTGGATTTTCTTTTCATTTTTACAGGAGTTGGTCCTGATTTTTCCAGGGGAAAAAAAGTTCTAATGATACTCGGAAAGCCCCAGGAATTTCCTGTTGTGTTGCTGTACAACTGTGGACTTGGCATATTTTAAATACATGAATTTTTTGCTCTAACTTTTGAAACATTTTAATCTCATAAACTGTTTAACATCTTTTTTTTTGATTATGTCAGATTATTTTGTGTTGATAGAGGGATTAAAAGATGAGATTCCAGCTCGTTATTTTGTATTCCTGCCTCCTCATTTTGTTAAACAGATGTTTATTTATTTTCTTGTGTCCAGGGAATGCCGGAGCAATGGGCTCGTCTCCTTCAGACCTCCAACATCAGTAAGCTGGAGCAGAAACAAAACCCTCAGACTGTCCTCACCATCCTCAAATTCTACGACTCCACCAGTGGAAAGCAGAAATACATCGGTTCAGGTCAGCTGTCTTCCATCTCTAAAACTCTCTAAATGTTTGTAACTGTGCACTCACTCCTGTATTGTTTTGTGTCCTTCAGATAAAGATTCACAGTTGGTGAGTGTCTTTGTTTTTATCGTTCCACCAATCAAACTTTATATCAGAACGCTCTAATTTTGATTTTCTTTCCGTTTGCCTCAGCCGGGAAAGCAGAGTACTGCCGCCTCACCGTCTGGGAAAGACGATTATGATGAGGATGATGAAGATACACCTCCTCCAGTTGTGGCTCCAAGACCACGTCACACAATATCTGTGAGTTTTTACTACAGCCTTAAAATAAATAAATAAAGAAATGAATAAAAGAAGCCTCTCATATTGTGTGAGTTGCTTTGATTTCAGTATTTTTTTTCGCTTTTTTGAAACTAAATTTTTCTTCTCTTGTGTAAGGACAATACAAAGTCAGTTATCGACCCAACTCCGGACACAGACAGTAACTCTCAGGCAGCAGACAAAAACAAGAAGAAGGGAGGCAAGATGACGGATGAGGAAATCATGGACAAGCTAAGTATGTAAAACACACTGTCGTCAGCATAGAGCAGAAGTTGCACAAGAGCTGTGCTGGCTTTATGAGTCAGTTTAAATCTGATTGTCTTTTTTTTTTTTTTTTTTTTAGGAACTATTGTCAGTATTGGGGATCCCAAGAAAAAATACACCCGCTATGAAAAGATTGGTCAAGGGTGAGTTCAGTTTTAACCAACAAATACAAGAAAGCATGCAAGCCGAGTTTTCCCTGTTTCAGTCGAATATTTTTGTTTTGATTAATGATTCTGTTGAATTGTAATTTTTAAGGGCTTCCGGCACAGTTTACACAGCAATTGATGTTGCCACAGGACAAGAGGTAAGCAAGCTTCATGTACATATTGTAGGTTTAAAAATAATGTATTCTTCAAGAAACTTTAACCCACTGTTTGCATTCTTTTGACTACCATAACTCCAATCAAAATCAGATTTTTTTTTTTTTTTTCAACATGTAGATGTGGCGTTTTTCTTATGAAAGATAAAAAATGTTATAAGAAATAATTTCGCTTTTGCATTTCCGAGTATTTCTCCTTTTAAATTGTTGTCAATCAAATTGTCCCAGACAGACTCTGTTTGAATTAATGAGCCTTCTTTACGTCACAACAGCTCTGCTGCACATGCGCTAAACCCCTCATCTGGCCCGGCTAGCGTGTCTAGCTCAGGTGCTGGAGAAGAGAAGATGGCATCTTCCCATTGACTGCTGTCAAATGAGCCTGCGTTTGCATTTCCGTGGTCAAATCAGCCACCACTGGATTTTTTTTTGTGTGTTTCATACAATACTCACTTTAGCAGAACTGCAAACGCTGGACAATCTCCACGAGACTCCATGGAACTGCTTGATGTGACCACGGAAATGTGAACGGCGGCTCATTTGACCGCAATTGTAAAGGATTGTAACTAGGGATGTCCCGATCAGGTTTTTTTGGTCCCGATCCGATTCCGAGTCATTGGATTTTCTGTATCTGCCGATACCGAGTCCCGATCCGATACTTTTGTAACACATTTAAAACATGAACAAATCAAATAAGCAGATTTGTGTTGTCGCTTATCTATATTTAATTAACCTTCTTTTATCATTAAAAACTTAAATAGGACACTTCTAGGAAGTAGCTTTAATAAAAAAGTAAAAATAGAGCAAATATATTAAAAAAAACAACTATTTACTTGTTATATAATTGATAATTAGTCATATGAGAAAGTTTAGTGACTATAGCTTTAAAATCTTTAGAGCTGTTGGACATTTTTAATCAAATGTGATTCGTGTCCTCATTTAAAATTCTTAAAAATGAGAGATGACATGAATTTGATGACGAGTGTTCATGACTAGCTCATATAATTAGAAACAGTTATTTGGGGTTTTTTTTTTTTATCTTATTATTTTTAGGGGGGCTGTTTTTAGATTATGTGATTCGTTTTTTAAGCCTTTAAGACATCACATTTTCTGTTTTATTACCCAAGTAGTCATTTTAATTTTAACTTTTATTTCTGTCAGATAAATAAAGCAGGCATATCAAAGAACACCTCGGGTCCTGAGGAGTTAAATCACGGGAGCTAGCACTTAGCTTAGCACAGTTAGCAGCTGCTCTGCAGCACGAAGGGCTTAACATTAAAAAGAAACAAAAACTCTTTCGTTGAAATGTCTTTATAGGTGGTTGTTTACGTTAAGACAAACTAATAGAGACACTTGCTGTCAGTTTAAAGCGCTTTTAAAAGCGTTATTGATCCTGGAAGTCTGAATCTGTGACCACATCGTTAGCTTGTTTATGTTAGCATCTGGTTTAAACTGCTGCTGAATTCTGCTGGGTTTTACTGCAACAACATTTTGTAATCTGTTCATGACATGCTGACATCTAGTGGAGTTTTTATCCGGAATAATAAGATTGAAACATAAAGCGCTGATTATAATAAGAATACATTAAATATCCGATACTGATTGGGGGAAAAACTCAGATACCGATTGAGTCATCCACCATGTAATCGGCCCCGATTTCCGATTACGTGATCAGATTGGGACATCCCTAATTGTAACTCAATGAAAGTTTGGTCCTCGAAGTTCCTCACTGCCTCGTCCAATCAGGAGCGGTGCTCTACTCCAAAAGCCTCAGAGGAGATTTTTTTTAAAATGGAGGCTTCAGATCAACATGAAAAATATATTTTTAAAGACATTTAGATTGTGTTATTTTGGTTAATAACTTCATAATCATAATTAAAAATACTGCTCAAACATTTTTTTTTTTTTAATAAAAAGAATTATCATAAGGAGACTTTAAGCATTTAACGCTATTCTAGTGGATTTGGAAGCAGAGAGAAGCAGAATCTACACTAGTGAAGTGCACAAGCAGCGTAAATCAGCTAATTGTAATACGTTCTACATCAGAATCAGCTGATTTGCATAAACACTCAAAGACGTAAGGTACATCGCAGATCGTTGGTTATACAAGTGTCACCAGCTACATCTACAGGGTAAGCTTTTAACTGGGATGAATTTTTTTTACAGGTGGCCATCAAACAGATCAACCTGCAGAAACAGCCAAAGAAAGAACTCATCATCAACGAGATCCTGGTCATGAAAGAGCTCAAGAATCCCAATATTGTCAACTTTGTTGATAGGTGAATGTTAAAGACACACTCCAAAACAAACACGTAGCTCTGGGCACATTTTTCGCAGATTTATGTAAAATAGTGAACTGGTTTATTTAAAAAAAAAAAAAAACTCTAATAGGAAAACAGGCCTATTAGAACAAATAGGTTGTGTTAACCTGTTTAATCTTAACCCGTTGTCTATTTTACTGCTTTCAAAGACGAGGAAAAAAAAAAAATCCAAACCAAACAGGAAGGGTGAATCTGAATTCTTCAACTACCCCTACAGCTTTCCCCTACCCCTACATTTCGCCCCACAAGAGGAAGCTTATGAAGAATTAGTGTCTTAAAATTCAGACAACACTACCCCTCGATGACGTCAATAGTCGATGCTCATCTACTTTAGTGCGTAGCTGTTAGCGCTCGGAAAATACATAACCACATCATTTTAAAAAGCCATGCTTTCACAAAAAAGTCATTACTTATGTTTACAATTTCAGACACCCCTCCACCTACAACTGGAGGAAGGGAAGAGTTGGAGGGGACTAATTAAGATTTGGCCTAATTGTATTACTATTACAATTTTTTTTTTAAGTAAAGAAAATATTGGGTTTGAAACATTTGTCATTGATTCTTTAAGTTTTGACCACATCGAAAGATGACTTTGTTCTGTAATGTTCATCATAGAAACACTCCAACTGATTGACAGAATGTAAAACGTATTCTAGAAAATCATATGAAATTATTTTTATAATGAATTTATTTGTATAATAGTGCAGGAAATACATATTTAGTCAATAGCAAAAGTTAATCTCAATACTTCGTAATGAATGTGAAAGATATTTTTTTAAATATGTTTTTTTAATCAAGAAGTTCTAGATTCCTTTGCAAACCTGCCTCTAGTGGTTGATGGCGGAATTGCAAAAATGAGACAACTTAAGGCAGGGATGGGCAATTGTTTTGACTCGTGGGCCACATAGGGTTCTAAAATTTGGCATAAGGGCCGGACAAGGAGCAGATGGAAGGAGAGATTGGGTAATCAACCTCATAAACTAAAAAAATAATATGGAATTTAGAGAAAAACATGCTTTAATTTGACTTTAAATTCACATTTATTAATTTAAAAACAGAAAATTTGGGAGTTTTAATTTGTAAATTTTGATTTTTGTTCTCTTTTGGGTGATCCAATGGGTTGATGTTCTTCAGAGGAAAATGTGAACTCAAAGAAATGCTGCATTTATGTGGTGTAGGAATAATCCGAAAGATCACCATCTGACTCAGAAAGGAACACACACGAACGTCAGAGAAACAACACCATTCATGGGAAGAAACCAGAAATACAATGAAAATAAAACAATAATTAGGATTTTTGATTCAATGTATTTTAATTTGGAGGGCCACATTAAGTAGCTTAAGGGGCCGCATGTGGCCCCCGGGCCGTAGTTTGCCCACCCCTGACTTAAGGTGTAGTTCTTCAGTTTACAGCCAGTGCTTCTTTTAAAAATAGTTTTTTGGGCACTTTTATCAAAAGAAACAAATGTGAATGCATCTTTTAGCTTCCTGGTCGGCGACGAGTTGTTTGTGGTGATGGAGTACTTAGCTGGAGGCTCTCTGACTGATGTGGTGACAGAGACCTGCATGGATGAGGCTCAAATCGCCGCCGTCTGTAGAGAGGTAGGATTCAAGGACACAAATCCCTTTTTTCTTCTCCAACTGTTGACTCCATTGGAGTTATTCTTCTGTCCGTGTCCTCAGGTCCTGCAGGCTCTGGAGTTTCTTCACGCCAACCAGGTCATCCACAGAGACATCAAGAGTGACAATGTACTTCTAGGAATGGACGGATCAGTCAAACTCAGTAAGTTATGATCTGCTCATAAAGAAAGCATCTTCTGTAGAGGTTTTTTTTTTTATTTTTACAAAAAAAAAACATATTTTTTCTTTTGCCTGCAGCGGACTTCGGCTTCTGTGCCCAGATCACCCCAGAGCAGAGCAAACGCAGCACCATGGTGGGGACTCCATACTGGATGGCTCCGGAAGTGGTGACCAGGAAAGCCTACGGACCCAAAGTCGACATTTGGTCCCTGGGGATCATGGCCATAGAGATGGTGGAGGGAGAGCCTCCATATCTGAACGAGAATCCTCTCAGAGTGAGTTTGAGCTCAACTTTCAAAGGCTTTGCCATTATTTTATTTATTTTTTTCTTAGCTTGTTGATTTGTTTTATCTTTTTTCAACTTATTAAACAGAAAAAAATACTTTTTAAAAAGAGGATAAAATGTAAAAAAAAAAATATTGCAGGGTGTAAAAGATGTCAGATATTAAATAACAGATACAAATAAATTCATATTTAAAGCTTAAGAAAAACTTTCTAGACTCTTTATTAAAAGAGTAACATTTCAGACCAAATAAATGAGGAAAATTATAACTTAATATATCTTTTTCAAATTGATATAAAATATTTTTTTACTTGTTAAACATAGATTGTACTTTTAAATAAAAATAAGGTGTTTCATATACTGTTACTTACAGAAAATTTAATTTAAGGTTTTACAATTAAAGGCAGAAAAAAGAAAGCCTCCGCCTTAACTTTTTTCTTAACAAATGCAAAATTTCAAGTATTTTTTCATTTTCATAAATTACCACTATTTTCTAGTGTCGGGCTTGTTTTCCACTGATTATCCTGTTAAAATCAGGGCTTAATATAATCACAGCAGGACACTGATAATGTTAAACTCAACTGTCCTTTATTTAAAACAGCCTCTCTGCCTGTTTGTCCCTTTAGCTCCTGTCTTTTTTTCTATATCAATGAATTATCTTTTCAATCACACAAGGTTTTTTCCAAATTGTCCCATGTTTACCATCAATTTAAAAACACTTATTTTAACAATCATAAAATAAGTTCAAATGAAGACTTAAAAAATAATTAAATACATTGATAAATATAAAATGGATATAAACTCACTATTTAAAAGCTAATTTTGCTTTAGTGGAATTAAAAAAAAAGATACACTGCCGGTACTCACTTTTTTTCCCAGATGCCTCAGGGAATCACCCAATTTAGAACAACCCAAAACTTCATAACTTTATTGAAGTATTCTGAAATACTGTGGCACTGATTTTTTTTTTCTTTTTTGAGCAATTTGTTATTATTTTTCTCTCTTTTTAAAAATGTATTTTTAATTTAATTTTTATTTTTAATTTGTTATACAGTATACAATGTTCTGTATCCTGATTGGCTGTTGCATATCGTCTGTCAATCTCCTCTGTGCCAAATCGACGTCAATCTTTGATCATGTTCAGATATTTATTTTTTTATTATTTTTTTTTTATGAAGGTTTGAATCTTAGGAGTTCAAACAAGAGATAAAAGTGTAAAAATGTTTATGTCTAAAGTGTCTAAAGTTTGTGGTGAAGTGTTTCAGTCTTTAAAGATTGGTAATAATAAAAATAATAATAATAATAATGACTACTTGAAGGATTGGATTTATCAAATGTTGTTCTTAGAATATAAGTCCTGCAATAAATATGATACCACTGTGTGCAACAAACAATCTCACTTGAAGAAAGTGAGATTTTACTAAAAAAAAATTACGAGAAATGTTCTTAGAACAAAACCCAGTAAATCTTTCATTTTAAATTATTTGTTCTGAAATTAGTATTTCTGAAATGAATTTCCGATTTCATTGCACTGATTTTTCTTCTGCCACCTTTTTGTGGGTTTAGGCTTTGTATTTAATCGCCACCAATGGAACTCCTGAGCTCCAGAACCCAGAGAAGCTGTCCCCAGTCTTCAAATCCTTCCTGTCCCGCTGTTTGGAGATGGACGTGGAGAAGCGAGGTTCAGGAAAAGAACTGCTGCAGGTGCCACTAAAGTCATTCATTCATTCACCTTCTTGGCCAGTTTGTCCCTTTCGGAGTCGCCGAAGCCTAACCCGGCTATTGATGGGCGAAGGCAGGGTTAACCCTGAACACGTCACCAGTCTGTCGCAGGGCCTCAATCACACACCCATTCACTTTCACTCCTAGGGGCAATTTAGAGTCACCAATTAACCTATGAAGCATGTTTTTGGTCGGTGAGAGGAAGCCGGAGTCTCCGGTGAAAACCCACGCATACACAGAAAAATACCCCAGATGGTGTTTCGGTTTCAGCCCCCTGCCGGAATATGAATTGGGGCCTTCTTGCTGTGAGTTAAGGGCGCTAACCACTCCACCACCGTGCAGCCTCCACAAAACTCCACCTTTTATTTTTTTCTTCTAAAATTCTCACTAATACTACATACGACATGTGAAATTAGAGATAAATGACTCAAAGTATATAAATGAATCAAAGTGAAATGACCTACAAGCTGTGGATGAAAAGCCACTATGTAATGTCTTTGTGTAACAATGTAAGGTTGGTGCTTCTGTGAGTTTGAATAGTTACCAAATAAGTTCCATTTTTAAAAAAAACTTTTTTATTTATACATACAATCTTGTAAATACAAATAGCAACGGTCACTAGAGGGCACTGTAGGCTTGGTATCAGTATTTAATAAAAGAAGCAGCGCCGCCGCTCTGTCTTACTCCAGCTTTGACAAATTTGTTCAGAGGATGAAGAATTGAACAGATCTAGTGATCTGAAGTACTATAAAGAGTTGAGTTAACTTGCAAGCATATTCTTTATGCTATCTATGACTGTTTGTTAGAAGAAGTTTGTCTGACACTCATGTATTCTTTATTCTGAGTTGATTCCCAAACTTGACTGGAACAGACGGATGTCCTGACGTGCAGATCAACGTGATAAAACTCCGTCTAAAATGAACGTAAACTTATGTGAAGATTCTGTGAATGGCATTTTATTGAATTAAAGGCAGAATATGGTATTTATTTGTAGTTTTTGGACAAAAGCAATCTTTTATTTGAATAAATAAAGCGGAAGGTGAATGTTGATTCCACGGCTGCAGCGCAAATCAAAAGATCCGCTGAGGTGGGCGGAGCCAAACTGAGATGTCTGCTGTCAGAAATCAAACGACGAGGAAACCGGTCGTTATTTTATTCAGGGATGGGGATCGGCATTTATTTTTCTACAATAACGAGCACCGCTGTTGTCTAAAAATTGCAGAAACTCCGCGGTTCACTGTAAAAGTGCCACAGGAGGCGAGCAATTCAGAGAGGACAGACACGCCCCCAGGTGTTCAGCTGGTCAGAACGCCTAAAATCCAGTTGAATTAAAAAAAACCCTTATTATTTTTCACAAATACAATAAATAAATGTATGAAAGAAGAAAAAAAAAAACAGAATTCCAGGAAAAATGTCAAATCGACAGCAGTGTTCTCAGGAGAGGAATTCTTATCTTTGGGATCCCCGTAAGCCACACAGGCAGACTGAAGCTGTGAGGTCTGTGATGTAACTCCACCAACAGAAATTCTTTATATTTGTGGCCAAAATAAATTTTGTAATTTCAACTTTTTTTTTTTTTTTTTTTGCATTTTCAGTCAAAAACATGTTGATTAGTTTATTGACAAAATTTGTTCTTGCTGTTTTTATGAAATTACACCTAAAACTTTCATTCTATGTTGTAAAAAAAGTTTTTTAAATGCAGTATTTTTGGGGTTTCCACAGTAAAATGAATTTTCAAATTGAAACTAAAAAGATACATTTAAAAGTAGACAAAAACTATGTTTTTTGCCTGAAGGATTATTGCTTATCCACTCGTTTCATATCCTCTTTCTTTCTTTCTTTCTTTCTTTCTTTCTTTCTTTCTTTCTTTCTTTCAGCATCCATTCTTGAAGATGGCTAAACCTCTTTCCAGCCTGACTCCTCTCATCCTGGCAGCCAAAGAAGCGATGAGGAGCAACCGTTAGATCTCATTCTAAGAACTGTTGGAAATTATTTTTCTATCTGGGCTTATTAAATTGTTATAGTGTGGATCCAAAGCCACAGACGGTCAGCATCTTCCTCTGGTCTGCATAGGATGACTATCAGCAATCAGTTTTTACAAAACAACACGTTGTACCAAAACTGTTCCTCTTAGATTTGTGATTCCAGATCGTTCAAAACTGCAGTAGAATTCTCCCTGCAGCCTCAGTTTGAACAACAATTGTAGAGATTTTTCCCTTTTTTTATGTTCACACGAAAAAATGAATTCAATTTGAACAACAATCATAAAAGTAATAGGTTTTTCTTAATATTTTGCTTAAAAAATCTTTTTTTTCTGAAAGGTGTACATTTTTGTGTTTTTGACCATGAAAAGCCAAAGTGTCCTTAGACTGCACTGTAAAACACTGCAGAAACCCAAAATCTGTTTTTTATTATATTAAATTTATGGTTTTTATTTTTCATTGTTAGACAATTCTCTATCTTCTCAGGCACTAAAACAAATTGTATTACATGAACTAATAACAAAGTGCATAAACTGCAGCTTTAGTTGGTCTTTATTAGGTCATTTTGAAATAGACTTGAGTATATTTGTTCTTCTGTGGCCTTGTGTTCTCAAAAACTGTCTGAAACTTTTTCAATTTAACCCGGAGGAAGATATTTTTTTTCATATATTGTATAATGTCCTATATTTTTAACAACTTTTTTCATTTGTATATCGTTGTTTAATGTTTATAACTAACAACAGAACTCAGTTCACTTTTTTTTTTTTTTTTTTTACAATTTTTTTTCTCATGTTTCCTTCAAGTTCAGATTTAGATTAGATCATATCTCTGCAGTTAAGCCATAAATGCTGTGGAACGTCATGAATTATTGGACATGTTTAGAGGAGTCACTTTTTTGTTTTGTTTTTTGTCTTATTATCCTAAAATCCGACCTGTTTGTCATAGAATAAAATCCTGACAGTATGAGCCTCAAATGAGATGGAATCTTGTGTTTTTAAGAAAGAAATCAACTTTTTTTTTATACATTTGGTTATTTACCTTGTTTCCTTTTTTTTTTTTAAATTTACATTTCTGGTTTGCAAAGCACAAATAAAAACTGAAATCAAAGTATATAAAAATAATAATTCATTAAATATATGATTTAGACATATGTACATGACAATATACATGTAAAAATATGCATGTATACAAGAAGGTAGTAAAATACTGTACAAGTGTGTACTATTATTTACCATAATTATAGTAAATTTATGTCATAACAAATGCACATGTTGGAATCAGTCTGTCAGTGGAATACATTCTTATCTAAATTATATTTTAAATACATTTTAGATAAGGCGTGGAGCTGGTGATATTTTAAATTATTAACCTTCAACTAAAATACGATATTTTATCCATGGCGTAGAAGTTGGGCGGTCAACTTCTGATCTGAAGATTGCCGGTTCCAGTCTTGCATCAAAGTGTCCTTGGGCGAGACTATTTTACCTCTGGTGGTTACAGGTTGGTCCCAGTGTACAAGCACATACCATTTAGCATATTAGAGTTTAGTTTGGACATCTACCTTCACCCAACAGGAGCTGGGATAGGCTCCAGCAACCGCAGAAGTGGATTTTGCCCGTTATGCTTTAGTTGCAACTGCCCTTTCGGGTGGATACGGGCTGTCAGAGGGCAAAAAAATCGGTAAACCTGTTTGGGGAATGTAGGTGGTCTGCAGGAAAGGGCAAAGTCAGAGGCCTCTCGATCAGTGGGGGACTTAGGGGGGGGGCCTCTGCAGCGGCTGCATTCATTATTATTGTTTTTTAACCACCCTTACTTTTAGCGTAAAACATCAAATAACTTCAGTCCGTACTGGTCGTTTAGACAGCATCAAGAATCCAAATGTTTTGACAAAAACTGAAATCAAATTTAAATGTTATAGTAATGTATTTTAAAAAATGTCTTTACTTGAAAAAAGAAACATTTTTAGAGCAAGTTTATTAATCACTTCCTATTAAAAAAGTGATTTAAAATCAGAATAAAAATTGGGCTGAATCCTGCAATGCTAACTTGACTGTATAATAGAACTGTTATACATTCAATTCAGTCCATTGCTGAAGATTCGGGGCATGTTTTTTTTTTTTTTTTTTTTTTAATGACAGAGTTAAATAATAATAAATTTTAGACACTTTTATCAAGTATTCACCTCGGAGCCCCAGAGTGTTTGGGTCCCTAGGCAATCGCAAACCTTTGCCTATTGGTAAATCCACACTGCTCTTGGTAAACTCATAGTAAGAAAATGTACATTTTTTTTCTATGGGCGTGCTGCGGGCAACAGGTCTTAGTAAACACTTTCACCGTATACAAGGATGAAGTAGGTGATTCAAATGGGTTTTTGCGTGCTTAGAAAATAAGAAATTGGACAATCAGAATGTAGTTTGTGTGAACATCTTGTTCTGGATGCAAAAGCATCACCCAAATGTCATAAGTGCATGCAACTCACATTACCCTACAACTACTGCATGACACACACACAAACATCGTTTGTTCAATTCTTTTCAGCATCCCTTGAGATGGCCGGATGAGCCTCCCAGACACACCTGCGCTCACCTGAGGACCCCTACGGGTTCATGTGACATTAAGAGTCTAATGATGTGATATCAGACAACTCAGTTATGTCAGCTTTCTTGGTGACGTGAATGACCTGTGAGGACGATCATTTACACGCTGCACAAGAAGGATACAACACAAAAGTATTAAGAAACTGGCTCAGTGCTGAACATGATTTGTAGAAAGTCAAGGAATAAAATATGGTGGATAACATGTGCACAAGCAGCACAGATGAACATTTTTTAGAATATTTTCTAATTCCCGTTGCTACACAACTCTGGAAAATCAATCAGTTTTTCAATTAAATCCAGCTCATACTTCCAAAAGTTCCTGTCTTTAGTCTTTAATGTACGGCGGCTTGCTTGACTGAGGTCATTTTAAGGCGCCATATAAATCAATAAAACTATTTGTTATTTCATCTCTATTACTTTAAGATGATACATTCTGTATTTTTTAAAAAGCAGGATTTATTGTCCAAATTGAAAGAATAATAAGGTCATATATTTGTTTTTTTTTTTTTTATATAAAATGACTAAAACAGAATTTTTTTTGTGTTAAAGTTGGACACAAGAGGGCGCTGTTGAGCTGCAAAGAGAAAGTTTCCACTGTGTTTTTATCTGTTTCCTTTGTACACCATAATGTTGATTAAAATTTTTCACTTTATTTAGTTGTAGAAACATTTTTGGGGAGTGAAACATGCATAATTTGATGCTTTCATCCCAAAAGAAGCCTCTAATTTATTTATTTTTTCACGTTTCAGGCAATTAAGTTTACGTATTTTACTGGATTAATCTGAAATAGACAGACTGAAAAACACTGACTAACTTAAAGAACATCATTCGCACGCCCTTATCACAATAAAGCATGAAAATTAGTGGATGAAAAATACTGAGTGGAAAGTTTTGTGTTTCTTTTGACTTGTTTTGTTTTTTTTTTCTTTTTTTGTAAATTACAAGCACAACTGTCAAATGTGAGTATAATTAGTCATAGGCCTATGACCAGAAAACAACAAAAAAGAAGAACTGAGAGCTGCTCCAACGATTTCACAGCTTTACTTGTTCTTTTTTTCTGTTGCAGATGTTGACTTTTGCCTTGTCATCCTTTTTTTTTTCTTTTGGAAGTTTTAACATTAAACCAAAAAAAAAAAAAATGTTAACAGACAGGGTTTTCAAACTAAAATCTGACATCATATTTTTGGAAGTATATATTTTTTGCAGAGTATGACTTAGGTGCATCTTATTGGTGATTTTTTTTGTTTTAACCAGCGGCGGAAATCTTTGTTGTTTTCCCACTGACAACCACTGGAGGGAACTGTGTGTGTGATGTATGTGTGTGTGTGTGTGTGTATATGAGTATTTATTATGGCCATCAACACAGAAGAAATGCCTTTCTGGGCTTGGCTTTTACATTTTTACTTAACCAGTATTTAACCAGGAATAAATAAAATAGAATAAAAGAAAATAAAAAAGAAAAAAAAGAAAAGATTAAAAAGTACTACAGGTTAGTGAGGTTATTCATAATTGTATCAAACTGTGGGAAACTTATTCGCTTTGAAAGTTAAACTGTCTTTTGTCAAAATGCAGTTTCTGTAAGTGCCTTGTGCAAAAAAGGCAAATTTCTTTTCCAAATTTAAAATTTCTTATCCTTTCGCCTTTCCCTTTTAGGAGTTGCCACAACGGATCAGCATCCTTTAAAAATCAAAAAGTTTTAAAAATATAATATATAAAATATAATTCATGATACATGAAGTTTCTATAAGTTTCGTTGACCTCTGACCTCTCCAGTTCAAAGATTGTTAATTTTGTTAAAAATGCTGCAGATTTTTCCTTTAGTTCAAAATGTGACAAGATTTCTTTAAATGTGTAAGTTGATTTTTCTTTAGTGTTAAATTATTGATAAACATGGAACAACAAAGTAAAAATTTGACATTTTCCACTGAAATGTAAGTAATGTGAGTGATCATCTGAAAATGTAACAATTACTGAGATTAATACTGAATATTGATATCTGTTTACTAGTTTGTTGTGATTGTTGATAATTATGGTGAGAAAGCAATGTCTTTACATTGTCATTAATAATGCACAACAAACTATAACTAAAAAAATGTGTTATTTCAAGCTGGTGGCCCTTTGTATGACTCAGTAATAGCTCTCAGTTTGGTGATCCCTGTTCTACTCTAACACAAGCAGGGGTCCTTTAAGTGAGGCCCGCCTCAAATCATAACCAGCTTGAAAAAAAAAAAGTTTGGTTTGTTGCTCCTGGCGACCTCTTTTTCACATGACGTCACACTTAAAGGCCTCGTGCAGTGGCAAATTTTTTTTTTAAATTTAGAAAGTCAATGGGTCTTAGAAAACGAATCTGATAAAAATATTCACTTAAAATGATCCAGGGCGATTTTATTGATCATTTTATGGTCCTGCACAGCTTTAAATTTGGGTGATAGGAGGTGATGGGCGGGGGCTGCGCGTGACGTCACCTCAGGGATCCCAGAGTGTAAACAACAATGGCGGACGGTCTGGGAAGCGACGTAGATCACGATTTAGATGGTATTTCTTTGGATGAAAGTGATGACCCTTCATCAAACAGGGAAATTTTAACTACACAGGGTTCAGAGGGTGTACAGCCCTACCAATTTGAGCCGGAGGTTTCCTCATCTGAGGATACCGGGGCTTCGGATGACGATAGGGAAAGTTCACACAGCGTTAGCGGGGATCAAGCCGAAACCGAATGGAGGCTGCAGGATTTGTCATGGTATGTATTTTGTGTTGCTTTGGAGAGACCTTTGGCCTAAAATGTTTTATTTTGTTGTAATGAAATCTTAAATTAAGCATATGTGTGTTGATGAAGCTTCTTTTGAAATACGATTGTTTGTACAACCAGATATTTTAATAAAACATGTTCACAAATGTAGACATTTACAGTGTACCCACGAGCGTCATACAGTGCTAACTGGATAGAACAAAATGTAATTTTAGTCAAATTACTGCAGTCAGTTTTTTTTTTTTTTAGAATATATGCAGGTAAAATCCCAGAGGATAAAATCTTTTGAAACTCTCTCTCTCTATATATATATGTATATATATATATGTATATATGTATATATATATATATATATAGATAGATAGATAGATAGATAGATAGATAGATAGATAGATAGATAGATAGATAGATAGATAGATAGATAGATAGATAGATAGATAGATAGATAGATAGATATAGGCATTGTGCCTGTTTTTCAAACCTTTTTGCATCCTCGTCCGACACACGAACCTCTTCCATGCCTCCCTCTCCTTCATTTTCATGGGAAATTCGTGAAGGGAGACCCCCTTCTTCGGCACATTAGAGCACCCCCCCCAAACACAATCCTATTTCACATGTTATCCGAAGTCTATCACGGAAGTCCGAATTCTATCATGCGAAGTAAGTCAGTAAGCCCAGAAAGTCAGCACAACAATAGGGGATCTAGCTGTGTGTTCCTGCCATGACGTCACACGACCTATGACCTACTTATCGGAGGCTGCAGAAAATCTGAGCGACCGCGCTATTTTTAAACGCTTGTAGAGAGTGCACGGGGCCGCAGATGACAAAATAATTATACGGGGTTCATTTTGTGACATAAATACTAATTGTTATGCAGTTTTTAGAAAATCATGATTTTCACCGCACGAGGCCTTTAACGGCGAGTGACTTCCAATAATATGTAATATGTCTATGATTTAAAACGGCAAAGGTGACCGCTGAACACTGTTTAAAGCAGTTTTACGCAAATAATAAAAGGTAACTTAACCAATTGTTACCAAAATTTGTACAATATTTATTTTATGAATGTTTTACCTGGTTGCATTCGTTTTCCCCTTTTTATAGATTACATTATGAGTTGTGGATTATTTCTCTCTGATAACCTTTTCATAGTTAGACAAAGGTTACAGGTACTTCATTGAAAGCTGCTTGTTTGATTATGAAGGTAATTAAGATTTCCTTCTAATTTATGCTAATGCTAACGCTAGCTTTTCATTAAGACGTGGAGCTGCATATGATCGTTTTTGTCCAGTATATTTCCGTGTTCACAAAATCACTAAAAACAGAGCTAAAATAAGACAATTTCAGCCTGTCTTACAATAAAGAAAAACTAAAAGCTGTTGTGTTATTTTGCGACGTAGCTCCCCTTTACTGTTGCTCATAACAGTGTCTGATCCCTACGGGACAATTAAGATACACTAAGATAAAAAATAATTTGTAACCGGCAAAAAGAAATTATTCTTTGGCCGTAATTTTCTAAATGCATACGACCAAAGTTAAACTTTTGTCTTGGCCGCTCTTATTTTGAAAGCTAAAAATGCCACTTGGTACATATTCCTGTTTTTACATTTTACACCTTAAAATATTGCGAAAAACAAGAAATATTTGAATTTTTGTACTAGCTATTACTCTCCAAATATGTGACAAATTAACAACAACAACAGTCACAGTAGTCTGTTTAAAAAAAAAAAAAAAAAAACTACAATCAATAACAATTCTGGCAAGCAGTTGCATAAAGATACATGAGAAAATACGTTTTATTTTTAAAAGAAAGCGTGTATTCGCACGTAATTTTGAAAATCTTTTTTCTACCCCGGGCTCAAAGTCAGAACTTTCCATGGCCTTTTTTTTTTCTTCCGTGGCCCTAATCCTCTTCCGTAATTTAGCCCCCCAAAATGTCATCTAAAATGGTCTGAACTGGCTTCATTTAGATCATACCGCTCCATTCTGTTAAGCAAAGAGAAAAACATTTTTGTCCAGGGGATGAAGAAAGCAGTTTTTAAGCAGTGATATAGAAGATTTGGGCAATGTGACTAGAGTTTTTTTTTTTTTTAGAATTATTATTTTTAGATGTGCAGGTTTGTTTCTCAAGGCTGCGTGTCAGTTTTGTAAACACAATTTAATCTTCTGGGTTGACAGTTATTACATTTAAAAATTTCAGATAATTTCTCTTGCGATTAATCACCAATATTTGCGATTAATTTCTTCCCACATTTGCGATTAATTAGTTAATTTCATTTTTAATGACTGGTAATAGATTCAATTATTTCATATGTAATTAGGAATTTAAATGAATCGTTTTTACAGAAAAGAGAAACTTGTTATATTCTCTGTCTGACAGACATTGTCTTAAAGGAGCTGAAGTTTTGTACCCAGAAATCAACAGTTTCTGATTATTTGTCTGCAAATGATCGCCTCTGTCAGCAGGAAACAAAAGCTTTTTCATGAACTAGACCGTCCCTGTCATTCATCCGGTAGTAATTCCGGATCAAGCTGAGCCTTCTTGAAAGCTTGAAGGCGACACTCTCTTTGGTTTCTTTTGTTTTACAAGAATGTACCACGTTTAAACCTTAATTGGACACGATCCAGAAACCTTTACAGTCAGATCCTCAATGAATATGTAAAATTAATAACACTGCCAGTCACTTGTATGTGATGGACTCCTTCAAACTGTATCTATGTCTTAAAGCTAGTTATAGACTTGTTTCCTTCTATTATTAAAGCATTTCTTCACTCATCCATTGTTTTTTATACTTTCTTCAGCTCTTCAGCAGGTTTCTGAGTTGGACTTGTTGGACTGCTGGAGACATGTGGGAGAAAACACACACACAGACAGAAGATACAGACTTTAATCCTGGGATTTGCAACTAAAGCGACTAAAGTTGTCACTAAGTTATGCTGCTTGAGACAAACTTTGACAGTTATGAGGATACTCCCTTTCTAATTTAGTACATTTGAAAAAAAAATTGGAAGCTTCAACGAGTCACAGCCTGTTTCAGGCTAAAGGAAAAAAAAATCTTCAACAGGATATTGTTACATTTTTGTCACACCATGCCGCTGGCGATGATGCACTGAATAAACACTTGAGTTGGTTTTCTGCATGGTGCGCTGTCTGCAGCTGAAGGAGACCATCCTCTCATTAATCAAAATCATAAAATCAGTTTCCAGAAAATAATTTTAGTTTAGTTGCTTTTCTATGGAGAGACAAAATGCAATTTACACATGCACAAATCAAAATTACAACAGCCTGACACTAATTATTCAAAAATATATTTTTAAAATACGCACGGATCACCTCTTACACACGCACACAGCCGAAGTTACGCACAAATCTACCGTGAGACTCTTTTCACGTCTCACAAATTCGTCCGTGAGGGATGCGTTCAAGTATTACCAGAATGCTCGTACACCATAGTTTTCTTGTGAGCCGTTTTAAACTTTGATTGTGAATAACATCCGGTAAAACTAGACATTTTCCCACTTTCTTAAAAATATATACCCAATAATTAATATAAAAAGTCTAAATATGCGCTTTTAAAGGACTTATACTTTTAAAAATAAGAATATTTCTAGAAAAGAGGCGTTTTGAGCTGCAGCGGATTATGAATTATGCACGCACAAATCCAAAGTTATGCACAAATCAAGAATTATGCATGCACCAAACATATATACGCACGCACAGATCCTAATTTACACACAAATCAAGAATTATGCACGCATAAATCATAGTGAGTCTATTTTCTCTCCATACTTTTCACTTGCGTGCGCATCCACGGAGCGCATGACTGTGCAGAAGTGGTTTCGCCCTGCTGCCTCACTCAAACTGTCAAGCCATCCCTTTAAAAAGCTGACATAATATTTGTGTCTGATTTTTTTATTCATTACACACTAGTGATAACAAACTTACATCTCCAATTGAGGCAAAAACCTCAACACAACAGACTGAACAGGCCCTGGAAAAATCTTGGAATTCACTATGGAGGAGAGTAGTAGCCTATTTCATTCCATTACTATGACAATTGAGCTTCAACTCCTAAGGAATTTTCAGAAAAAATTCAAAACAACCATTAAAGTTTCAGTTTAATCCACGTTTACCTTTCAAATTGCACATGGCGTGATGATCCACCAAAGTTTCATTTGATCCTCTGGAATTTTCCAAATCACGCACGGCATGCTGATCGGCGGGGTCTCCGCTGACAGCGTCAAACCACGGGATGGGAGGGTGAATTTGGAATGCTGGAGGGCAAAAAAATAAAATAAAACTTCAAAAGAGAAGTTTATTTTCACCAGTAAAAATAATATATAATTAAAATTTTACTGCCTCTTGCTTGAGAAAGCAGTGAAGTTTATGTTTACATAATGAAATCAATGAGGAAAAAACTTTAGTTGGAATTAAAGAAAGACTGAAAAAAGCAAAGTGAAGTGGTATCTAAGGCAAAAAATTGAAACAAATTCAGGCGTTTGATTTGTAAAACTACTATCTAGCAGTAAATTTTGTTTGACCTATTGTAAAAATAAATAACTAAACGGTAATCTGACACAAAAATCCACAAAATAGCAGTGGATCATATGGATTTTAGTAATTAAGAAAGAATTGAACTGAAGTAAGTTTAAAGAGGATTGGCAAATTATACAATAAAGATATGTGATTTCAAAAACTCATTTAAAATTTTAATTTTTAAACTCACTTGTGATTTTCACAGTTAGTATCGCTGTTAAGCTTTTGCTTGCAATTATCTGTGCAGGACACCATCATCGCACCCTCCCATCTTTTGTTGGTTCTTGCCAACAGAGTTAGACAATATCCAAATAAATGCATTTGCATTTTTTCTGACACTAAACTATTTTTTTTGTGCTTCAGGGCACTATAAATTCTTCATATGAATCATGACAGTCTTTTTGTCATATTTTGGTCGTCCCGGTTTTGGTTTGAGAACATTTTCAACAGACAAACAGATTGGAATTTTACTTGGCAGCAGTGTGCTGCTTTACCTGTATTTGTTGGGTGACAGTCAAGAATGGGGTAAGAAGTTAGTCAATAAGACACGTATTCATAAAGACAAAATTAAACACAGAAAAAGACTTGGTGTACAATTTACAATACATCCAACAATTGATTAAACTAAGAAAATTCAAATTTTTGGAGATTTAGATGTTTTTAAAACCTTTGATAATTCATTCATTCATTTTCCTTAACTGCTTTGTCCCTTTCAGGGTCGCGGGTGCCAGGGCCAATCCCGGCTGCTGATGGGCGAAGGCAGGGTTTACCCTGTACAGTTCGCTAGTCTGTCGCAGGGCCACATTTGCACACACAGTCACTTACACATTCATACCTAGGGGCAATTTAGAGTAACCAATGAACCTATGAAGCATGTTTTTGGACAGTGGGAGGAAGCTGGAGTACCCGGTGAGGACCCATGCATGCACGGGGAGGACATGCAAACTCCACACAGAAAGGTCCCAGTTGGTGTTTCTAATCCCCCAGCCAGGATTTGAACCAGGGCCTTCTTGCTGTGAGGCAAGAGTGCTAACCACTGCGCCACCGTGCAGCCCCCTTTGATAAAATAAAAAAAAAAAATAAAAAAAAGAAAAAAGCACCTTATCTACCCACCACTTAAAATTGGATCCACACATTTTCAATATGGTCTTACTGTATTTCTTAAGAATTCATTATTAACTAATTTTACATTATTTAATTACAGCAAGAAGTAATTGAATGAAATTAATAGACAAGTTACTTTTGCTTTGAAAATTAGCTCAACTTTTTCCCGCCAAAGATTTCATGGAAGTAAACAGGAAAAGCCCTTCTACCGCCCCCAGTGGAGAGATGATGAACTACAGGGAAGACCGCATGGAACAAGCTATCCGTAATGCTGATGCTGATGAGATAAGGGTCTCAGAAATGCCCGTATAAAATATGACGCAAATTTGATTTGTCTTTGTATTAAATAGACTTTTCTTTATTTTACAGATGAAATTTGTCCCGTTAACTCGTTGTCAAAAACACATGATGGGGTTACATCAAGTTCGAAACATTGATTGCTCAAATGCATGTGTATTAAGGTTTATTTTTTAAACTAACATAAAAAAGAACTTTTAGAATTTTATTGATCCTGTAACAAGAAACTTATCTTGATAGCCAAAGCTCTGTTGAAAATTGAATAAAGCAGATCAAAATGTTGTGTACAGTGGCCGAGACGGCTCACATGATTGCAAAAGCCACAACACAATGGCAAAAGCCGAAGCACGACGGCAAAAGCCGAAGCACACCGACGAAAGCCAAAACACAACGGCAAAAGCCACAGCACTCCAGCAAAAGCCAACACACAACGGAAATGAATCAGAACGGAAGTGAATAATGGACTTTTTTTTCTTAACCTTTCATTCAGTTTCAAGCTATTGGCGATTCTTGAGAGATACGTGATTTTGGTAAGGGATAGGTGAGGGTGGACGTTCGGTGTTGCCGCTTTTATTTCTTCTTTCAAAGCCTTCACGGAGAGCTTTCGGGGGAGAAAAAAAGGAGGGCGGAGGAGGGAAAACGGGATCTGGTTTTTTATCTGCCATTCTTTCTTTTTTACCTATTTTTTATTACTTTTAAATACCTTCCACGTTATCGTCAGTGTAAACCCTAATACTGGGGTTCTATATATTGAGTTTAAACGTTTAGATACGCAAGCTGTGTGGTAGCCTAATGGGTAGCACACTTGGTTAATGCCCCTAAGGGTGGGTGTTTGAGGCTTGCGGGAGTCATTTATTATTATATATATTTTTTTTTCTGTAAAAAAAAAAAAAAAAAGTATCATACTGTTCTTACGTACATTTTGAGAATCAAAATAAATAAATACTTCTTGCAACATAATTCCAGGTAGTTTAGTCATTTTTGTTGCATGGGGTGCATGGCGAAAAGGGAATTTTGGCGCCGCGTGCCACAACCCCACCATCCTGAACTGAAACGACGTAAAAAACCAGATCCCGTTTTCCCGACACCGAACGTCCACCCTCACCTATCCCTTACCAAAATCACGTATCTCTCAAGAATCGCCAATAGCTTGAAACTGAATGAAAGGTTAAGAAAAAAAAGTCCATTATTCACTTCCGTTCTGATTCATTTCCGTTGTGTGTTGGCTTTTGCTGGAGTGCTGTGGCTTTTGCCGTTGTGTTTTGGCTTTCGTCGGTGTGCTTCGGCTTTTGCCATCGTGCTTCGGCTTTTGCCGTCGTGCTTCGGCTTTTGCCGTCGTGTTTCAGCTTTTGCCGTCGTTTTTCGGCTTTTGCCGTCGTGCTTCGGCTTTTGCCGTCGTGTTTCGGCTTTCGCCGTTGTGCTTCGGCTTTTGCCGTCGTGTTTCGGCGTTTGCCGTCGTGTTTCGGCTTTTGCCGTCGTGCTTCGGCTTTTGCCGTCGTGTTTCGGCTTTCGCCGTTGTGCTTCGGCTTTTGCCGTCGTGTTTCGGCGTTTGTCTTCGTGTTTCGGCTTTTGTCGTTGTGTTTTGGCTTTTGCCGTTGTGTTGTGGCTTTTGCAATCATGTGTATGTGAGCCGTCTCGGCCACCGTAGTTGTGAGCTCCGGCTGTATTTTGTAGTTGCCGGGCAATAGAAGCTGATCATGTAAACAACGCATCAGCAGACCTAGATTCATTGGAAAGCAGGCCAAAAAGGAGTTGCAGACAAAAAAAAAAAAACAAAAAAAAAAAACTCCATGTCTGTCATAATTGGTTGATAATAAGAGGATAACAAAACAAAAGCTGACTCGGAGCTAAAGCAGTCTAACTGGCAGTTGGAAAAACAAAGCTAATAAAAGTAAATAAAAATAAAGTAAGTAGGGTCAGAATACTCAACTTTCTTTCTTTTTCTGAGTTTTCTTCTTTGTTTTTCTTTTAACTATTGCTACGGTTATCTCCCAGTTAGCCTACTTTAGGTCAGAGTTAGCATAGCTGTCTGTTATTGTCTGATTGCTGAAAGCAATCAGAGTATGTTATCCTAATTCTTTATTATATTTTATTATTATTATTATTATTATTATTATTCTTATTATTGTCTGATTGCTGAAAGCAATCAGAGTATGTTATCCTAATTCTTTATTATATTTTATTATTATTATTGTCTGATTGCTGAAAGCAATCAGAGTATGTTATCCTACTACTTTATTATTCTTACTTTTTATTATATTTTCTTATTCCGTCAAAAGTTTGTCCCGCATCTCCTCCTACAGTTTTATAGTTAGAAAGTTGAAACTTACACAGTTTGTAGTGCTTGGTGGTGTGAGGTGCGCTATTATTCAGTTTTTGATTGGAGTTATGGTTGATTTTATTATTATTTTTATGAAATATTTTTCCCATTGACTTTGCATTGTAAGCACCTAAAAATGCTCATATCTTCAAAAATACTAAAGATAATTTCATGAAACTTTACAATATTGTAGCCTATAGTAAACTACACGTTCTATTACATTTCTAGCTCAATGGTACTCTATAGCGCCACCAGGTGGTCGTTTAAGTGCAAAATTAGTTTTTGGCCTCTATCTCGAATACCGTAAGTCAGAAATTATGCTTTCTTTTTCTGTGGTTCCTTGGATGCAACTGAACGTTTTTCAAATGGGACCATAGACTTCCGTCTAACTAGATTTTTCGCAATTTGCGATTTTTCATAAAACACGTTTTTGGCTCCCTATTCAACATAGTTTAACTAAACTCCACAAAAAGTGGTACATACCCTATTTAGACTACCCCGAATTCAATGGTACCACTCAATCCGCGAAATTTCTTACCGTTTTTGAAATAATCGTAATGTAAATGAGGTGGGTGTGGTCACTGATTTTTAACATGCTCTAAATCCTACAGATAGTCAAATTCACAAGTTTTGAAAATATAACTTTATCCTACAGTGATGAAGAAGTATAAATTTGTGAAAAATATTCCAAAGGTGGCGCTATAATTTAGGAAATGGTGTTTAAGCCTCTATCTCAAAAACTACTCAACCTAGCTGCATAAAAATAAGCACATATGTTGTCAGAGGGAACCTGTATAACATACTAGAAATAGGGCTCTGCTGCGCCACCTAGTGGTGACTTATGAATGATAAGCTAAAATTGGAAATGGTGTTTTATCTTCCAAATATTTGTAGATATGAACATGCAACCACTTGTAGTTTGTTAGGCTGTCCATAAAGATGTTTGGCCCAAGATTTCGTACCATTTGGAGTCACGGTTGATTTATATGATTTTTAAAAATGTTTGCTTCCCTATTCAAAATACATAAGACCTATTAAAAAACCCTATTATCTTGAAAAGTAGTTGATCAACTGGAATGAAACTTTGTAGTATATACTTCAGACAATCTTTAAATGCTCATCAATTTTGGCTCTATTGCGCACCAGGTGGTCAGTTGGATTACTAAACTGGATAGGCCTTATTCTCCGTTAGCATTTGTCCCAAGCACTACCTTTAACACCTTTATGATTCATTTGATAGTAATATAATAGCTTATATTCATCAGCGATCTCTATTGTGTAAGACTTTTTCGCAATTTACGATTTTTCGCAAAACATGTTTTTGACTCCCTGTGTCACGTACTTTGACAAATCTTTACAGTTTTCTGCTCATACATTATTTGGACTACCCCAAATCCAATGGTAATATCCGTTTTGCGTAGTTCCGTATGGTTTTTGCATGACACGTTATGCAAATAAGATAGAATGAGATTGTAATGTTTGCAACGCTGCAGCTCCTTGAAAGTTTCACATAACTTCACCAAACTTCAAAAACTTCTTACAGTGTAGATAAGTAACGCAACACTTTCACAACGGTGCTCCCGTAGGTGGCGCTACAGCAATTCCTGTCGTTTCTCTAAATCTCCAAAAGTACTTGACCTACGCGGACGAAACTTGGCGTGCGCGTCGAACGAGGAGTTCTTTAACATGCCTGAGGCTGTGCAGTGTTTTAGATCGGTATTGCTTTCAGCAATCAGACGCAATTCTTCAGGGTTGCAAATCTAGTTATTTTATTGTGTCTGATTGCTGAAAGCAATCAGAGTATGTTGTTGTACAACTTTATTATAGTTTATTGTCTGATTTGCTGAAAGCAATCAGAGTATGTTGTTGTACAACTTTATTATAGTTTATTATTTTATTATTATTATATTATTCCGCCGGATTTTTGACGGGCTTCTCCTCGTAGTCTAAAGCAGCTATAAAGATGGGATCAAAAGTACTTTGTAAAGCTCCATTATAAGATTTGTGCTATTACTTATGGTACTAAAGCTTCAATGGGTGATTTATGATTAATATTTTTCTGACTAAAATTTCCCATTGAAAATTGCATTGACCAAGAAATTTCCAGCATGCTTTTGAAAAGCTTCCCAAAACCTTGAGTGAGATGGGTGTCTGTACTTATGGTACTTCCCAAAACGTCATAATAGTGCTGTAGTACTATGAAATATATGAAAGACTTACTTAAAGTCTTCTAAACTTTAAATGAATCTATGAGAATTTAAAGTTGTTTGAACTTTAAAATAAATGTTAAAAGTATTAAGAAACAAAGCACTTAAACTCTGCTCAAAAGAAATCAGTCAAAAGCTTTCAGTAAGGTTAAGATACTTCTTAAGAGTTCCAAGATCTGTTTCCAACATTCTCAAAGTAACTTAAATAAGATTTAAGCTTTGAAAAGATATTTGAAGTCAAGAGTCAGACCTCCTGATTGCTCATGAGTTCCACCTGTTGTACATGACTACAAAGAAGCTTGGTCTCTGCAGATGAACAATTTCATTCTCAACCTTAAGAATTTGCATTTAAAGACTTCAGGTTTCTGTGAACAGTGTTAATGCAGCAAAGCTAAGTTCTCTGAAACTACAGGAGATAAAGAAAAAAATAAACGCTCTAATGTCTTGATCACTGAAATTTGTTTTTTTTAAAATATAAAGTTTAAGATCTTTGGCGTCATCTAGTGGTGGTCTGATAAAAGTTTTAAGAGACGATTTCTCTAGATCTGTGGAAACATCTTCAAAGTAGGTGTTTTTGGCTTTTGATAGCAACAGCTTTAAAAATGTTTACTACTAGATGTTTGTTTGTAAATGAAACATACTAAAAGTGTTAAAACAATTACAGCTAATAAAAGCTATTTAAAAGACCTAATGAAAGAGACCCAAAAATTTCCCAGATGCAACATGGCCTCTGGAAACCTTAAGTGTGGTGTCTGTTTGTACTAATAGGTTTTTCCCATGAGGTTGCAATTGGTATGGACACATGTGCAAACATGTGCTGCGGGTGAGGCTGGCCCCATGCGGGAGAGGCTGGCCCCATGCGGGAGAGGCCTCCATGTTGTAAAAAGTAAAATAGGAATTGTGTAAAAGAAACCAACAATAGCTTGCAAATACGAATGAATGTGAAACACATAAATTGATAGGTTATTTAGGAAACAGTTTGTTGACTGTGTCTAACTGTTTCAAGTCATATTGAAAGCTTTTCAAAACCTATATGAAAGTCCAAAGGAAAATGACCTAGAAAATCCCCTTCTTGCCTCAAAATGGTTATCTGAAAAACGCTGAGTCAAGAGTCAGACCTGCTGTTCAGTGAAAACAAAGAAGCTTGGTCACTGCTGAATAAACAATTTCATTCTCAACCTTTAAGAATTTGTAAAGACTTTAGGTTCCTGTGAACAGTGTTAATGCAGCAAAGCGAATTTCTCTGAAACTACAGGAGAGAAAAGAAAAAAAACACTCTAATGTCTTGAAAACTGAATTTGTTTTTTTATAAAATATAAAGTTTTAAATCTTTGGCGTCATCTAGTGGTGGTCTGATGAAAGTTTAAGAGACGATTTCTCTAGATCTGTGGAAACTGACATGTGTGTACATATTTAAAGTAGGTATTTTTGGCTTTTGATAGCAACAGCTTTAAACATGTTTCACTAGATGTTTGTTTGTAAATGAAACATCCTGAAAGTGTTAAAGTAATAGAAAAAAATAAACACAGCTAGTAAAAGCTATTTAAAAGTCCTAATGAAAGAGACCAAAAAATTTCCCAGCATGCCTCAATAATTGGCCTCTCACAACCTTAAGTGTGGTGTCTGTTTGTACTGATGGGGTTTCTCCCATGAGGCTGTTCTTGGTATGGTCACATGTTCAAGCATATGTTGCAGGTGAGACTCCCTGCAGGTGAGAGTCACTTACTGCATGCAGCAGTCCCTGCAGGTGAAGGTTGCTTACTTCACATAGCAGTCCCTGCAGATGAGACTTGCTTAATGCATGTAGCAGTCCCTCAGGTGAGACTTGCTTACTGCATGGGAAAGCTCCTGTAGGTTAGATTGGCCTACTGCATGTAAGAATTCATACTGGTGAAACTTACGTACTACATGTGCAATTTCCATGTTGGAAAAAATTACATAGGGAATTGAGTAAGAAAAACTAATGACGGCTTGTAAATGTGAAAGAGCTTAAAACACAAAATTGAAAAACTCCAAGTCAAGAGTCAAACCTGCTGTTCAGTGACAACAAAGAAGCTTGGTCTCTGCTGAATAAATAATTTCATTCTCAACTTTTTAAGAAAAGTTTTTTTGTGTCAAAAGCTTTCATTAAGGTTAAGACAGTTCTTAAGATTTCCAAGACCTGTTTCCAACGTTCTTAAAAAAAAAAAAAAAAACACTTTTTTTTGTATAAAATGTAAGTTTAAAATCTTTGGCGCCATCTAGTGGTGGTCTGATGAAAGTTTGAAAGGCAATTTCTCCAGATCTGGGGAAACTGACATATGCGTACATATATAAAGTGGGTATTTTTGGCTTTTGATAGTAACAGCTTTAAAATTGCTTTAATACAGTATTGCTTTCAGCAATCAGACGCAATTTCTTTATAGGAATTGCAAATCTAGTTATTATTATTATTATTATTATTATTCCGCCGGATTTTTGACGGGCTTCTCCTCGTAGTCTAAAGCAGCTATAAAGATGGAATCAAAAGTACTTTATAAAGCTCCATTATAAGATTTGTGCTATTACTTATGGTACCAAAAGCTTCAATGAGTGATTTATGATTAATATTTTTCTGACTAAAATTTCCCATTGAAAATGCATTGACCAAGAATTTTCCCAGCATGCCACAAAAAGCTTCTCAAAACCTTGAGTGAGATGGGTGTCTGTACTTATGGTACTTCCCAAAAGGTCATAATAGTACTGTAGTACTATGAAGTTTATGTAAAGACTTCCTTGGAGTTTTCTAAACATATGAGATTTTTGAAGGTTTATTAAAACTTTGAAATGAAATGTCAAAGGTGATTAAAAACAAAACACCTAAACTCTACTCTACAGAAATGTTTCAAAAGTTTTAAGAAGGTTAAGATACTTCTTCAGAGTTCCCAGACCTGTTTCCAACATTCTTAAAGTAAAATAACAACATTTAAAGCTTTAAAAAGGTATTGGCTTCTCAAAACCTTTAGTGTGGTGTCTGTTTGTAAATCCCAAGAGCCTCTAAATGGTACAGAAATATTTGAAAAATATACTCAAGCTTACAGAAGTTTTGTTAACTTCTATAAAAGCTTAAACATTGTGAAAGAAACTTAAAAAAGTAAAACTTCAACTTTAAAACAATAGCTGATACTGCAAATAATGGAAGTGGATCTAAAGCTTTAAACCTTATAAGATAACATTTGGAAGTGCTTGGAACCGTTTCCTGTAAGCAATTAACTAACCCAAATAACATTTAAAGCTTAAAATAGTAAGTATAAGTCCAAAATACTAACACCAACAAACTTCACATCATTCCTCAGTATGGTTTCTGAAACACCCTGAGTGAAGGGCCAAGAGTTAGACCTCCTGATTGCTCATGAGTTCCACCTGTTGTACATGACAACAAAGAAGCTCGGTCTCTGCAGATGAAACAATTTCATTCTCAACCTTTAAGAATTTGCATTTAAAGACTTTAGGTTTCTGTGAACAGTGTTAATGCAGCAAAGCTAAGTTCTCTGAAACTACAGGAGATAAAAGAAAAAATAAACGCTCTAATGTCTTGATCACTGAATTTTTTTTTATCAAATATAAAGGTTTAAATATTTGGCGTCATCTAGTGGTGGTCTGATAAAAGTTTAAGAGACGATTTCTCTAGATCTGTGGAAACATCTTCAAAGTAGGTATTTTTGGCTTTTGATAGCAACAGCTTTAAAAATGTTTCACTAGATGTTTGTTTGTAAATGAAACATACTGAAAGTGTTAAAACAATTACAGCTAATGAAAGCTATTTAAAAGACCTAATGAAAGAGACCCAAAAATTTCCCATGATGCAACATGGTGTCTGAAAACCTTAAGTGTGGTGTCTGTTTGTACTCATGGGGTTTCTCCCATGAGGCTGTTCTTGGTATGGACCCATGCGCAAACATGTGTTACAGTTGAGGCCCCCTGCAGGCAGGTGAGGCCCCCTGCAGGCAGGTGAGGCCCCCTGCAGGCAGGTGAGGCCCCCTGCAGGCAGGTGAGGCCCCCTGCAGGCAGGTGAGGCCCCCTGCAGGCAGGTGAGGCCCCCTGCAGGCAGGTGAGGCCCCCTGCAGGCAGGTGAGGTCCCCTGCAGTCAGTCTCAATTGCTTCAAAATGGTTATCTGAATAGCGCTGAGTCAAGAGTCAGACCTGCTGTTCAGTGAAAACAAAGAAGCTTGGTCTCATCTAATGAAACAATTTCCTCCTCAACCTTTAAGAATTTGCATTTAAAGACTTTAGGTTTCTGTGAACAGAGTGAATGCAGCAAAGCTAAGTTCTCTGAAACAACAGGAGATAAAGAAAAAAAAACACTAAAGTCTTGAATTTGTTTTTTATAAAATGTAAAGTTTAAAATCTTTGGTGTCATCTAGTGGTGGTCTGATGAAAGTTTGAAAGGCGATTTCTCCAGATCTGGGGAAACTGACAAATGTGCACATCTATAAAGTGGGTATTTTTGGCTTTTGATAGTAACAGCTTTAAAATTGCTTGAATATGGTATTGCTTTCAGCAATCAGACGCAATTTCTTTATAGGAATTGCAAATCTAGTTCTTATTATTATTATATTTTATTCCGTCCCTTTTTTTAGACCGCTTCTACTCCTACAGTTTTAAAGATATCAAAATGCTTTCAATGGTAGTTTGTAAAGCTCAATTGGTAGAACAGTGCTATTACTTTTGGTATGGTTCAGAATTATGAATGATTTTATATTAATATTTTTATGAGTTTTTTTTTTAATGGAAAGTCAATGGGAGCCACTTTAGAAAGCTTATAGTTCAAAAAGTATTAAAGATATTTGTACGATACTTACTGATATATAAGTTCATGAGATTCTCTACATGTTAGAAGAATTTTGGCTCAATTGCGCCACCAGGTGGTCAGTAGTAGTACAAAACGCGTTTTGGGCTAGCATTCGTACGCCGTGTGACGAAAAATTTTTCTGTCTTTTCTCATATGTTCCTTAGATGCTAGAAAAAGTTTTTTGCCTCAAGGACCGCCCACTTCCGTCTACTTAGATTTTTCGCAATTTTCGATTTTTCGTAAAACACGTTTTTGGCTCCCTATTCAACATAGTTTAACCAAATGTTACGAAATTTGGTACATAGACTATTTGGACTACCCCGAATCCAATGGTACCACTCACTTTGCAAAATTCCTTACCGTTTTCGAAATAATCATAATGCTAATGAGGTGGGTGTGGTCCTAGATTTTAACATGCTGTAAATCCTGCAAAGATTGTCAGAACTTTACAAATTTTAAAATATAACTTCATCCTACAGTGATAAAGAAGTATGAAAAGTTTTATGAAAGTATTCCAATAGGTGGCGCTATAATTTAGGAAATGGTGTTTAAGCCTCTATCTCAAAAACTGCTCAACCTAGCTACATAAAATTCAACGCATAGGTTGCAGGAGGAGACTTGTATATCATACTAGAAATAGGGCTCTGCTGCACCACCTAGTGGTGACTTAAGAAGGATAAGCTAACATTGGATGGGTCCTGTTATCTTCCAAATCGTTGCAGGTTCCAACATGCAACCACTTGTATTTTGTTAAGTTTATCAAGGAGGTGTTTGGGTTAAAACTTCGTACCATTTGGGTTTATGGTTGATTTTATATGAATTTTTAAAAATATTTTTTCCCCCTATCAAATTACATGGGACAAACTTTAAATCCCTATTATCTTGAAAAGTAGTTGATCAACTGGTATGAAACTTTGTAAGTAGATACTTCAGACCAATCTTTAAATGCTCAATTAATTTTGGCTCTATTGCGCCACCAGGTGGTCAGTTTAAAAACTAAGGTATATAGGCCTTATTCTCCAAGTGCATTAGTCGTAAGCACTACTTTATTACTCCTATATGATTCATTGGATAGTAAAATAATAGTTTATATTCATTTGCAATCTCTATTGTGTTAGAGTTTTTTCTTAATTTACGATTTTTTGCAAAACACTTTTTTGACTCCCTTTGTCACATGCTTTGTCTTATCTTTACAATTTTCTACACATACCCTATTTGGGCTACCACAAATCCAATGGCAATATCCGTTTTCCATAGTTCCGTACGGTTTTTGCGTAACACGTCATGCAAATTAGACAGGCTGAGGTTGTAATGTTTACAATGCTGCAGCTCTTTGACAGTTTCACATAACTTCACCAAACTTACAAGACTTCTTCCACAATGTAAGATGAGTAAGAGCAAATACTTTCATGACGGTGCTCCCATAGGTGGCGCTACTGCCAATTCCTGACGTTTCCTCTAATATCTCCAAAAGTCCTTGACCTATGCGCACGAAACTTGGTGCGTGCGTCGTAAGGAAGGTCTTTAACGCTTGCAGCTAGAGGATATTTCAGATCGGTCTTGCTTTCAGCAATCAGACGCAATTTCTTCAGGGAATTGCAAATCTAGTTTTTCTTTCTTAACCCACTATCCATTTCGGAGTCGTGGTGCTGGCGGATGACCTCCTCTTTTCAAATAAAAAAAAAAAAGTGTTGAAGCTTATGCCAACAGCAACAGCATCTGAAGAACCGAATCAATCCTCCCGTGATCATGCAAGCGGACTGCGTTTTACTTGGCTGATCCTCACCCTGATCCTGAGCTGCCTTCGTCTCACTGAGGATTTGGCAACAGGATACTTTTGTATCTTTCCATTATAAAGCTAACGGGACTGATGAAATCCTCTTTGAGGATCCAAGCGAGCCAGCTAAGTTCATTCATTGACTCTCTTGATACAATCAATATAAACAACTCGTCCGCTCACTAACGTCTTTGATATTATGCCGTTGATTTACTACAAGATTTTTCTAATATTTTGTTCCTGATTCAAAGCAATGCGAATATAGAAATACTCAGAAAAGCAGTTTTAAATGCAAATTTCTTTATATATGTCCTCCATAATGAGAAAAGCAAACATCAAATTCATTGTTTTTCCTGACTCAGGTTTTTTAGGAGTTTTTCCTTACCGAGAGGGAAGGTCTAAGGGCAGGGATATCCATTTTATTTAGTCTGTTTAGTCTTTAGGTATTTTTTCATGTTTCATTTCTATTTTCTGCATCTGTAAAATTACCTGCACGAAGCCCAATGAAGCAAAAATTCTTTGTGATTTTGGGCTATGTAAATAAAATTCAATTGAACTGAATTGTTTTCTTCGGAGTGAGTCTTTAATGTTTCCTTTTACCGTATACATTTCTTTTTTTTACATTCCTAGGTCAGATGGTTTCGCTACGACATATCAGACTTGGTCAACAAGATAAAAGTTCAGTTATGATGAGGGAAAAACTTTAGCAAAGGTTTGAATAACAACCTTTTGTTCTAAGTAAATGATTCCCTGTAGGGAAGTTCCCGAAGCAAATTATCAGCATCAAGTCATATCCATTTTCATTTTCCCCTGGAGTCACACTAACCACCCTCGTGTCTTCCTTCACCTCAGCAATGATCGTCCTCTTCTATATCTTGGTAGCTCCTTATTGTTTTTCCCCATTTAAGATGACACATCGAGTAGCTTCCTCCCAGTCTTCTTGAGCATTACTGTTTCTCTCTTTGTTTATCGCCTCCCTTTCTTTCTTTGACCAACTTCTACGTGGTCAACAGCACCGTTGGCGTTTGTTGTTAAATCCCCCTTCAACTTCTGATTGAGAATCTTTGCCATGAATAAAGAACATCATCATCATCACACTCTTCTCCAGCATAACCACAAAAAGTAAAATAAGGAAGTTGCAGAAGAAAAAAAAACCCCAAAACAGTCCTTGACCTTTTAAATCCTGTTTTCCTCTCTGTTAATCATCTAAGGTAGAAAATAAAAATTTACATTCAGCCTTTGCTTGATCTACTGATGACTCACAATGAACACGATATATTGTCTACAATGAAAGTCACAGTATCCTTTCAGTCCATATTTTTGTGACAGTCATAGAAGAATAGAATAGAATAGAATAGTCTTTATTTGTCATTGCACATTATACAATGAAATTTAAAAGTAATCCCCATTCCTTAGTGCAGAAACAATAGAAATATAAGAGTATAAAATAATAAAACAAAGTGCTAGTGCTGAATTAAAGAGATATTCCTATTAAGGAACAAATATAAATACTAAAATGCTAAAAAAAAGATAAAACAATAAAACCAATCGCACGTCTCCCATTCTGCACACATCATACATAATATTGGACCCAAACACTTTAAATTGAATTTAAAGAGACTATTGCTCTTGGATAAAAACTGTTTTTGAACCGATTGGTTCTGCACTTCATTGTCCGGTATCTTTTTCCAGAAGGCAGCAGTTCAAACAGTTCATGTCCTGGGTGTGATGCATCCCTGATGATAATTGTAGCTTTTTTTTTTGCAACGCTCCTTGTATAAATCATCCAGGGAGGGGAGAGGGCATCCAATGATTTTCTGGGCGCTGGTGACGATCCTCTGGAGTGTTTTTCTCTCTGCAGCAGTGGAGCTGGCATACCACACACACAGACAGTAGGTCAGCACACTCTCTACTGAACAGTGGTAAAAAGACACCAGCAGTTTCTGTGGCAAGTTGTTCTTTTTGAGAAGCCTCAGAAAATAGAGTCTCTGCTGTGCTTTTTTAACTATCACTGAGGTATTGGAGCTCCATGACAAGTCCTCCTTGATTTGTATGCCCAGAAAGCGAAAGTCAGCCACCCTCTCCACACAGTCTCCACCGATGTACAATGGTTGAATGCTTTCAGCCCTCTTCCTTCTGAAATCCACAATCAGCTCCTTTGTCTTTGCAGCGTTGAGGATCAGGTTGTTGTCTTTACACCAGCTGGTCAGCTGCTCCACCTCAGCCCTGTATGCAGACTCATTTGTGTCTGAAATGAGTCCCACGACTGTGGTGTCATCTGCAAATTTGATTATGGTGTTGGAGGGTGGGAGGGGGTGCAGTCGTGTGTGTAAAGGGTGTATAAAAGAGGGCTCAGCACGCAGCCCTGCGGAGAGCCAGTGCTAAGGCAGATGTTTCCAGAGATGTGGGAGCCAACTCGCACCCTCTGAGGGCGATCTGTTAAGAAGTCCAGGATCCAGCTGCAGATGGAGGAAGACAACCCCAGTTCTGATAACTTGGCCACCAGTCTGTGAGGAAGAATTGTATTAAATGCAGAGCTATAGTCGACGAACAGCAACCTTGCATAATTCCCCTGCTGTTCCAGGTGTCCCAGAGTAGTATGGAGGGCCACAGCAATAGCATCCTCTGTCGATCTATTTGCTCTGTAAGCAAACTGGTGGACATCCAATGCAGGTGGCAGCTTTGAGATGATGTGACTCCGGACCAGTGTTTCAAAACACTTCATAACAATTGGTGTTAGTGCCACTGGACGGTAGTCATTCAGGCTGCTGATGGTCTTTTTGGGTATAGGAACGATAATAGAGGACTTCAGACAGGGTGGAACAGTGTGCTGAGACAGGGATTGGTTAAAAATCTTGGTTAAGACTCCAGCCAGCTGGTCTGCACAGGTCTTTAAAACACGCCCCGGTACACCATCCGGTCCCGTAGCTTTTCTCGGGTTCACCCTCCTCAGTGTTCGTTTCACCTCGTGCTCCTCCAGCATCAGGATTGGCTCCTCCCAGACAGCGGCGTTTGATGTGGCTACGGTCGGTGCTGCACCTCGAAGCGAGCAAAGAAGCTGTTGAGTTCCTCAGCCAATAGGGCATCGCCATCCATTACTGGGCTGTTGGACTTGTAGCTGGTGATTTGCTCCACCCCCCGCACACCTGCTTTAAGTTGTTACTGCTGAGATGGTCTTCAATCTTCCTCTTGTGTTGCAGCTTTTGCCTCTCTGATTCCTTTTTTCAGGTTAGCTCTGGCAGCACTGTATTGAGCTCCATCCCCACTTCTGAAGGCCTTCCTCTCCTTCAGCAAGGATTTGACCTTTCCTGTCATCCAGGGCTTTTGATTTGGGTAGATCCGAATACACTTCTCAGTAGTAACAGTGTCCACGCAGAACTTAATATAGCTCAGCACAGCTGAGGAGTGATCTTCCAGGTCTGCATGTTCGAAAATGTCCCACTGTTTTCTCAAAGCAATCCTGGAGCTGTTGAGTGGAGTTCTCAGGCCAAATCCTAACAGTCCTTGATGTGGGGGGTGCCTTTTTAATGAGAGGGTGTATGCTGGAATTAGCAGTAGGGACAAGTGATCAGACTGGCCCAGATGTGGTAGAGGCCTAGCCCTATAGCCATTCTTGATGTTAGTGTACACCTTGTCTAGTGTATTTTCTCCCCTGGTAGCACATTTAATATGCTGATGGAATTTAGGGAGAGCTGTTTTCAGGTCGACATGATTGAAATCCCCAGCAATTATGTGTACAGCCTCAGGATAGGTATTCTGTTGAGTGCTAACAGTGTCATACAACAGTCCAAGAGCTGAGCTAGCATTAGCATCCGGCGGTATGTATACAGCGGTTACCATGACGACATTAAACTCTCTTGGAAGGTAAATGGGCCTGCATTTCACAGTAACATACTCCAGGTCTGAAGAGCAGTGACTGGCTACAGTCTTAGTGTTGGTACACCAGCTGTTGTTCACATAGATGCATAACCCCCCTCCTCTGCTCTTACCGGAGTTTTTGGTCCTGTCATGTCGATGTACTGTTCGGTTTGCTAGCTCGATTGCCGCGTCTGGAATTAGCGGGTGAAGCCACGTCTCGGTGACGAGCAAAACGCAGCTGTCACCATGTTTTATGTTTCTCAGTAACTCAAGAGATCAAACAAGTCGGTCTGGTTTGTGGATTTGGCAGATAACCGTGTAGTGTTTTTCAAAGATCAAAGTAATTAAAAAAAACAAATTTAAAACCTGTTTCTATTAAACAAATATATACATATGTTATTTCATTTAAAACTAAATTATCCAAGATTAAAACATAAGAACAGATGCCTGAACAAGTTCACCCCAAAACGAGGCTGCAACATAGAAAACAACAGAAGGTTGAAAATATGTTAAATATGCATTAAAGAGTGTTAACATTGTTCTGTTTGATTTATTGAGGCAAAAAGAATGAAGGAGGAACAACACAAGGAGGACCAGGTGCAACCATGAAGGAGGGAGGAGAACCGTCTGTTATCTACCTGTTCCACGTCACCTGTAGTCCACATCAATACGGATAAACCCGTTTATGTAAGTCCTTTTAATCTTTTTTTTATATTCAAAATCAATCAAATTTAAATCTTTGGCAATCAAATTTTAGCGCTTTCTTTTTTATAAGTTTAAAAAAAAAGTGATTTATTGTCTTTTTATGCTACATAAAAGCCACTAAAAATGATAGTTACTGCTGCAGTCTTTAAAATTTCCTACTTTTGTTTTTAAAAGAACACCGTGTAAATATGTCAAAATTTTAAAATGTTTTATTAGTTTAGATACATAAGGATTAACCAGTTGTTTTTTGTCGCTGAACCAATGCGGGCTTCAGATAGATTTTATCTGTTTGAAATAAAAATGGTTATGGCATATTTCAGCAACAATTTCAGTGACAAACATTTTAAAGTTTTAAAGTGATTTAATTTAAAATTTTTTTTTAATTAAAAAAAGTCTTGATTATTCCTATATAATTCTAAACATAATTTAGTTTAATCTAGTGAAAAAAAAAAAAAATCTGGAACAATATTATCCTTGTGAGTGAAATGTTCACCAAAACTCTGAGATGACAATGACACACATTTACACAGCCTCTCTGTTATTAAAGTCTTTCTTTGCTTTCTTTTTTTTAAAAGTAATTTTATAGAACTGCATGAGTTACGTAATCTGGGAAAAGATCGCAACTTTTGTAATCCTATCTGTATGACTTAATTCCATTGGCATGACATGCTGGATAATTGAATAGGGTGGATTTGTAAAAAAACAAGTATTGAATAAATTGTTAAAGATAATCTCCTCTTGATCCCCATGAAGCAGAAGGACCAAACAGCTGAGATCTTTAAGTATTTTGTTTCTTTTTGAACTTTTAACACTGTTTTTAGTTTTATAGCTTACTTTATTTTATTGACTCAGACTTTAATGAGTCTAATGCTTCTTTTTTATTATTACTTTCTTTACCTTTATTTTTTTTTTTAACTATTCCTACACTCTAATGATGATTGATCCATTCCTTGGGCAATAGAAGCAGAACCTCTTCTGTGCAGATGCAGATCATTTTTACATCCATGTGAAAGATCCAAACCATCAGATGCAAACCTTTTATGCTCATCAAACATGTCTTTGTTCTTTGTACTTTAACGGTTGTAATAGTAAAATATGTTCAACACAAGAGCCCTTCAGCTCGTTTCTGTTTGCTCAGCTTTTGGACAGGACAAGTTTAAAGCTCACACACTGCGGTGTTTCATAGGGAGCCCGGAGGTTTGATCTTGTAAGAGTTTAAATGTCATGTTTTAAATAAATGTAATTTAATGATTGACTTCTTGCCACCCTTTTAAACTGTGTTGTGTTTAATCTCATTTGACACTTTTAGTCATACTTGTTCAGTCTTGCCTTTGAAATGCTGGAGGCAAAACAATTATGAAGTAAAATGGTGACAGCTTTCATAGTCATTTTGTCCGTAATCCATGTAATTATTGTGTGGTAAATTCGATGTAAGAACAGAACAGTTTAAAGTGGCTTGTAATCAATGCAGGAACAAATGTTCTTTGTGAATAAAAAATACGACGAGTAGAATGAGATAATGAAGTCACTTTTATTTTAAAATTACAAATTACTTCCTTGCCTGCACTGTGGTTGAAGGAGTTGGGCTTGTGGATTCTAAAATAAAATAAAATAAAATAAAATAAAATAAAATAAAATGAAATGAAATGAAATGAAATGAAATGAAATGAAATGAAATGAAAATAAAATAAAAATAAAAATAAACAATTTGTTATACTGGGTAATACATCTTGTGATTTCTGACAGTTTATAATAATTGGAAAGTAGGTCATAATAGACAAAAGGCAAATAACTAAACTTTGAAATGTAAAGGAATTTTTACATTTTATATTGCAATTAAGTAAGTAAATAATGCTTAATTACCTTTCTCAGACAGTTATAAACTGCACTACAAGAAAAAATAAAACAATGCAGAAAAATATGAAAGAAAAAAAATACACATAGAATTCAACATAGTTTAAATTTAAGGTTGACTGCATTAAAAAAATACAGTCCATTCAGTGTAACTGGAAAGCTTGATTAAAAAAATGGGTTTTGAGTTGGCTTTAAGTTGGTGAATGTAAAGTAAGTTGGTGCTTTAAAAGAAATGTGTCCTCTGGTTTAGGGCTGGATGAGGATATGAAGGGGTTGTGGAGTAGAGGGTCCCTGTAGGGCTCTTAAGGTCAGGACCGGGATTTTAAAATGAATTCTAAAATTGCCAGTGAAGAGACTTTAAAAATGGTATCAGAGCGTAAAAGAGAAAATCTAAAAAACATATTTGGCATTTGATAAATAAAAACGAACTCTGTAACTCTGGTCATCTTTTGATCTCTTATGGTCTTTTAATTGGCCAAAATTAAAAAAACAAAACAATTTGTTTCCTTTTGTTTGACATAGTTTCTGCAGAGCGGCAGTAGTTTATCCAAAATTCACCTTGGAGTTGTGGGCTGTGTGTTGGTTCAGAGCAATCCTGCTCCAAATTCCCTTTTCCGTGGCTAAGTCACAAAAAACTCTTTTTCTAACTGAATTTTTAAATTTGCTCTTAATTCTCAAGGATTTGAATGAATAAATACTATAAAATGCCATTTTTAGCTTAATTTTCTTTAAATATGTCTTTGATTATCAGAAAAGCGGCACAAGAACACCAGAAACACAATTTTGATCAAGACTTAACGTGACGCTTCAAAACGATTATGCAGGAAGAAACGTCTGCATATTTAAGTCATCACTGCTAAGGAAAAATGCTCAACCCTAAAACGTTCTCGATGTTTCAGGTTTTTCCTGTTGATAAAATTTAAGTGAAACTTTAAGGATGCTCTTTGTTTTTCCGTCCTAGTTTTGTTTTTACAAAAAAATGTCAGATACAGTACAAAGACTTTTTGTCAAATCGTGTTTTTGCTGTGTTGATTTAATGGGGTATGTTTTTTTTTATAATTATTTCAGAACTTGATGAAAAAGAGGCATTAAAATGTTTTATCTGGTTTAATCTGGACAAACATAATTTATGACTCAACACTGAACGTTTGACAACTTAGTCAGCAAAAGTGTTAATTGAGTATCAAACCACCATCATCGGGTCACTCCTTATGGGTTCATTTTTCTGTGCATGTTTAGTGGGTCAGACTATGTTTGAACTTTTCAGATTGAAAACAAAAAAAATGTTTTGCTGTGAGAACAGACTTTATTTTGAAAGCTCAAGCAATGATAAACTTGTGATAAATAGAAAAACTGACATTTTTTCTTTTTCCATTCTTTGGACCGTGTAGGTCTGTACAATATTTCCATTAACAGCCTTCAAGAGAGGTCCCCGCGACCCCAAAAGGGATAAAGCGGCAAGGAAAATGAAAGGATGAGCCTTCAAGAATCACTTTGTTAAATTATTGTTCTGTCCCATTCAATTCTACCTCAGGTGGGAATCGCCAAATGATATGAAGACAGGAAAACAACCTGCCAATGGAAGAGAGATTTTTGTCCTTCTTGTATTTACTGGCGTCATGGTCATACTCATCTACAGCATGGCCACAGAAGAACAACTACAGCGAGGAGTCCAATTCAAAAGCTACAACAAAAAAAAAGACATATACCCAGTGCCAATCTCTGAGGAGAGCATCACTCCACTCAAAGACACCAAACACCTCCTTGGTGTCAGCTTTCATGGACCGAGAGTGAAGGGTTTTGACATACGTATCATTGGCATATTCAGAAGAGACTCCATCCAACCTCTTCACTGCTCTTTCTGCTGTGGTAGTGTATTAACCAAACCACTCCTGCCACTGTTCTCATACACAGTGACCACTTTGGTTTCCTTACGGTGCTACAGATGTCCTGTGTCCGCTCCCCAAAAACTGTGATGCTTCTCATCTCACTCTTTTGACTAAGCCTTCAGCTAATGCATCTGAACCACCACAATTTTATTCCAATAAGAAACAAAAGCGAGAAAATAAGGTTCAACTTCACCGTCTGCATCTCCACCCTGTTTGGAGATTACAACAAATGTGCTTCAGTTTGCACAGACTCTGGAAATGTACAAGTAAGACAAACTTTTTATAGAACTGTGTTTGAAATTTACTTTTCATGTTTTGAAAGTCAGTTAGCTGGAATTTTTACCTTTAGTTCCTGTTTTTGGAGTTGAATAGAAGGCCTTGCTAAGAAAATGACTGAACACCAACAGGAATATTACACTACTCACAATAAGTTAGGGTGATTGTTATTGATATGAGAGCTTTCCTATTTTGTCTGAATACTACTGGAATACTTTAAAGTCCCCCTCCAATGAAAATCGTGTTGTTTTTTAGTTTTTGTGTGGCATTTTTTCTTCTGAAAGAGAAAAATATAATAAAAATCATTTTTGTGTTTGCATTTCCAATATTTCTCCTTTTAAGTCTCTGTCACTCAAAGTGCCAGAGAAAAACTCTGTCTGAATTTCTGAAAACTTTCAATATGTCACAGTGGCTGGAATGAAGGTCAGCACTGCCAAATACGAGGCAATGGTTCTTGACCAGAGAAAGGTAGTTTGCCTCTCTGGGTGGGGGGAATGATCCTGTCCCAGGTGGAGGATTTTAAATATCTTTGGGTCAATTGGTCAAGAGTGAGGGAAGATCAGACCGGGAGATTGATAGGCGGATTGGCATGGTGTCCGTAGTCATACACATTGCTGCACCGGTCCATTTGGTGGGGGAGAGAGCTGAGCAAAGCTCTAAATTTACCAGTTGATCTACATTCCAATACACTTTTATGATCATGAGCTCTGGATCATGACTGAAAGAATGAGGTCCTGAATACAAGCCGCTGAAATGAGCTTCCTCCGTAGGGTGGCTGGGCGCTCCCTTAGAGATAGGGTGAGAAGTTTGGTCACCCGCAGAGAGCTCGGATGGGAGCTGCTGCTCCTCCACATCTAGTTTAGCCTGTTGAAGTCTTGCCCACGAGCGTTTTCCTCACTCTCGGCTGGGGTGTTTGTGTTCAGGCTCATGGAGTCATGGTCCTGCTTGTCCTCTGGCCTTCCTTGTTCCTTGTCCTCTGAGCTGCCTGGCCTTGTGTGCCCAGTTGGGTGCACTGGGCCGGGGGGGCTGGGGGCGTCGAGCTGGAGGGTGCTGGGGATGAGCGGAATGTGCTCATGTTGCCTGGATGCTGAAAGTCCAGCCAATAGGAGGACAGGATGTACAGCGCCTTCAGGTTGCTCCTCAGTGATCTGTTTGCTCTGCTTTTTTATCTGTTTGTTTCTGTTTTTATTGTTATGAGGGGCTTATGTTTTTATATTACTGCATGTGTGGGGTATAGTTTTTCTCTGTATTTGTTATGTACAGCACTTTGAGCTGTTTTTAACTGGAAAGGTGCTATATAAATAAAAATCAATTTGAATTTGAAGTGGCTTGAGCATCTAGTGCGGAATGCCTCCTGGACGCCTCCCGAGGGAGGTGCTTCGGGCATGTCCCACTGGGCGGAGGCCCAGGGAAGACTCAGAACATGCTGCAGAGAGTACGTCTCTAGGTGGCCTGGAACGCCTTGGGTTCCCTCAGAAGAGTTGGAGGAAGTGGCCAGAGAGAGGGAAAACCTGGGCATCTTTGCCAACAGTAGAACTTGAACTCAACTTGAGACTTGTTGGTCTTGACTTGTGACTCTTACCCAGGAATTGCCTTGGACTTGAGGACAAAGACTTGAAACTTACTTGTGACCTGCAAAACAGAGACAACCGTCATTTCTGTGCCAGATGACCCAACACTCATCAGTGAACAGGACGGTTGACTATTGCTGCATTACCCAGATCACATAATGTCTTGGTGTCAATGAAGTCACCTGCAATGTTGTCTGGCATTCAAGTCAAAGCAGTGGAGTCAGTTGTGAATGTTTTTTCTGGAAACCCTAGTACTCCTCACATTTGGTAAAACGCGGGCCTGCAGCTGTGCCGTTTGCAGAACCATGTATGTCTGCATAAGTCCTAAGGTACTGGTTCATAGTGCGGTCTGACACAACACTGTCTTACAACTTTCACTGCTGGTGTTTCTAATATTCATATCCGTGAAGTAGTGTCGAACTTGAATTTGTCAAGTGCAACCTAACTGAGTGGAACTTGATTTGTCAAAAGAAAACTCCTACTACTATAAAAAGTAAAATGCACTCTATTTTTAATCAGTAAGTTTTATTATGTAAAGTGGTCCCTCTCTATGGTGCAATCCACTTTCATGGTCTCACAGTTTTGCTGACGTTTGTCACTAGAATTTGTTCTGTGACCTGATTGGCGGTAGACCTTGTCAATCAATCTCTGCTCTGCCGTTTCTTATGTAAAGAATTCGTCCAGTTTCCAGGTCTCCATACATTTTCTATTACAATCAGATCTTGAGCTTCATTCAAAATATTGGTCTTTTTTCTAAGAAAGTTTAACTTTAAGAGCTTAAATAGAAGCTGGAGATACCAGTTGGCTTACCCTGTGTGGCAAAATACATATGATGTGTTGTTAATTTAAGATGATAAAAAAACAGGTCATTTGGTGCATGATAGAGCATATAACTTATTCATGTTTACAGGTTACTTGGTGTGGACAGAGTGGTGGTCTACAACACCAGCTGTGGTCCAGAACTGAACCGTCTTTTAGAAAGTTACAGCCAGGAGGGTTTTCTTGAAGTGGTTCCATGGCCCATAGGAAAATTCCTGAAACCATCAACGGGTTGGAGATTCCCAGAACATGAAGGAGACTTGCAATACTTTGGACAAATTGTCACCCTTAATGAGTGCATATATCGGTCCATGGAGCGTTCACGCTACGTCCTGTTGAATGACATAGATGAGATCATAATGCCATATAAACATGACAACCTGGTCTCTCTGATGAACACGCTGGGACCACAACATCCAAATGTAAGTCATCTTGAAGGGAAAATATCTCTATGTGCTTCAGGGATCACTCTCATCCATATATTTGTTCTTTAGGTTGGAGAGTTCCTTATTGAGAATCACGTCTTTCCAAAACAACACTTTGAACCAAGTAAACGGTTTCATCTTCCCCAGTGGGAGAAGGTTCCAGGAGTTAACATTCTGGAGCACATCTACAGAGAAGACCCTGACAGAAGTGTATACCATCCACACAAGATGATCGTTAGGCCTAAGTACGAACTTAAGACAAATATTACCAAAATGTCATGTTGAAACAGACACTGCTTTGTTAAAAGTTGAATACATATAATTTCGTGAATTAACTGTTTTGATCTCTATCTGTTTCAGGTTGATCGAGCAGAACATCAGTGCATGAAGTCCTCAGGAAGTTTGGAGAACGTTACAAATTCCCACTGGACGTCTGTCGCATCATTCACGTTCGTGTAGCCCTGCGTGGATATTTGAAGTTGGAGGAGCTTCATGAAGACAAACGACTTTGGGACTTCCAGGAAAAGTTGATTCCTAATGTGGACAAGGCGCTGAAGAGAGCAGGACTGCTTCCAGCAGAAGAACAAAACAAACTTTGAAGAACAAAGTTATTCTATGATGTACCTGATAAAATGCTCACATTTGTTACGATTTAAGTTTTTTATTTACATTGGGGACAGTAAACCCTTCTATAATTTGTACATTGAATTGTCTTAGCAGCTTTATGAAGTAATGTTGGTGCTTTGAAGGCTAACTTATTGGCATTTGGATTTCTTTCTTTTTTTATGTCGTGCCCTGCACGTGTAGCCTACAAGGTGCATAAATATTTAAATATGTTCTCTGTATAGAGATTATCCAGTTATTTATAATAAAATGTTCTTTTCCTAGAGCAAATTAAATGTACAACCTGAAAGCTCAAATCCACCAGTTTCACTAAAGTGCCTGTGTTACAGGTTGGTGGAGCAGACCACAGTTCAAAAAACGAGGAACACCTGAAGCAAAAAAAACTGATAGCCAAAACTGAATCTTGCCAACAATAAACATTCGAAAACGCCTGGAGGTTTCTTTGTGAGTACGCTTTGCTAAAAATTTCGTTAGATTTGTTCCATTTTCTGAATAGAAGAAGCTTAAAGCGACGTAAAGTCAATCAAAGCTTTTTCAGCCTCGTAGGTGCAGTGATAAACATTCTGTGAAAACAGTTGAAAATGTTTCGTCAATGCCATGCCAGCGGGTGTCTATGTTGTAAAAATAGTTGGCATGCATGTCAAAGATTGTACCATTTATTTAGATGACTCAATAAATCTGCCAGTTTTAACATGTTAAAGTTAACAGACTGTTTAAGCTTAAACTTCAAGTTTCAGGTTTGTGCCTTTTTTCTCTTGTTTATGGTCCTGTGTTATTCCAATGAACAATTAGATACAAATATTAGATACAAATATTTAACACTATTTATACACTTTTGAGTTGGTTTATTGTTGTAAATAAATCTGTTAAACTTTGTATGGAGACATTTGTGTTTTTGTTTTCTTTATTTTTTTACCTTTATTCTGCGCCTCAAACCCCTAGGCCAAATGGGGCGTAACATGCAAACAAAGCATTCGCTTTTGGGAAAAAGAAATGCAAGCAGCAGTTCATAAATCCATCAGGATGATTCATGCAGCAATTATTAGGCGTGTTTGAGATCATGCAGGCGGACGCGGCGCTGCGCAGATCGCCTGGATTACGGTGCATGCTGGTTAGTTTCTGTCACTGACGTCACATTTGCGAGGACATGAAGTATCGCGAGAAATGGGCGGGTTCAAGGCGCCTACCTAAGCCAGCGCAGCCAGAAAATAGGTACTGCGCTGGCTGCAAGCCGCCTTGATGACTACAAAACAATGCATTGTGGGAAACGGTGTCCTGAAAGTGTTTGTAGTTTAATGTGAAATAACTGGCGCTAAATGAAGGAAATATGGGTATTTTTTTACTCTTTCTGGAAGGTAGTGAATCGCTGATGACAAAATATACAAGATTTTAAATAATCTGTGGTTATTTGTGTCATAGTTGTCTTTAAAATGAACTTTAATTTTTATTTTATCTGTTTATTTGGGACTGTGCACATGTAATGAATCCCCCGACTGTTTTTTTTTTTCTGTTTTACTCTAAGAGATGTAAAAACATACTATGAAAGACATAACAGCACAGATCATACTGGGAGGAGTGGCGTATTAAAATTCAGCCGAATGTTGAGGACAACCCCAACTCCTCGTTCTCGTACAGTCTCGTCGTCCACCTTCATCTCAGGCGCCTTTCTCCGCCCCCTCCTGCAGCAGCTTGGTCTCGCCGACGAAGCAGGCGAGGCGCAAGTCAACTCAAACACGCCTATTCTGATGAGCCTTAATGCAGCTGAAGGTTAACGTTTGAGGAATTAAAAAAAAAAAAAATTATAAGGCTGTTGTTTACAGATTTCCTTTCAGTTAGTGCCCGTATAAGTCAGCAGCACCTTCTTTTCCTGAAACATCCTGATTATTATCTTGAACAATGGCTCAGTTCACTGAATTTAAGGGCATTTCCTGTTAACATTTCTCTGTCAGTCACACTCTGTCTCTTTTGTTAAGATCTAGATCAGGGGACACCAAACTTTATCTTCTTTTCTTATCTGATGTGGGTTCGGGTTGGTTTGTAGACTAACAGAAAAAGTGTGACAATCACAACCAAAACGTAAACATTTTTTTTTTTGATAGCCAAAATTTGAATAATTAATTTCTGTAATTTTCACAGAAAAAAATAAAACAAAAATGTTTTTTAAATTAAACTGATAAAAAGTCTATCTTCTGCCATCATTGTTCAGACTGTAGAAGGGTGGAATCAAAAGTCACATTCTACATGGGTCTTGATTAGTTAGAATGAGAACAAAGGAGTTATTTGTCTCTATCAAATCTAGAGAAGCCGTAGTTTGGGAACCCCTGGTCTAGACCCAATTATAGGTTCAAGAACTTAAAGGGTTTTTGTTCTTTCAGACAATTTGATATAAATCAACTTTGAACTGAGAATTATCACACGACTTAAATCTGTGTTAAGTTATTACTGTTGGACAGAAAACTTCACATTTGCTTGATTGTTTTTGCATCAAAATAACGTAAAAATGCAATAATAAAGAACTTAATACAAATATATGCAGAGGCTTGAAAATGGTTAAAATTAAATTGTAAAATAGTTAAAAGGTAAACAGACACCCCTTACATTTTTTTAAATTTTATTTACTTTCTTTCATTGTTATTTACAGAGTTCCGTTTCTTACTTTTTTGAGTTACTGTAATTCCCAAAGTGTTCGCTAGGTGGCAGCGCAGCGAGCAATGGAATAGAGACGCACCAGAGGAAGAATAAATCCTCTTGATCAAATGCTACAAGCATATCCACCTTATTCCTATGCCCCATGAGCCTTTGCGTGAATTATGGGTGATACTTCCTGTAGACGCCGGAAGTAGCATTTATTTACATTACAACTGTAGAGCCGACAGCGCAATCCCCCTTGTTTTGGATCTATAACTACATATAAATGTGGAAACACCAGCTGTCATGTCTTTAAAGAGGCAACGTAACAATTCCGGTGCCTGTTAAAATTGAAGGATGACGTTAAAAAATGTCCAAACATAACATATAGTAGCATTTTTAGCTACTTTCTCAGTTCGGTTGCTGCAGATGGTGAAGCTCTGAACAATCCTAAAGCTCCGAGGCATATCAATACCTTCATACATGATTATTTCTGCCGGAGTTAGCACACAGTGCTGATCAATTGTAACTTTATCGTTTTACGTGCTTGTGTTTACATGCTGCCAGAGCCAATGAGGGTTGCATCGCGCGGTGTAGCTTTAGCCCGTTTCATGTTTTGACAAAGTCAGCTGTGGTTTAAACATCGGTAATTTTTTAATAGTTAATACCAGGAGATGCAGCAATTACACAGGAAATATCGTCCTGTTCTTGTGACGCTGCAGCAAATTCACCGCGCTGTCATCTGCAGTACCCGGCGTCTCTTCTTCTATGTGGTCTGGAGGTAACCAACCAGAACGTCGGATACGGATTTTCCTCCGTGGGTACTGTATCCACAAAATGAAACGAACATACATATAAAATCTTAAGTGGCTTCTTAAGATTTACATTTGGAGCCAAATCCTTCTGACTTCATCCTCGCCCGATGGACGGTAAAATCTGTCAGAGGAGGACAGCTGCACTCCCTCTTCGTCAGCGGCCCATGTTCCACACAACGCTCCTTAAGCCACAAATTTAATTGAGTTTAGGTGTTAGAACAACCACGAGCTGCGTAAAGCCATTTTTGAAACTTTTGAGGGATTAAGTAAAACACGCTTCTAAAGTTTCTATACACCGCTGAATGCTAACAAACCGCCAATTTCAATGGAAACAAATACGCTGTGTGACTCCGGTTGCTATATGCGGAAGGTTGCCCATAACCGTTTTACATCAGCGGCCCCAGGAATAAGGTGGATAAAAACGTGTGCTGCCTCTCTGTTCCAATTTACAGGTTAGTAAAAACGAAATGTCTAAAGTATTGAGCAAACACTAAGCCTGAAGGTCTCACAGACAACATAGGTTAAGGTGGTTCGAGTTAAAGCATTTGTTGTGGGGAATTTTGTACTGTGTGTAGTGAAATGTTGAAAGCTAACTCGCTAACGCTAGCGGCCATGTTTTTTTTTTGGGAATAGAATATGCTAGAAGCTAGTTTTAAGCAGGACAAATGTACAAGGAACTTTTGTATATTTCTATTTAATTCTTTTATGAAACGTGTTTATCCACAATAACATTAACTGGGATTTTATGTTACTAAATGTACATATTTATTTTGGTTTAATACCAAGGACCAGTAATGTTATTAAGTAATTGTATTTAAATACATGGCGGTTTAAGAGACTGAAGGAACAGTGTCAGACAATATATATTTTTTTTTAATTCATGTACATTTTATTTAATTATTTCTTTAAAAGAATTATCATTATTTTTTGTGATAAGTTAACCAAAACAGATCTGAGATTTATATTTTGGGTAAAATACAGAGTTTAAAATTATTTTATAAAAACATTGTAGTTACCAAGTTTTGTATACATTGAGAACAAATTCAAATGCAACAAGCATGAATGCATGTTCACAGAATCGGAGAAAAAGCTTCTTGAAAGACTGATTATTATTTAGAAGATAATAGATAATTAGTTTATTTGGGGTCATGTTATGGTTATGTGGATTTTGGAAGATGTTAATTTTGTGACTGAAGAATAAATCCTCTTGATAAAATGCTACAAGCATATAAAAACGTGTGCTGCCTCTCTGTTCCAACTTACAGACCACATGAGTTCATTAAATATATTGTAATCTGCAGAAAAAAAATAACTTTCCACCCCAAACCTTAATAGAAAAGTTTATATATTTGTTTGGTTAAACTTATCCAAAAGTGCATTGAAGAGTTTTAAATTAAAAATATATATATTATTTTTGATTTTTTTTTTTAATGTTTTACAAAAAAAAAACATGATTTTATAGAAATAAATCTTATTCTGGCAGCCTTCTAGATGCTCTAAAAACATACTTTCTTGTCTTGTTTAAAACATGACAACTGTCACACAAGTTCAAACCCATAATCTGAATGATCATGATGTTACTTAAAGTTTTTGTTTGTTTTTTCAAATGTCAAACAGGTTTAATTGTGCGTCTCAGAAACCAACATGTGAGCCAGGAGACGGAAAGGGTAGTAGAGAGAATGAGGAAGATAGAAATAAAAAAAACCCTCCAAGGTTTGTCTCTGAGGGTTAATGTTTAAATCTACTCATGCAAGACAGTTACAGATTGGGCTAACCCACTCTATGGGACAAACCGTCATATTTGTGTATCGCTGGAGTGTTTCTGTTTATATCAGTGTAGTGTTTCTGAACTTGAGTCTTGATAGCAATCGCCATGCTTTATTTTTTTTGTGCAACTGCTCGCACATACCCAGTGCACGGCATTCATGACGTCTTCACAAATAGAGAATGTTTGTTGCCATACACTATATTCTCCTTTCCTCAGATGAATTGTGATGGAAATATCAACAGAAAATTAGTTTGCCCCTCATTATTGTTCAGGCACCATAGCAAACTCGTAATGGTTGTTATGAACTCGTAATGGTTGTTATGTACTTTTATTATTATAACTGTTTTCACCTGTGTTCTATTATTTTTTAATCTGTTTGAAACAATATTCAGAGTCTGAAGAAGCCTCCTCCTTAATGTAAAGAAAGCTTCTCATGTGCCAATTTGGGAACATTCCATAAACAATCTTAGGGAAAGGAATAAGCACAGGTAAAGTGCTTGCAGTCACCTAAATTCCTTCTATGAAAATCTTTTCAATAATTTTGAACAAAAGCTTTAAAACTGAACTTAAGTCCTGAAAATTATGTTTTGTTTTAAAACCATTGAATGTACTTAAGGATGAGTTTAGCTGACAAATATATCAATTTTTTATGAAGGTTTGATGTGGAAAGTTTCTTTTTTTCGATTTTTTTGTTATTCATTTTTTTCAATAACATCAAATAAGGTGATTTAACAGAAATCTCTAAAGCCAATGTTTTTTTTTTTTAATTAAAACCAAAACACTGAAAGAGAAATAAAAGCACTAGTTTTAATACTGTTTGCTAATATTTTTTCATTGCAAACAAATGAACCATAAACAAGAGAAAAAAAATGCACAAAACCTCAAACTTGATCTTGAAACTTTCCAGCATAAGTTAAAGTGTGGGTGACATGCTTTGAACAACTTTGTCAAATAAAAAAGCCTTTTAAACGCTTATTCTATTGATACCAATAGTTAGCCTCAAAAAAAATCCGAAGCATATGAATAATTGACATCTTTTGAAGAAATCAGAGGTTTTTATTTTCCGCTGAGAGCGCAGACTGGAAGTGACCTCGATATGACCTGTGACGTCACGAAAGGCATTGATTTTCGCAGTTCCGCTTCGGACAGAATGTAAACAGAACACGTTGCCTAGTCTTCGATTCTCTTGTGTTTAAATCTGTTAATTATCATGCCAAGTCGTTGTGTGGCAGCTGGATGTAGCAATACATCTAGTGAAAGTGTATCTGTGTATAAATTCCCAAAACAAGAAACGCTGCTGAACAATGGACAAAACAAGGGAGGGCGAATTGGTGCCAACTGCGTCGTCAACTTTATGCAGCGAACACTTTGAGGCAGGCTGTTTTGAAGAACACCACAGCTCATGAAAGACATGGGAATCCATGTAAGATATAAAAAAGTATTGAAACCGAACGCCATCCCCACCATTTTCAAGAGATCGCTAGTGGCAAAGACCGAAACAGAAACGCCCAGGACCAGCACTGGCAGCAGCCAGTACAAAAAGAGAAAATCTGTGAGAGAAAGAGGACGCTTTTTGCCAAAACAACACCAACAAAGCATAAAGCAGCAAGAGGGGCAAACAGAAAATAAGTGATAGAAAATAAACCTGCTTAGCTGCTCCGTGAATGGCTGGATTTACATCAGAAAACAACCGAGAACATTCTACCCCGGGTCACCAGCCGCCCTGCTGCTCCAGCTATGTTCACTCTCGTCCCGCCCAGATCCACGTAAAGATCTGAGCGGTGGAAAAGTCTAAATCACCTGTGGTCTCTTGTGATTTCTATCCAGCTGCAGACTCACACAGTGTCCTGCTAACTAAACGAAGACGTTATTTTCTCATTCATTTAACTGCAGCTAGCGGTTAGCCGCTATGCTAGCGCCAGCTTTCACTCAGAACTTACTCGATTTTGCTGATCCTGGATCAGATGAAGTTGGTTGTTGTTGAGTCTCTGTCAGGAATCCTTTAATCCTCATGTTCTGCTGAAGGTAAACCGCTTGTTGTTGACGATTTTCACTTTTATGCTAGAAATAAAAACACCGGCAAACAGGCACACGTGCTTTGAAGAGGAGGGCAGAACTAAGTTTTTCTGCAATTCGATTGGTTGGACTGTCAGATCAATCCAAAGGGCTCTAATTTGATTGGATGTTAGACCGACACTACACACGGAAGTAAACCGAAGTAAACAAGCGCTGTTATATATATACTGTTAGGAATCACTGAAAACATTTCACCATTATTAGATCGACTTTTTAATTCTGCGTGTACTTTTACAGATGTATACATAGGCCAAGTCTACGTAGATTCAAAATCTCGAAGGCAACTTACCATGCCGTGTTCTGGAGTCTAGCCGAATCTTCATGCTGGCTATCGTCATCGGCATCACTACTACTTTCTGCTTCATCCTCCTCACTTTCGCAAAAGGGTTCGAATCGATACGGTTGCACAAGTGACTCATCATCATCTCCGCAACTTTCCTCTTCATCTTTCTGTTCATCTGATGAGAAATCGCTATAGAGATGGTAGCATCACTCTCTGCTAAGCTATCGGTGTAGCCATGTTGTCTGCCTTTCGTTACGTCACAAACATGGCGGCGCGACGTCGGAGAATGCGCGAGCCGGCGGCCGTCATCGTTGTTTTTATCGCGTTTTTCGCTATTTATTATTTTTCGAAAAATATTAAAAACAATCGCAACATGAAATAGAGACTATTTACTATATTTTGGTTTATTAAAATAGGCCATGTCACCCACACTTTAAAGTGTAAAGTAACATGTTTTTGTAATTCTAACTGGTTCAAACGGGCAGATTTATGCAGTTATAAACAAATTATATAGTCTTTGGAACTCATGCCAGTTACCTTTACACCACAAACATAAAATATATATCAGGGTATTTTTTGAAATGGTGAATCTGCAGGCTTCTGACTAAATATTCTAATTGTATAAGTGCATTTGGAGATTTTATTCATTTCTATTCCTGGAGGGGTTTCAACACCCCTCATGTCTGTCTGGCTGCAGGATCCCTGTTTTCTGGACTTGTGTTTTTGTTCCAGGTCCCCTCCTCACAGGTGTTAGGGCATCTGGGATCTGCCCTTTTGGGGAGGGGTACTGTCATGATTCCGTGCTTAGGTTTTGTCATGTTCTGTTTTCTCTGTCAGTTTCACCATGTTCAGGTTAATCAGCTGTTTTCATTTAGTTAATCAACCTCAGTGTATTTAAGTGTCTGGTTTTCAGTTTTCATTGTCGGATCACCTGCTCATCTACGTTCTGTCACCTCACTGGTTTGTGCTCCTGTTTTTGTCATGTTTAAGTTATTTTAGTAAATGTTTGTTTCTGCCACCAAGTCTGGTCTCCATCCCTGACAGATTTAGGAATAGACTTATGAGTAATATGCTAGAAAATGCTTGAAAACAACCAAATACTTGAAGTAAGTGTGAGGTTTTCTGTCTAACTGTAATAACTTGCACTAGATTTATGAATACAACAAGCAGATTTGTATCAAATTGACTGAACAAAAAACTCCTAAAGTTCTTGAACATATATTTGGGTGTATAGACTGTTGCAAAACAGACAAAATTCAACTGTCAGAGAGATGCTATCAGGAAATGCCCTTCCAGATAATAATCATACCTGGAAAAGGTGGCTCTGCAGGCTGCTTACTTATGTGGGCACACAAGTTTTTTTATGGTCCGCAGCAGCAGTCTACTGACTGCAAGGACCAAATTGTTTTTGCTTAGAGTGAAAAAACGTAAAAAGTCCCAAAAGGCCTCAAAGAACCGGCCTAAGCCCAAACGGACCCGACCAGTGTGTAGCATGACAAAAAACACACACAAAAACACACACAGGCCTAGGAGCAAAAACTTCTATATTGTTTTTGTAATGTTTATTCTTGTTATTCTTCTTTTTTTCTGCGTCTTTGAGCGAAAATTTGACCCCCGGCACATGAACGAAAAGTACCTCAAAATCGGACCACACGTAGGGAAAATTGAAAATGAATTTTTGGCATAATGTGCGTTACTTTGCTGGATATAACCATGGCTAAATTTTACATTATTATGGGATGTCTCCATGACCTACGGTTTGGCGGCCATTTTGTTTCGAAATCTGAAAATTTTGGATTTCGCAAAGGTGAAACGAACATTTAGTTTGTCCGATTATCACGAAATTTGACCCACATGCCGCTAGCATGAGTCTTCAACAACCCCTAAAGTTTCGTTGACCTTTGACCTTGGGAAGTGGCTAACATCTTGAATTTACAAAAAAACGAGCGTTAGCATTAGCTTCAATCACATATCACTTGCAGGGACTTTTTTCAATCGTTTCTTAACGCTGTTGGCATCAATGGGAAGTCATTGGCAAAAGAAAAATGGTATCACAAGCTATAGATTTTGAACGGCGTGGGCGTGGCGAGCTAGCAAAAGTGGCGTAGTCTTAATACACGCTCATATTTCAATGCATTCCTATGGGACTTTCATATGTTGATCCCATACTTAAGCTGTAACAGGCATAATTACATAGAATATGACCATATATTTATTTATTTCCTCAAACGTTACCTTACACAATAGTAAGGAGTTAAAAATTGTATATGTATATTTTCATAGTGAACATCATAACATTAGGCTTCAGGCACATTAAGGCTCAGATCAACTGCTGGATGAATCATCTTGATGTATTTATGAGCTTCTTACATTTCCTTTTCTCAAAACCCAAAGTTTCGTTTGCATTTAACCAAAACACTGAAATCAAAGATTAGAAACAATGATTAAAAGTAATGACAACAATTTAAAATAGTAAAACCAAGAAAATTTATGTTAAGATGCCATTTGGTTGAACTAGTATCATGCCTGTATTAAGCTGCTTCTGTTCTTTAGGACTTTGCCAGTCAAATGTGCTGTTGGAAAAAGCTAAAGAGGAACATAACTGCCGGAATGTTTAAGAGAGTTGTCAACAAGAAATGTCATCCTTTTTTTTTTCTTTTCTTTTTAACTTGTCCTGTCCAACAGCTGAGCAAAGAGATACGGGCTGAGAGCCTCTTGCGTTGGACAGATTTTAATGTCTCAACGGGGGTTTATTAAGTATAAACCCATGTTGTATTTCATGCTAAACTTTATTTATTTTAATTACATTGTATCTTTTTCTTTTTTTGTTGGACCGGACGGAAACAAGAGGGGGGTTGGTTAAAGAGGGGGGGGGGGGTGGTGGTTAAAAGAACAAAGAAGATAACACAGAGTAGTAACATCCTATAACCACCAGGTCTAAATAACAATCTGGAATAGGCGGGGCCTGTCTACACACACACTCAGTTGCACACATGCCTTTTGGCTAGAATAATCTTTATCTTTAAAGTTGTCAAAAATGTACACAATACCACTGCAGCTCACACACAATCATAGAAGCTGACACAAATAAAGCCTTTCATTCCATCACACATTCTGTTAGTGCGAGGTGAGCTGACACCTGTGCTCAGGTGAGTGTTTACGTTTTGCTGATGTGGATGTTGATGGAATGTATAGGAGGAGAGAGAGCCAAGCCATCCCCACGCCAAGGCCGCCCACCCGGGCGGTTGTTTTTTTTTTTTTTTTTTTTTTTTTAGTGCGTCAATCCAGAACGGCATCATCTCACGTCTCTAAGAAGAGCGGGATTTTTATCAATACAATAAACCAACTCTGGCAACAATATTTCGGTCCATTGTTAAGGCTTGTCAAGTGCTGCACCTGTATGGCAAGCCTAAAGTCCCATAAATCACCAGGAAAACCGCAGTAAAAACCGGCGTTTTGGCCATCAAAAACGCCGGTTTTAACGTGCGTTTTAAAACGTAAATTACGCCATCTTGTGCTGTCCCAAAACGCGCGTAAAAAGCGGCGTTTTATTGTGTGCAAATGCGCTCAAAAACTTTGTCTTTTCTTTCATTGTCAATTTGTGATCGTTAGGAGAAGATATTTAGGAACATTTATTTCACAGCTGCAGACTTTAAAAAAATATTTCTTCATACATGGATTTTGCACAAACTTTAAAAAGTAACCAAGTGTCTAGGTTGTAACAGCATATTGTTTTGATATTTGTAGCATGGTCATGTGTATTTCACAGTTTATCAGTCAAAAATATATCTGTAAAAAGAAAAAAAAAAAAGAAGCAATGACTACAAGCAAAATCATACTGTTGCTGTGGTTCAGCAATGGAGAAAATCGCATGCTCATGTTTTGCCATGGGCTGGAGTCGAGCTCGCGTCATCCGGATGATGGACCAGCGGTGTACCCACTCGGCCACAGGTCAGGCCGGAGTTTCACAGCCAACGGCTGACTGGATCACGGCAAAACGCCGCTTTGGATGGGCAATTTAAAACGCCGCTTTGGACGTGCAGTTTCGACAACACTAGAACGCCGCTTTTGAAGCGCGGTTTGCACACGATAAAACGCCGCTTTTTACGCGGGTTTTGGGACAGCACAAGACGGCGTAATTTACGTGCTACTTTTAAAACGCTTTTGATGGCCAAAACGGCGGTTTTTACGGCGGTTTTCCTGGTGATTTATGGGACTTTAGGCTTGCCATACACCTGTTGTGTTTAAATCGCGCGTCAAACAGCTCGGCCATTGACAGACTGTCAATGTGCCCAACAAGTGATGTGACGTAACGAGGCCTCGTTTCTATTGGTCACGTGATGTGCAGTCTGCTCGAATCGCTACTGAGCGACACTTCTGGTTAAAAGAGATCGATGCAGTGTCGAGAGGGTGTGTCTGGACATCTCTACCTGACAGTATGACCTGACCATCTTGGACCCAGCAGGAGAACCTTTGCGCCATGCCACACAACACCACGCCATGCCAGATGGGGTTTCCTGTAGCCGTCTTCACCTCTGTCTTCATCCACCTATTCCGTTCCTGAGGGGGGACTGCTGGGGCCATCCGTTCCTGTTCCTGTGGAGGGTCGCCAGGGCCGCTCCCCTTCATGTTCTTGTTCCTAAGAAGGGTCACTGGGACCGCTCCTTCCTGTCCCCGAGGATGGTCGCCGCTCATTGCCCTAGGCTGTTTCTGGTTCTGGAGGAGGGTTGCTGGGACTGCTCCTCTTCATGTTCCTGTCCCTGGGGAGAGTTACCAGGACCGCTCCTCTCCACGTCTATTCCTGGAGGGGTTTCAACACCCCTCATGTCTGTCTGGCTGCAGGATCCCTGTTTTCTGGACTTGTGTTTTTGTTCCAGGTCCCCTCCTCACAGGTGTTAGGGCATCTGGGATCTGCCCTTTTGGGGAGGGGTACTGTCATGATTCCGTGCTTAGGTTTTGTCATGTTCTGTTTTCTCTGTCAGTTTCACCATGTTCAGGTTAATCATCCACAGCTGTTTTCATTTAGTTAATCAACCTCAGTGTATTTAAGTGTCTGGTTTTCAGTTCTCATTGTCGGATCACCTGCTCATCTACGTTCTGTCACCTCACTGGTTTGTGCTCCTGTTTTTGTCATGTTTAAGTTATTTTAGTAAATGTTTGTTTCTGCCACCAAGTCTGGTCTCCTGCATTTGGGTCCTCCACCATCCCTGACAGATTTAGGAATAGACTTATGAGTAATATGCTAGAAAATGCTTGAAAACAACCAAATACTTGAAGTAAGTGTGAGGTTTTCTGTCTAACTGTAATAACTGGAAAAATTAACTGTCAGAGAGATGCTATCAGGGAATGCCCTTCCAGATAATAATCATTCCTGGAAAAGGTGGCTCTGCAGGCTGCTTACTTATGTGGGCACACAAGTTTTTTTTTATTTATTTCCTCAAACGTTACCTTACACAATAGTAAGGAGTTAAAAATTGTTTATGTATATTTTCATAGAGAACATCATAACATTAGCCTTCAGGCACATTAAGGCTCAGATCAACTGCTGGATGAATCATCTTGATGCATTTATGAGCTCCTTACATTTCCTTTTCTCAAAACCCAAAGTTTCGTTTGCATTTAACCAAACACTGAAATCAAAGATTAGAAACAATGATTAAAAGAAATGACAACAATTTAAAATAGTAAAACCAAGAAAATTTATGTTAAGATGCCATTTGGTTGAACTAGTATCATGCCTGTATTAAGCTGCTTCTGTTCTTTAGGACTTTGCCAGTCAAATGTGCTGTTGGAAAAATCTAAAGAGGAACATGACTGCCGGAATGTTTAAGAGAGATGTCAACAGGAAATGTCATCCTTTTTTTTTTTTTTTCTTTTCTTTTTAACTTGTCCTGTCCAACAGCTGAGCAAACAGATACGGGCTGAGAGCCTCTTGCGTTGGACAGATTTTAATGTCTCAACAGGGATTTATAAACCCCTGTTTATACTAAACTTTATATTGATTATGTTGTATCATTTTTTTTTTTTTGTTGGACCGGACGGAAACAAAAAGTGTGTGTGTGTGTGTGTGGGGGGGGGGGGGGGGGGGGGGGGGAATGGGGTTTAGAGAACAAAGAAGGTCTTAATAGAGAGTAATAACATCCTAAAACAACCAGGTCTAAATAGCAATCTGGAATGGGCGGGGCCTGTCTACACACACACACTCAGTAGATACACACATACCTGTTGCCTAGAATAATCTTTACCTTTAAAGTAGTCAAAAATGTACAAAATACCACTGCAGTTCACGCACAATCATAGAAGCTGACACAAATAAAGCCTTTCATTCTGTCACACAGGGCTGCACGGTGGCGCAGTGGTTAGCGCTCTTGCCTCACAGCAAGAAGGCCCCAGTTCAAATCCTGGCTGGGGGATCAGAAACACCAACTGGGATCTTTCTGTGTGGAGTTTGCATGTCCTCCCCGTGCGTGCGTGGGTTCCCACCGGGTACTCCGGCTTCCTCCCACTGTCCAAAAACATGCTCCATAGGTTAATTGGTTACTCTAAATTGCCCCTAGGTATGACTGTGTGTGCAAATGTGGCCCTGCGACAGACTAGCGAACTGTCCAGGGTAAACCCTGCCTTCGCCCATCAGCCGCCCGGGATAGGTTCCGGCATCCCCGCGACCCGAAAGGGATAAAGCGGCAAGGAAAATGAATGAATGAATGAATTCTGTCACACGTTCTGTTAGTGTGAGGTGAGCTGACACCTGTGCTCAGGTGAGTGTTTATGTTTTGCTGATGTGGATGTTGATGGAATGCATAGAGAGAAAGAGAGCCCAGCCATCCCCACGCCAAGGCCCCCCACCGGGGCGGCAGCAGCAGTCCGGGCCCCCCAACACCCGCCATGGAGCCACGGAGAGACTCCGTCCGCCGAGCAATCCCGCCAGACACCCAGACCAGGGCACGCGGGACCGCCGCAGAGGCCCTCCACGCCCAGGAGCCGGAAGGCAAGGGAGCACAGAGTGCAGGCTCCAGCCCAGCCAGAACAGCAATCCCACCACCACACCAGGAGGGCCAACACAAGGCCCCACACCCGGAGAGCCCCCCAACCCCAGGGGAACAGCCCATCACCACCCAGTAGCGCTGAGCATCCCCCCACCCCACCCCAGGCACGAGCCAGAGCTCCCCCAGGGTAACCCGCTTCCATGCTCCAGATGTCCGCCCGCGCCCGCCGCGGGAGGTCCAGGGGAGAGCCAGGAAGGGGCCGCCCACCCTGCCCAGGAGAGAGACACCCAAGAGGAACGAGCGTCCCAGAGGAATGATGTTAACAAGGCCCGACCAGACACACCCACTGATGGAATTTTGGAGAGGCCCATTTCTCGAGAGCCGGGACTGGAACCCGAACCACCGAGACCTGGATACAGGAAATGTCTTACAATCCAGTGACCTGTTCATGTGGTGAAGATAACAACATTTCAAACATAAATAAGACAACTACAAATGACTCTTACTGGCAGTGATTGACTTCAGGTTATTCCTGGAAAAGGTGGATCTATAAGCTGCTCTAGAGCTGCTGTCACTTCTGGATGTTGTTGCATATGTGGTGAGTAGGACATGCCTACTAATTATGAGGCAGCAGGTCAGACTTGCTGATTAGGGGATGGTGCTTTAAAAGCCCTTTCCGCTCGCTTTCTGGTATGAGCTTTTTCGGCCGCTGTACATCTACCGGTAAGTGGGAAGGCCGTTACACGGGCAGGTAAGTTGGGCTCTGTTTTGTTGTAGTTCAAGCCACCTTGGTAAGCTCCTCCTCCTGAACATTTTTTACTGGTTTAAATTAAAGCATATTTTTATACTGCTTTTAATTGGATTATAATAAATTGTATTTTAAACCAGACCACCGCCTCTGCCTTGTTTAAAGTATGACCTATACGCGCCTTTCTCTCTTTCCTGGGGCATAGCAGCTCCAGGTGGCGTTGTTGACAACCCCCATGATTCGTGTCGACACACATACAAGCTGCTGTCATGTATGCATAGACTCGTGACTTAAAAATATCATTACATATTTAGACTTAAGGCGCAGTTCAGCTAGATAGGACTGGGAGACAGGTGGGGGCGAGGTCCACGGCCAAGAGGAGCCAGAGGCTCGGTCCGCGGCCAAGAACACGAGCCTGCTTGCATTCCACCTGGAATCTGACTCTGAAAGAGTCAGTGCCTCATCAACTACAAACTTAACTGCACATTACTGATCTGGAGAGAGGGAATTTAAGATTCAGACTTTACCTTGGTTCCCTCGCTATCTTCGGGTTACCACAATTGCAAATGAGGTAAACTGGGTTTTCGCTAAAGATAGATCCTTTTGGATTTTTGAAGTGGGTGCATGAGTTCAGAGGCAATTTACCAAACCCTTACCAAATCCTAGGCACGTTAACGTTGGGAGTGGACTTCTCTGGAACCCACAAAGATAGAACGCTGAACTTCTTTTTTATTTCCTTCTTTAATAATCTTGGATTTTCATTGGTGTTTATGTCAGACATGAAATCTTTGTCTTTTGTCATAGGAGGGAGAACACTTTAAAAGATAGCACAAGGGCTAATGTGCTTGCAAAATTTTGATAAATGAAAACTTTACCCATAAAAGCATAAATGGTCTATGTAAATGTTATTCCTCTGTTGCTGAAAGGACTTGAAACATTCAGTAGTAGGACTTGGACACGACTTGAGACTTAGTTGTAACTTCCTTGTTTTGACTCGGGAGTCAACTTGAATTACAGGACAAAGATTTGACTTACTTTAGACTTGCAAAACAATGACCCACCTCTGCCTTTTATTGCAAATGCACTAAACACCTGTCCACAGCCACATTCCCAGACAATCACGAACAAACAAACACATTTCTTTTTAAGCAACAATTTAGATCCCCGATTGATGACAGTGGTCCAAACATTTCTTTATCTGAACAATTTTTCACTTAAAAAAAAATCTAATGAAAGTTTTACATTAATTGTAAATTAATTTTACAGACATAGTGTTTTAAAAAAAATTTAGAGAGCTGAAGATATTCTTGTAAAAACACATACATTAACTTAAAAGTTCACTTCTTTAGTCAGTTCGTCACATATAAATAAATAAAAAAACCTGTTTCATGGACTCAAGGTGTCAAATTTATATTAAGTTTAATTACAGTGCAAGAAAGTGCTGGGCAATCTCACGATACATATCATGTAGGCGATAGAAAAGTACCTATTGTGCCATTTCTCTTTATCGTTTTTGTTTAATTCTCTTACTGAACTTTTGTGCAAAAATGTGTATTTAAACATTTTTTTCTCATGTGTAACTATTCAGTTACACGTTACTTAAAAAAATAAGGTCAGAGAAAAATAAAGTGATGACATTTTTGCCACTTGTTTTATCAGAGGATAACTGAAAATATACTTTATTGTGGTATAGTTATATATTATAATTATGCTATAATATAATTTGTATCATGATATATAACTTTTTTCACACCACCCAGCACTAGTACAATAGAATGGACACCACTAAAATTGTCAAATGACACTGCTGCATTATAAAAAATAGTTTTCTATTGTATATATTTTTTAGATTCAGTTCAGTGGACACTGCTAAATAATTCCATCCTCCATGATTTGGTAAATATTATTCATCCCTTTTTTTCCTATGTTTTGTGCTAACTTCAAGAAAAAAAAGAAGTGAGAACTTTAACATAGAATAACTGTTTTTGTTTTTCCTGACAATAATAAAGACATCAATTTTGTTCTTCAGCTGGAATCAGTCCTGCTCTCTTCAGCGCCTTGTCCACATTAGGAATTAATTTTTCCTCAAAGTCCCAAAGTCGTTTGTCTTCATTAAGCTCCTCCATCTTCAAATGTCCTTGCAGGGCCACACGAACGTGAATGATACGACAGAGGTCCATTGGAACTTTGTACTGTTTTCCAAACTTCTGAACGACAAAATGCACTGAAGTGTGCTCCACCAACCTGGAATACAGATAAATCAACATAGTTAATTCATGAGAGCATTCCTCTTTTACTTTAAATGTGAACACATTCTGTAAATAATTAGAAAAGTAAGTGCCTTGGCTGAACGATTATTTTGTACGGATGGAATATATGTCTTTCAGGGCTTTCTCTGTAGATGTGCTCCAGAATGTTAATTCCCGGAACCTTCTCCCACTGGGGAAGATGAAACCGTTTACTTGGTTCAAAGTGCTTTTTTGGAAAGATGTGGTTCTCAATAAGGAATTCTCCAACCTAAAGAACAAAAACATGGAGCAAAGATAAGAGTGAATCATAAAACGCATGGTGACATTCTTCCTTTTAAGATGACTTACATCTGAATAGTTTGGTTCCAGCGTTTTCATCATAGAGACCAGGTTATTATGTTTATACGGCGTTATGATCTCATCTATGTCATTCAACAGGACGTAGCGTGAACGCGCCATGGACCGATACATGCATTCATTCAGGGTGGCGATCTGTCCAAAGTAATGCATGTCTCCTGGATATTTTGTGATGTCCCAGCCCCAAGACGGTTTCAGGAATTTGTCTATGGGCCATGGAACCACTTCAAGAAAACCCTCTTGGATGTAACCTTGTAAAAGTTGGTTCAGTTCTGGACCACAGCTGGTGTTGTAGATCACCACTCTGTTCACACCAAGCAACCTGTAAACATAAATAAGTTATTTACTTCATGGAGCATCAGGTTACTTGTTTTTTTTAACATTTTAAATGTCAATTCAGGTGATAATGGATTACTCTAATGACAATTGTTTAGGTTAAACATTTATACTAGAGACAAATTGTAATAATTTCATTAAATCTATTGAACCATTGAATTTTTTGTAAAAAGGAAAGTTTATCATATAAATTAAATGACTAAAATTGCAATATGAAAGATTTTCTTGAGCTGCCTGTTCAGTTCCAGAAACAAGAACTGAAAATAGGGAATTCCAGATAAGCTGTCCTGTCAAAACCTTATATACAAAGACAGAAGTGGACTTGAAACATTGTTCTATAATAAGTTTGTCTTACTTGTGCATTTCCAGAGTCTGTGCAAACTGGAGCACATTGTTGTATCCTCCAAACAGGTTGGAGACGCAGACGGTGAAGTTGAACCTTATTTTCTCGTTTTTGTTTCTTATTGGAATAAATGTGTGTTCAGATGCATTAGCTGAAGGCTTAGTCAGAAGAGTGATATAAGAAGCATCACAGTTTTTGGGAAGCGGACACAGGACATCCACAACACCAAAAGGAAAGCTGAAGTGGCTGTTGTATTGGATAATTTTGGCAGGAGTGGTTTCGTTAAATACACCACCACAGCAGAAAGAGCAGTGAAGAGGTTGGATGGAGTCTCTTCTGAATATTCCAGTGACACGTATGTCGTAACCATTCACTCTCCTGTCCATGAAGGATGACAACAGGAAGTGTCTGGTGTTTTTAAGTGGAGTGATGCTCTCCTCAGAGATTGGCACTGGGCAAATAACTGGCTTTTCCTGTAGCTTTGAGATAAGATTCCTTATTGCCGTCATTCTGTCTGTGGTCATGCTGTAGACGAGTATGACCATGACGACAGTAAAGATGAGAAGGATGAAATTCCTCCTCCAGCGGCAGTTTTTGATTCCTGTCCTGATAATCATGACGATTCTCAACCTAAGGTAGAAATGGGAGACAGAACAACTCTATCACAAAGAAAGTTATGGAATGCTGCTGATAGAAACATTGCTCTAAAGACAAACAACAGTAGAAAAAGAAGCTTTCGTGGTTTCCATTTATCACAAATTTAGCTCATCATAGCCTGAACTTTCAAAATAAAGTCTACTCTCACAATACTTCCTTCTTTTTGCACCCAAAATGATCAAACATTTTTGACCAAATGAACATGTGCACAAAGCTGTTAAATAATCAGTGTATTGAGTCAAAATAGTAACTTTCTGGTCAAAAAACAAACCAGTAAAACACTCTATTGCCTATTTTTTCCTTATCAGGTTTAGAAAAAAAAAAAAAACAGTAAAATATAGTGTAAAGTAAGATCAAGGAATTATGCAAACATTAAAAGATTAATCTAAACAAGAAAAAAAAATTTGGCTGCAAGTATTTGTGAAAAAACATTTCTTGGAAAAAAACGGCAACCGTCTGACATTTTTTTACCAAATGCAAATCCTAACTGAAAAACAAAATGGCGTCGTTTCATTAGCGGATTAATGTGAACAGGAAAAACCTGATGGTTCTAGTTGTACAAAAGACATTCTTTTGGTGTGCATCTTTTCACCGTCGTTTTTTTTCTTTTACCCCTGATAACCCCACATACGTGGCCATTGCCTTTTGTATTGTGTTACCACAGTAATTCATTCTCAAATATTTGTTCAGATTTCAAGAGATTATGGTATCTTTGATGCTAAAATTATGATGTAAATGTCAGGACTTTTTCATTTAATTTCTTTTATGCTTTAAATTTCTTGTCATGTTTGTTCCTGAAACATCTTTAAAAGAACATTTCCTTACAATCCCTTTTCAAACACATAAAATCTATCGTATTTGTTTGTTCAGAACAACTATGGTAAATTAATACAATTATGTATTTAAGTTACTTATAAGAAGTTTGGAATACAAATAAATGAGGACAAATTTTACAAATAAGCAACTTTTTTTTCTTCGTTTTTTTTCTTTTTTTTTTTTTACACCATACTTCATTAAAGCATTCATTAAAGAAAAGATTTCAAAAAGATGCAGGATTAACATTCATTCCCATAAAATCGTTTACTTTTTAGGATGTAAAGAGAATATATATAAAACATTAATGAACACAATTTTGCTGAAAAACTGTGTTTTTAGACATCATTCTTTTAACAGCTGCTTTTTAGAACAAAATTTAAAGATTTTAAAAAGCTGAAGAAAAGACATTAATTTCCATAAAATGCTACATTGATAATAAATCAGCTGAATAGCTTTTTTTTAAACAAAGAAATAAATAAAATGTAATTACGATTTAGATTTATCTGATTTTTAGAATGAAATGAAAATTTAAAAATTACTTACAGAAACTCTTAGAGGCTCTCTCCGTATCGATGTCAGGCACAGGTGACGTGGAATATGTAGATCGTCGTTTAACCGTCGATTCTCCTCCCCCTCTTTGTCTGTCGGTGGGTGTACCCTCTTCATGCTTGATGCTTTTGTTAACAACCAGTCAGAACAAGAACAAATCGAACATCCTTACAAATTTATGTAACATATCTTAATACAAATTAAAATAAGAAAATAAAATAAGAAAATAAAAATAACATAAAGTAACAAAAGTCAATGTCTCACATGCACAACTCCAGCTTAAATCTTAAAAAAAAACATTTAAAAATGCACAGCTGTGCACAGCTCTCCAGTCATAAAGTAAGTGAAGTATGTTTCAACAATCCCGGCACCTCCTCTCCCCCGTCTACCTCCTCGGGCTGACATGATTGAGAAATATTTGAGGAGGCACATAGGTAAGACTGAAAAAAACAGTTTGTCAAGTAACTTCTGAATATGTCAATCAGGCAAATATGGTTTTAAATTAATTAAAACTTCTTTTTGTGTTTTTTTTGTTTCCAATGTTCATTTTTTGTCGCTGCCTCGTTTTGGGATGAGCTTGTTTGGACATGCGCTCTAACGTTTTTGTTTGAAAATGGAATTATATATTTTTTTCTGTTAAACATCAACAGTTTCTCGTTTCAAAACTACCTTAACAATAAAAAAAAGTATTTTATTTGATTTTCTATCAGCAAACAATTAACTCTTCCAAACCAGATTTGTTGGTTTGATGGCTTATCAAGAGCTCAAGTTAACAAAAACAAGTTGTTTGGCCTGAGAATGAGGAAATAAAGTAATGCAAATAATAAAATTTACATAACTCCAACACAAGGATAAATTGCTCTAAAAAAATAATTGATTAGTTTCAGTAATGGATGAAATTGTAATTAAATTACTTTACTCATTACCTGTTTGAAAAAGTAATTCACTACTCTTGACTACTTTTTTCCTCTTATACTCAAATTATCAAAGGAAAAACAGCTTCTTCTTTTTTGGCTCAAAGTATGAGGATGGTTCGTGACAAAACTTGGCTTCATTTGAGTTCAAGCAACGAAAAAAAATAACAAAAAAATAGTTTTCAACACTTGTGGTATATGCCACTCCCTGTGCTCAAAATGACATGGGAAAAAATGGTTGAGGACATGAGGACAGTCTTGACTTCAATCTGTCAAGACTGAAGCTAAGCCAGTTTTTCAAAAACATAAAGAACTAATAAGTGCCTCCAGCAGTTTGCAAAAAAAATAAATTTGTTCTGACTAGAGCCACGTCTTTTGTTTGGATTTACAACAAAGAACCGTCTCTGTCAGCTCTCAAGCGGCTCTTAAGGATGTTGCTTGAATTTGAATTAATAACAACAACACAAAATTTTGCACAAAAGGAATTAGAAATGTAAAAATGTGTTCATATTGAATATGAATGTATATTACATGTGTCAGGTTCAGGAAACCTAAAACACTTATAACATAACGAAGAGGACACAGAGAGATTAAAATTTGTACTCTCGAGAGGAGAGCAGGCAGAGACGTGTTCAGTTACACATCCTCTAGTCTACTCTGAATCGTCTCAGCCTGATCCTCCCTTTTATTTCGTTTAGGGTGGTCCCTGGTTTACACAATCTGTAGCATCTTCTAGAGGAAGGGGGGAAAAACACACAGCTGCAGCAACATTCCTTTATTTTATTACATTGTCAGCCAAAAGATATGTTTCAGGTCAAACTCTTCATCCACGTTTGTGCAAAGCCACTTCTTTTTAGGAACTTGTTTACTTCAACTCTCCATGACTGATATTTTAACTGGGTGAGAGGTCACCTGCCCTTCTCTCTTCCATTTATTCTAGACTGAATCATTCTTCCTTATCATGGCAAGTCAGGCTGCTGAACTGAAATACAAACTTACAAAATATGTCTTGCAACAAAACAGTTAAGGCATAAACATCTAATAAGCATATGAGTAATAACTTATTCTCGTGAATTCAACAACATGGATATGCTTTTTCTTTATTTGTGGATGTGCACCGTCCAAAAGCGTGCTTTATAGGTGAATAAATGACTAAATTGACCCTAGATTTGAATGTGTATGGGTGTGTGTTTGCGCCCCGGAATGGATCAAAATACACATTTGGGGTTCTTTATAGTGAGGAATGAAGAATATAATGCACTTTAAACCTCAAAAGTAGGATTTTCATGGTAAGGCTACTTTAAATCAGCATTTTCGGTATGACCCCCATTCTTTACATTGTTGCAAACCTCAAACTTTGACACATAGATTATATACATTGTCGTTAAATTCCAAACTCATTACACTGTTACCAAACCATTTTGCAAAGGGTTTTGAAGATATGAATGTTTTGATATTGCTTGTGTTCATGACTCAGACTGCTCCATAATTTTAACATTCACATAAGACACAAAAACTTTTTTGTTTTTGTGTGGAGTTTAAATGTTCTCCCTGTGCATGCGTCGGTTTTCTCCAGGGACTCTGGCTTCATCCCATCCTCCAAAAACATGCATCATAGCTTAATTGGTTACTCTAAATTGCCCCTAGGTGTCAACAGGTGTGTGACTGATGCCCTGCAACAGTCAGCAACCCTTCCTGGGTTTATCCTGCCTTCGCCCGTCAGTTGCCAAAAGGGACAAACGGTTAAGAAAATGAATCCAAAAAGAAACAAAAAAAAAACGAATTTAAAATATACCAATTTTTAAAGTGTTTTATACAAAATACAACTATACCCAGACTAGAGGAAAATACTTCCAAAAAATACAAATCAAGCTTTTATATTAAACACAAAACAAACCTTATTTTGTAAGAGCAGAAAAAAGAAAACCTACTATTTCTGCACCTTTTGATTAATTGCTAAAGCCAACGGAACAAATTTTAACCCGTCTTAAAACAAACAATAAAACATATCAAACCGACGGATATGGTTTCCTTAGTTTAAACAAAATCTTAACTACAAAAAAAAATACTTATGTTCATTGATTCAGCTTTTTGGATTTGTGCTTGAAGATAATTCCATGACCTGATACCCTGCACTTCTTAAAAATTGTTTACCTAAAGCACAAACTTCTTAGGAAATAAGAAAAACCTGTTTGCGGGATGACGTGATAAAACTGGATCTACAACGTTAATAAAAAAAGTCACGCTGTGCAATTATGAGAGCAGCTTTTGGTTCTGCCTCACTAATTTGTTTTATTTTTGTTTGTAGATCTGTGAGTCACTGATTCTGTTTTTAAAAGTCTTAATTTGATAACATTATCAGTATTTTATCTACTAACTCATGCTTTAATAAAGTCAGTCTTGGTTCAAATGCTGTGGATGAGAGCAGAAAGCAATGATGCTTGACAAAATCTGTTTTTTTTTCTGTTTGTCACTATCAGGTTAATCTGGTAAACTCCAATAAAAACAAAAAAAAAATTGCTTCTTTATTAATCAAGAGAAATGAATGTATAAAAAGTTGCAAGTTCCTACCTTAAAACATTAATTGTGCATTTGAACTAAAGAGAAGCATTTTTGGTCACTATATGGTGCGTAAATGAAACTTATAAAAGTGTGGCAAAGTGGGGGGTATGAGTTAAAAGCAAACAACGCCACCCTGGAATACAGGTTCCGGGGAACCCAAGGGCAATCCTGACAAAACGTGGAGATTCTTCCCAACAAGCCAAGACATGGTCCCAGTTTCAATAACTAGTTTTATTATAAGGTAAAATAAATTAAAACAGTCAAAAGTTAAAATAAAAAGCCTAACTGAGGGAAGGCTTGCCAGCAGAATGCTGGGCATATGAGGGGAGGACAAAAAAAAACAAAAAAACAAACTGGATTAAACCTCACACAGTGAAATGCGCGCAAACACACACACGTGAAAGGAATTGGGACCACACCAGGACAACATGCTCTGCCAAAGCGCTTCACCCTGAAAAGAAAAACAGAAAAAAATATGACACCCAAACCGCGCATACACACCTACACACTCGCATCTAAAACAGAACCTAATAAAAAGATTAAAATAAAAAGAGAAGGCAATCATCCATATAGTCTCAAGGCCTGAAGCAGGGGAGCTGGCAAAGCTTTTATTTTTCTGTACAGGGAACAAAACCTAGCAAAAAAAAACAAAAAAAAACCCCACCAACTAAAATTAGCTATCCAAACAGCTTCCCCAAAACAGCAGTGGTACCTTTCTGCACCTAAAACAGATAAAAGTTACAGTTAAGAATTTAAAAAACAGGGATAAGCACAAACATCTGAAGTGCTCCATAATCACCTGAATGGCTGGAGGAAAAGGATTCACACAGTGTTCGCACCCCAGGTCAGCCTCTTCAAGTAATGGAGTGCTTTGTTTGTCGACTGAATATTAAAATAAAATAAAAGTCACAATTCACTCTAAGGGAGCCAGCCAAGAGCTGTCATCCAGAGAGTAGGCAGGGCTGTGCACAGTACGTCAGATCCCCATTGGGTGAGCCAAACCATTTTTATGCCCTTCCCCAGGTAGTCAGTGATTAGGAGATTAAGTGCAGCTGTAAAGACTTCTGCTACAAAAAGACAGTGAGAACTTTATCTTTGAGGCTTAACACAGTTTCAGGACACATAGTGCCCTCTTGTGTCCAAGTTTAACAAATGTAAAAATTCACAAGTTCGTTTGTTCCCAACAATTTTTGCAAAAAAGTAAGACCCATTTACAGATGTGTCACAGAGGCAAATATAAGTTGGTATTTTACTTTTGATTTGGAGATTAAATCTTAAATTTCAAGAAAATCCTAAATTTATCATTTTAAAATAATATTCAAGAGAAACTGGAAAAAAAGAGATGCTAGACTACATTAAAAATTAACCCTTTAAAGTTCTCTGTCATTTGATGGGGATATGTATGAATTACTGACTGATTGATAAACATATTTTTCATTATTTGTTTCAGTTTTCTTTATAAACGAGATTCCTGATTTTAAAAGGTTGTAAGAGTAACATTTATTTATATAAAAGGGGGGTTGTTTTCTTTGCAGAACAGTACAACTTTGTTTCTTTCAGCAGAAGAAACTTTGAAAAATAAACATTAAATCAGCTGGAAAAAGATTTTTTATTAAGTAAATAAAACGTTTTGAAAACAAAATTAAGATTAAACCAGAATTACATGAAGTCTAAATGGTTTTCTCTTCTCTTTTGATGAGGGCTACAACAGGTTTGACAGTTCTCTTCAGGGATTGTTTTACTTAGATGGACCTTCTTCACGCTCAGAGCTTTTGTTTTATTCAGTCAAGCCATTACTTTATTTAATTGTTTATTTTATTTAAAAAAAAAACATTTAACTGCACTCTTTATTACACACACCCTCTCTGCCTCAACAATCTACATTCGACCACAAATACCCACATGCACATTACACAAGGAAAGGTGGGACCTTTGACCTTCTGTTCCCCTCCCCATTCCTGGTGGGAGTAACTGGGCCCTCGGCAACAGCAGCCGTGTGCCAAAAAATGTTTAGGTGTTCCTTGAAAGTGTGCACTAAGAACTTCACAACCATCATCACTGAAAAATTAGCGTATTTTGGCTTGTTCATCATTTGTTACATTATGAGACATGGCCTTCGTAACTTAATGCAAGTTAATTATGTCATTGTGCTTTTATTGCATGTAAAATTACATGTTTTTGTGGCACTGTGTAATTAAAACACGTTTAAAATAGTCCCCCCCCCATTTATTTTTATTTTAAGTCTTAAACAATTAGAAACTAGTGTAATTCATATCTAAATATATTATTTGTGTTAAAAAAAGGTATTTTCTTTAGTACTCAGTTTCACCAGCAGAGGGCGCTTGGCGCTTTGGTCATCAGTAGTTGACACCGGAAAGAGGAGCTCAGTCACTACGTGGTGAGCAAGTCAGCAGAACGTGACCAAGCGTGCGGCAGTTATTGATTGTTTAATTGTTTATTTTACAGGTAAGCTGGTTGGAAACGACACACAAATGATATGTTACAGTTATAAGTTGTTTTGAGTCATTTTCGGAGTGGAATAGTTGATAAAATGCGCTGTTTAACTGATTAGACTGTGTCAGACACATTGACTGTATATAGGAGAACTGGACTGAGCATGCCCCCCTACTTCCGTGTTCCATATAGGAAGTACCACTGGGTTGCAAAAAGGCCAAAGTCCCATTGACGTACTTACATTGAGAAACAGACAGTTATTTCTCAGTCATTTTAAATGTCAGAATAATCATTCTTCCTCTGGAGCTTTCTGCTTAACTTCTTTTTTCTAATCCTAATTTTTTTTAAAAGATTTTTTTCCATTATCACAAGTTATTTGAGTTATAAATTGACCAATCAGATGGCTCAATAAGCATTTGTGGGTCTGACGTCGAACGTCTGGGGGGTTTGAGTGACAGATGACGGGTAGCCAATGGGAGCAGACTTCATCAATGCGGTCCGTGAAGACCTTTTAACACCTACTTTACAATTCAACAATGTTCCATTCATTGTCCTTCTGTTGTTTTCCTCAATGGAATGCAGCAGTTTAAAACAAGAGGCGCATGCTGTCGCCATCTTTTACTCTGTAGAAATAGATTTTGAGGCTCAACGCGGTTAAACCGGGGGTAAAAAACACGCTCGCTTTGCAAACAGAGGAAGTTGAAAGTTAACGCGGACGCGCGTTCAGAAAGGCGCGTAAACAGTCACTGGTTTCAATATCGAAATAGATGATTATAACCGAGAATGTTTATGTTTCCGGAATATATGTGGCGACACATTATTTAGTTCGACAAAAAAAGAAAATATGTAAGTCAATACAACATTTGCAGTGTTGCGGGAAAGCTACGGAGAGAGAAAGGGACGCGGCGGCGCGAGCGTGATTGTACGTGCACGCGCGCATGTGTGCGGGAGAGAGAGGATGAGAGATGAAAGAAAATGAGCGGGCGTTCGGGGAAAGTTGGAGTAAAGCAATGTGCTGTAAAACAAAATTGAAAATAAATGGTGGATTCCAGCCTCCAACCAGACAGTGAGAGTATCTGCCTGCAGAACCAAACACCCGCGGGTTTAACCACGAGGACGTTCGTCCGAGGAGCTGCAGCAGCTCCCCTGTCCCCCCCAACCACGGTCAGGACGAGGAAGCAGAAAAGGTTAACAGCAGAATCAAATGTTGGAATGTTCTCCCTCAAAGACTTGAACAATGACTTGTACGATTCTCTCGAGCCGCCGTTATTAAAGTGGAAGCTGTTTACACTCCGATGTCTCGTGGTAGAGGCGTGGAAAGAGGCGGAGACTCACAATAAGCTCACCTAAGATTGGTTGAAGGCATTTCCTATAGATTCCATGACTCACAGAGACTCGGACCAATCGCTGGTGATGGTTTGCAAAATGGCGATAGCCGTTTCAGGAAGTGACGGTGAAAGCGGCGGCCTACTTTCGCGAGGAGAGGAGGTAATGCATTTCCAATGGGAGACCTCGTTGCTTGTTCTGTCCAGTGTTTTCACAGTCTATGGTCAGACACCACGTTGTTTTACTAAGATGGCGGACGTGAATCAGTGGTGACCCCGGTAACACATCTGATGGATGTTTGAATGCAGTGTAAGCTAACAGGTAGTAAGATAAGCTATGTTCTGAGAGATAACAGGTAAAAGGTTTGTTATTTAATTAATGTGAAATACAGTACAAAAGGTGCAAAATAAATTAGTTTAAAATATGTTTTCTCTAGTAGGTTCAGTTCACACTATAAATGCATAAGATGTAAAGATTATTATTGAAATGAGCTAGAGCTGTAAAAGACAGTACAGTTGAGTTACCTGGAGTTCATGTGTTTGGTAATGGAGTGTAAAATACATTTTGTGATTTGTTAATTTACAGAGGTTATATCCAATGTAAAACTATAGGTAATTGTAAAAGCAGCTGACATCAGAACAGGATCTCAGTCACTACGTGGTGAGCGAGTCAGCAGAACGTGACCAAGCGCGCGGCAGTTATTGATTGTTTAATTGTTTATTTTACAGTGTTTTCAACATTAAATATGTTGCACCGAGAGTGAGTTGGCCCATCATTCTTAGCCGTGTAACATATTTTGGCGAGCCAGCCAGGAGGGAGTGCTAGTGAAAGAAGACCATCACCAACCACCCTCCTTCCCAAGAGACTAACCTTCTTCTACCAGAATTGGAAGCAACGCAGCATCTGCGTGACCAAGTGAGTGCAGCCTTGTGGCAGCTAGAGCGAGAGCTTCTCGTTGTCTGCAGGCGACTGAGGGCCCGTTTACACTACAACGTTTTCGCGTGCGTTCCGACAACTTGGTTATCGTTTGGGCCTCTCGTTTAGACCAGAACGCGTTTTAGGGCCCCCAAAACGACAACTTTTGAGAACGCCTTCCAGAGTGGAGCGTTGCGAAACGTTCCCGTTCCCACAGCCCTCCCATTCTAGTGTGTACGGTCAGGAACGGTGTCAGGGTGTAAAGCGCAGTACTTCTCCTATTGTTCTTTTATGATTTGCGCGGTTCTACCGAAACCGAAAGATGCGGCTGCAAACGGTGCCGGATTTCGGTTCCAAATTTCATTGAAGTTTTCATTTGTCCGTGGACATGTCAATCACTGTACTCCCTTCTGATTTTTTACGATTCAGCCTATCTATTTACTTTCTTGTTGTTGTGAGATGAGTGTGTGTTCCAACTTCTGCATCTCAGCTTGTTATGAAGCTGGGGGGAGCGTGTGCATGTGAGGAGCAGCGCGCTCTGAGAGGAGCGAGAGAGAGAGAGCGCATGCTGCGGAGAGAGAGAAAGGAAGGAGGGGGGGGGGCGCGCGCGCGTTAGTGTGTAGAGAGTTGTTCTCGAGTTTGTCTGCAAGTTAAAGTGATAAAAGTTCAGTTCCTCTACAATAGCTAAGTGTAATTATTCGGCTTCGCATGATCCAAAGAAGGGATGTGAACCCCGGAGGAAAAGCAACCTTCGGCCCTGGAGAAGATCTCCCCTGCTCCTCGACTACGGCTGAGGGGAAAATAGAGCAGGAACGGTTCAACATTGTGCGCACATAGTGCATAGCGGCGTGGCGTGTGAATTACATCGTTTTCCGTCAGCATTCGTTTTAACCGTGAGCGCAATATCATTCAGGAACGTTCTGGTGTGTACCCGATATCTTGCTTACCGGATCAGAGAGCAAAACGCGTTCCCGTTCCAGTGTAAACGGGGCCTGAAATGTTCTGACCTGGACAGCGGAGAACCTCACAGCAAGTCAAAGAGAGCACTCATTAACATGGCAGAGAGTGTGTTCGATGAGATTGAGGAAAACGAACCGGATAGAGAAGAACAGTTTACAAAGACACAATCGCATACATTGAGAGACGAGTAAAGATGTGTACCAGTCGGATGAAGAGCACATAATAGTTTCAGTTTATTCATTCATTGTTTCAAGCATGGTCAGTTACAGCATATTTCCACCGACATAGAAAAATAATATATGTAAATAACCAAAATTAAGTCATCCCCAGATTCAAAGAGTGTACTTCCAGGTACCTCTTTGATATCTTTCTTTTCTTTATAAAACTAAATAGTCAATGCTTGAAACGGGAAGGGAAGAAGCAAAATTTATTTAATCCCTTCCCCTCTATAATCTAGATAATTGACAACATGGTTGCTATATTTTCATTTATCTAAATATAGTACCTAATACTAACTTTATCTAATTATATATTTATATCAGTAATCACAATAACCCTTATCAATAATAATACATCAATACAGTTCCTATAAGACTACTCAACCAACGCTTTCAGATCTCACCTCAGTGCACCATCCACAATTCAAACTATGTTCACATGACCCTTGTGACCATTATTCACCTCCACCTAGATACTGGGACAATAACATTTCTTTGTATATTTTTTTAAACATATGAATATTAGAGCATTGTTTGAGGTCCTCACTTAACATATGCCTATGTTTGATGACACACACGATACTGACCAGAAATTATTTCCTGTTGAGTTCTTGCAAATTGTATTTTAAATTTTTGTATCCTCTTAAACTGTACTCTTTTTTATTTTCAAAGAATAGCTTTTGAATGTTATTTGGTAATGAATTTCTATCTGCCTTGAATATAAATGCTTTGTGTCAAATGCTTTTCTTAAATCAACAAAAATCGCAATTGCACACTTCTTTTTATCCAGTGCCTCTGTAATTTCTTCCACTGCATCAATAACTGCCATTGCCGTAGATCTCCCAGATCTAAAACCATATTGCTTATCATTTATAATTTTATGTTTCTCTAGAAATTCTAATAACTTTAAATGAAATATTTTTTCCTACATTTTGGAAAATTGAGGGAGTAGGGAAACAGGCCTATAATTGGTAAATTCATGTCTATTTCCATTTTTATGAATTGGAATGACTTTTGCATTTTTCATTTTACTTGGAAATGTCCCGGTTTGTAGTGATACATTACATATATATGTTAATGGTTTGGAAATGTAATTAATGACTTTTTTAACTATTATCATGTCTATGTCATGGCAGTCCGTTGAGTTTTTATTTTTAAATCTATTTACAATTGTAATCAACTCATTTTCATCAACTGGAGATAGAAAGATTGTGTTTGGATTATTTGTAACTAAAGTACTTTCATTTATCTTTTCCTTGCATATCGGAATTTTTGCTGCCAAATCTGGTCACACATTAACTAAAAAATTATTGAATTTGTTTGTTAGATCACTCAAGTTATAATTTCGACCTTCTTCATCCATAAAGTAATTTGGATATACATTTTCTTTTATCCCTTCCTTAGTTAGGTTGTTTAAAATTTGCCAAATTTTCCTAGTATTACATTTGTTTTTATTCAGTAAATTATTATAATAATCCTTTTTACTGCTTCATATTATTTGGGTTAATTTATTCTTATACACCTTGTACTCTAGCTCAGCTTCATTAGTTCTTTGTTTTATGAAGAGTTTATATAGTTTATTTTTCTTTATACATGCTTTTTGCAGACCTTCGGTCAGTCAGGGACATTTGGCAAATTTGTTTTTAATTAATTGAATTGGACAATTTTTGTTATATAATAGACTGAATATTTCCAAAAAACAGCTATAAGCAGTGCTCACATCTTTACTTCAATATACAGAATCCCATTCTTCTTTAACTAAATCATTAATAAATGAAGCCATGGTTCTTTTGTTTCATAATCTTTTGTATCTTGGTTTTTCTGGTTCATTATTTGTCCTCAAATTGAGATGGAATATTATAAAAATTGGCAAATGGTCAGTTAGGTCACATGTCAATAGTCATGTGTGAATACCCTTGATGGTGTTGGTGAAAATATTATCTATCAGTGTAGCACTGATAGATAATATTGAGGTGTAATCCTACTGGGTCTAGTTATTGTGGGAAATATACTCATAGTGTACATGGTGTTCACGAAATCATCTGTATCTTTGTGGTTGCTAGGATTTATCAAATCTATATTGTAATCACCACAAATGAAAAGGTTTTTGTTGTTAAATGAAGAAAACATTTTCTCAAACCACTCATTAAACAGCTCAATTTTAGAGCCTGGCGTTCTATAAATACAGCTGATGATAACATTTTTCCCTCCTGGATTCTGAACTTCAATTGAGAGACATTCTAACAACCCTTCTTCTACCATAGTCATTTTATCAATTATTGCAAACTGTATATTTTTTTGTACATATATTGCAACTCCACCCCTTGTTTTGTTGGTTCTATTCACATAGACAAAATCATAATTGTCCAGCTCAAAATAGTTCCTTATCCTCCTTAAGCCAAGTCTCAGATATAGTTATGATACTAAATGAATATTTGATGACCTGTAAAAAATCCTTAATAGCTTCAAAGTTGGTATACATGCTTCTGCTATTGAAATGGATGATTGACAGTTCCCCTTGTGGATTAATATCCTTATTGAAGTCTTCTGGTGAATAGTATCTGCAGTTTATGTTGACCATGGAGAAAAAGTTGTTGTCCGGGTCAGTTTCCGAGTTTTCTTCATTGTTTTTTGACAATTTGAATTCATAACTTGAGATTCTTTGATGAGGATTCTGATTAATATTGATATTTGGAGCTGATGAGATAGGTTTTTCAGTCATAGGTGTGTTTTATAGGGATTGAATGCTCGCCTCTTAAGCAAGATGTTAGTTGAATTTCTCCAACTCATCCAGACTTCTTATCATCAAGATCTTGGCTTCTTCTGGTGATCCATTAAGTTTAACAAACATTTTACAATTTAATACCCAGGTATTCTGAATCTTGTTGAGTTTTTTCAGTTGTCTTGCTTTTTTTGCAATTTCAGCATTTCTTTTGATCAAGTTATCATTCATGTACACATTTGTTCCCTTTAGTTTTTTTCCTTGTTTTAGTAAAGCTTGTTTGTGTTTGCGATTCACAAACCTCAGGATAACCGGTGGGATTTCATTCTCCCTTCTTCTAGGGAGAGGGTGACAGGCCTCGATGTCATCGACATCCAGGGATAATCCCCTTGGTTTGCAGAAACGCTTCCACTTGCTGCTCTGCCGAATTCCTCTCCAATTCACCGTCTTCTCCTCCGCTGTCTGCGCTGACTGCTCTCGCGTATGACCGGGGCTTGATCTTTAAGCCTGTAATCACCACGTCATTGCTTCTGGCGTGTTGCTCCAAATCATCCACTCTTTTCTTGAGATTGGTAATTTCTTTGTCTTTAGCAGCGTTTAGAGCTCGCAGCTGTTTTACCTCCTCCAAAACCTCCAGCAGCCCCATCAGCTGCGTCTGCTGCGTCTTTACCACCATCACGTCCTCAGCCAGAAACTCGATGGATCTTTTTAACTCGTCAATTTCTTCCGTCGCTGGGCTTTTTTTTGGCGCCATGGCAAGTCACTCGCACACTGCGACTTTTGACAAGTCAAAACACCGCTCCAACCAGGATAGCTTCACGGCTATCCTTCCGTTTCGAAGCAGCTGTCGGCTGGGGACGCGACGCTCTTCCACGTAATCCAGGAGCCTTAAAACTTATCCCGCGCTCCTTTAAGTCCGATTTGTATCAAAATCAAAATATCAAAAGTGGATACTTCCAATAGATAAAGAGAAGGCTGATAAACCAGAAAGTTTATCGAGTTTGACAAGTAGGTTCTGACGGAATGCGCAACCATGCACCGGAACCGGATTTCATAATAGAATTTTAATAGAGGAGCCTGCTCCAAAGAAGGGACTAAAGAAAATATCTGTACATGCCACTCCACCAAAAACTAACAGTTCTCCACTCAAAACTCGATCAGAGCCCACAAACACACTGCAGGAGGTAACATTGAGGAGGGAGTTCTAAATCTGTGGACAGATTGGAGAGCATGGACAGAAGGATAAGTTGTCATACCTCAGCCTAGTCCGTCAAATTGAGATGGGGATGGAAAAAGGACACTTTGAGACTGAAATCATAGAGGCAGTAATCAGAGCTGTTAGTCCAGGGCTGCCCCTTAGAGATATGCTGGAGATAAAACGGGGGCTGACCTTGAGTAAACTGCTCACCATTCTAAAGGGACACTACAAAGTAGACAGCTCGACCGAGCTATACCATCAGCTCATTAATATCTCCCAAGAGCCCAGAGAAACTGCCCTAAACTTTGTTTTTTGTGCTATTGAACTGAAAGAAAAACTGTTATGGAAAGCTGCAAATGAGGAAACCGAGGAATTATACAGCAGAGCCACAATTCAGCGCAAGTTCCTGCGTTCCATTGAAACTGAGCTGCTCAGTGATGCAATTAAGTATCATTTGATGCCCCTCCTCAACGATTTGAGCATGACAGATGAAGAATTAATTGAGAGAGTAAATGAAGCTTCAAAGTTGGAAAGTGAAAGGCTGGAGAAACGCAAAAGGTTCACTGCAGCCAAGACTCCCAGGGTACAAGAGCTCCAAACAGAAAGTCAGGCAGACTCGACACCTTTCCAGAGCACAGCCAAGTCCAGTGAGTCCCATCGTACAGTGGCCATGAAAGCAGTAAAAGGTAAAGAGATTAAGTCTGAAAGTACAAACGCACAACAGATAATAGAAGAACTTCGTAAAGAAATGAAGCAAATTTTCATGTCTGTTATGGAATCAAGTTCCCACCCTGTGAGACCAACACAAAGAGGAAAAGGCTGTAAAAAGGGCAGAGACGAGGGGAAAGGAGAAAATTTGTTTCAAATGTGGACGAGAGGGCCATTACTCTCGCGGATGCAGAGCACAGAGATCAATGCCGGGAAACGGGGAGGGGCTACTGAGAGGGGACCAGCAGTAGTCCAGAGCCAAGGCTCCCAAAGCAAGCAGCCGAACCCAGCACCAGTCCCCGCAGAAGCGAGTGCCCTCTCAGCTGTAAGCGAAGTGCACTACTTACCCCCTCAACGTAAGTAGCAGTTAATAAGTCTTGTTGGAAACAGATGCACAGTGAACTGTTTTATGGACAATCATCTAGTTAAAGTACTGTGGGACACAGGCGCCCAGTCCAGTATAGTAAATGACAGCTGGAGACAAAACTGTCTTCCCCACACAGTCATCCGGCGTATTTCAGAACTGTTAGAGGGTGAGACACTGACAGTGTTTGCCGCCAATGACACGCCCATTCCCTACATCGGCTGGATTGAAGTTAGCTTCCGACTAGATAATGAGTCGTACAACACAAGTGAGCTGCAAGTACCAATATTGGTCTCAAGTGATCCAGCAGTGGCCAGTGATCCCATTATTGGTTACAACGTTATTGAAGCCATCGTTAACAAGAAAGAGGGAAAGACCAAAGTTGGAAGAAGACAGCTAGCACATGAAGTGAGTAGAGCTTTTCAAATTACAGTGCAAACTGCTCACAATGTTGTCAAGCTAGTGCAGAACAGTAATGAAGATTCTGAGACGGGTGTTGTACATACTGGAGGGAAAACAGTGCCGTTGCTGGCTAACCAAGTCACAGTCGTCCACATGCGTGCACATGTTGGTCCACAAACTAAAGGTCAGAAAATGCTCTTCTCACCCAGTGTGCCTGAACCACCACTAGAGGGCATAATCTACCATGAGGTATTGGTGCAAATCCCAAATAGAAAAGTGCCATATGTGCCTATCCCTGTAACAAACACCACAGATCACCTCAATTGGACAACTCGAACCAGTAAAGACAGTGTATTCAGCAGACATCAAAACAAAAGTGAACCAACTGACACAAGATGTCCAGAACAGAGCAGAGTCAAGGTCAAATAAGGCAAGTCACACTCAACAGTCAGAGAACAAGCACCTAAAGAGACCAAAGTCATGGGATCCACCTGTGGATCTTCAACACTTAACGCAGAGTCAACAAGCAGCAGTAAAGAAAGTGTTGTGGGAGGAATATGAGGCCTTTGCATTTGATAGTGACGATGTGGGCTCCATGCCTTCTCTGAGGATGCACATAACCCTTTGAAGCCCAGATGGTGTTCTGCATCTATTGGGTGCAGCTGGCAAGTTTTCCCTCTGCCTGTCTGTGTGGGACCTGACGTCATCCTATTTACCTTTAGCCAATCGGTTTGCAATAGTAGTGACGTTACCTCGCGGTCACGTGACGCGGAGTGCCAATCACGCTAAGTTATAGGGCCGCGTCAGTTCAGTTTGCAACTGGGAAGTGGGGAAGCCGCACAGGAGCCGGAGCTACGGTCAGTTTATAACAGTTTGCGCTACTTTTAAACCTTTATTCAACTTGACACTCACTTTCATGCATATAAAATTGTAGGAGCTCTCTATCATCCCCAACTTCTCTCGGGTGGCCCACCCACTGTACAGCCTACTTAGTCCCACAGCTCCAGTGAACGACACTCCTGCCTCATCAGCAGATAAATCTAAAAGGGGAGTAAAGAAGAACAAAGGCCACTTACCATCACGCATGCCCATTCAGTGGACCAGCTCCCACCAGACAATATTGGATCAACTCATAGATGCACTTACAAGACCTCCAATCCTTGGGTGCCCAGACTTCACTCAGCCTTTTGTGTTGCATTGTGACGCATCACAAGTCGGTTTGGGTGCCGTGTTGTACCAGCAACAGGAAGGAAAGATGAGAGTGATAGCATATGGCTCCCGCACTCTGAGTCCTGCAGAGAAAAAAGTACCACCTACATTCTGGCAAGTTGGAGTTCCTGGCAATGAAGTGGGCCATCTGTGAACGGTTCCGGGATTATCTGTACCATGCCACGTCATTCGTGGTATACACTGACAATAACCCGTTGACTTATGTGCTCACCACTGCAAAACTCAACGCCACAGGTCACAGATGGGTTGCGGAGCTGGCTGACTACAACTTCGCAGAGCATCCTGCAATAGCCGCACTGCTCAAGCAATGGTTCAAGCTTCACATTGATTCAGATGGTGTCCTGCGCCGCAGAACAGCACGCCGAGAGCAACTCCTAATCCCTAGTGCCTATCGTCCCCTGGTTTTTAAAGAACTTCACCAAGATATGGGCCACTTAGGGGTGGAAAGAACGCTGGACCTAATTAGAGAACGGTTCTACAGGCCGCAAATGAGCAAGGAGGTGGAACACTTTGTGACGGAAGAATGTGAATGCCTCAAAAGGAAAAAGCCAAGTAAACAGACTCGAGCACCTCTGACAGCAATCCACACAACATACCCGTTCCAGCTGGTGTCCATTGACTTCCTCCACTTGGAAAAGTGCAAACATGGCTATGAGTACATACTAGTTGTGATGGATCACTTTACGAGGTTTGCTCAAGCCTATGCTACTAGGAACAAAGCAGCCAAAACAGTTGCAGACAAGCTGTTTAACAACTTTGCACTCAAGTTCGGCTTCCCCACCAGATTACATCACGACATGGGAAAAGAGTTCGAGAACAAGCTCAAGGCAAGGTTAAAAGAACTGTCAGGTATCCAGGGCTCGCACACAACACCCTACCACCCACAGGGTAATGGACAGGTGGAGAGATTTAATCGCACCCTGTTGTCCATGTTACGCACCCTGGAGGACAAAGAAAAGGAGGACTGGAAGGAGTCCCTAGCTAAAGTTGTTCATGCATATAACTGCACGAAAAGTGAAGCTACGGGTTACGCACCATACTACCTGATCTTTGGACGCGCCCCGCACCTACCCATTGACTTGTTGTTTGACTTAAAGAAAGAAGAGTCCCACATAGATTATGATGACTATGTTGGCCGCTGGAAAAAGAGAATGCATGAGGCCTATACAATTGTATCAAAAACCGCTGAAGCAGAAGCTGCTCCAGGAAAGACCCACTACGACAAGAGAGTTAAAGTGAGAGACCTTCAACCAGGAGATAGAGTTCTCCTTCGTAACCTCACTCCCAGAGGGGGCCCCGGGAAGATCCAGTCTTACTGAGAAGATCAAGTTTTCAAAGTGAAGGAGAGAAAAGCGGACAACAGTCCAGTGTACCAGATCAGTCCTGAAAATGGTAAAGGAAGAGAACAGAATAGTGCACAGGAATCTACTGTTGCCCTGTGACTTTCTACCCTGTGAAAAGCCATCAGTGGATACTCCTACAGTCACTCAGAAGAAGTCCAGTCGGCTACACAGACAGCGGCAGCATCTTCCTAAGCAAGATGACACATCAGATGATGACTATGATGACACCTATCAGTGGTACCTCAGACCGGGTCCAGGGAGGAAAAAGACAAGGAATTCACTCAATCCCTTGGCGGAGCCCTTTCAGCCTCAACAGGATGCAGTACATCAAGAAGAGGATGTGCCACTACAGAGCGAAGAGGATGTGCCACTACAGAGCAAAGAGGATGTGCCACTACAGAGCGAAGAGGATGTGCCACTACAGAGCGAAGAGGATTTGCCACTACAGAGCGAAGAGGATGCTCCAGGGCAAAGCCAAGACCCTGGACCAGACTTTGACGGGCCAGGGAGTGGTGAGTCAGACACAGCCATTCCAGCTGGTAAGTCTTAAGGTAAGACTGAGACTCGCACACAGTGACCCCAACGGCAGAGACACCAACCAATGGTACTGAGTTATGACAGATTGGGGCAGCCAACACTGGTTCACAGAGACGGTGAGGTAACAGACTCAGGTTATTGAGACTGGAATATTGTGGAGGCCCTGGACTGTCCAAGTGTGCTGACAAGGTCAATGAGACTTGGAAATGTCAGGAGACATTTAATTTTGTGGGGGAGAGTGTGGCACTGTGCGATTAAAACAGACGTTTAAAATAGTACCCCCCCCATTTGCACATTACACAAGGAAAGGTGGGACCTTTGACCTTCTGTTCCCCTCCCCATTCCTGGTGGGAGTAACTGGGCCCTCGGCAACAGCAGCCGTGTGCCAAAAAATGTTTAGGTGTTCATTGAAAGTGTGCACTAAGAACCTCACAACCATCATCACTGAAAAATTAGCGTATTTTGGCTTGTTCATCATTTGTTACATTATGAGACATGGCCTTAGTAACTTAATGCAAGTTAATTATGTCATGGTGCTTTTATTGCATGTAAAATACATGTTTTTACTTTTTTTTAGTTTGCTAGTTATAGTAAAATATGTGGTTACGTCTCCTGATTCTTCTGTAAATGATGCTTTTAAATTCTGCTGTCATCAGAGTTTTCTTATCAGCCACATTCAAATTAGATCATCAATAATATCTAGTGAAAACTTGACATTGTCCCACTTTCTTAAAAATGTATGCCTCGATACTTAGTATTAAAACAGTCTAAGCATGGGAAAACAATGGAGAAACTTAAGTGTTGAGTGTTTTAAAACCCCTGACAGCTCTTCAGCCAGCGCCAGTTCCCAGTCCTGGTGAGGTTCTTTTCCACATCCACATCCGGTACCGCTGTGGGATTCAAAAATTCCCTTGCATCCTGTCATCACTGATATGTTCCGAAAAAAAAAGTTTTTTTTCTTCTTTATTTTTGAAGCACTCGTTCAAGCACCATTCAGGCTCCTAGACAATTTAAATGCTACATTTAGCAGTAAATTTAATTTCTCAATCATACTTTTAAAATCTTATTGGTTTAAGTCACATTCATTTTATTTGAAAAATAAACACCATGGATTTGTGGGTGAAAGCAAGTTGTATATGAGAGACAGTCGAATTGCTTAGCATTGTGATCATTAATATTCAGGTAGAATTATTTTCTAAGTTGCTCTGGTGCAGTCTCGGAAATCTTTATTGTACCGTGAGACTCATATCGGGATACGTTTTGGCCCGCCACTCTCGCCTATATGCACCCCTACAACAAATCCAAAATTCTATTTAAAATATTTACAGCAGAAGCTTTTTTACTGCATACACAGGGATGAAAGAACTTCTATCTTTGCTCTAATAAAACCTGGATAGCCAAATATTTAATCAAATTGAGATTAAGGTATGAATGTCATCAGTTTGACATTGTTATATCTGTAAAATTGCAATGGGGAAAGTCTTTTGATTTCAACATCAAAACCATAAACTTTAATAATGTATGACGTTTTTAGACCGTTTAGTCTGGAGGTCTGCAACCTTGAACAGTAAAAGCTATTTGGGCTTGTTTTCTACTGATCAAACGTAGTCTTATTCTGATACTGCTGTGCATTCATCACAATGTTTTCTAATAATAAATATGAAATATTCTTCTTTTGTGGCATGGATATAAACAGAAATATAAACAGAAACTAGAATTTTCTCAAAATGTGAAATTATTTTTTACGTTTGACAGAAGTTTGTATGATTTCTTTTCAAAATAAAAGATGCCTTGTGCCAAACCGGATTATCCCAGTGCAGCTCAGGACAGCATAAGATAAAAGGTGCTTTAAACTAATAAAGGAGCAGACTTTTTACCAAAATTTTGCTTAGTATTTGAAATTGGTGTGTTCTGGAGGAACCATAGAGCGAAGAAGATCTCTCTAAGTCAGCAGGGATATAAAAACCTTCAAGGGTGCACCTCAACCATAAGTTTATAAACGTAACTAATCTAAATTAAATAAATGCTAATTTAGTAACCCCTTACTTGAAAAAAACACTATTGTTTTACTTTAGTTTAGCCAGAGATCCACTAAAGAGAGGTGAAAGAGCCACAAGTGGCTGCAGATTACAGACCCCAGGTTTAGTCAAAGTGGAAGAGAGAAGCTTTCTAAAATGCTTGAGCATGTGTTTGATAAAAGTTGTAAAATGCTTGGCAGAATGCCTCAAAAGAGTTGCGTGTCAGATAACATCTGCGTTCGTTAAGCAACGATCCTGAAGAAAAAAAAAAAGGCTATATCTTGTTTAAAATGACATGGCTTTCAGTAAACCAAATATTTCAGGTTTTTCCTGCGGATAATAAACTTCAACTGGAACAGTAGTGCCTCTTTTTTATATTTTTAGTTTTACTTTTACTAAAAAATGTCAAAAACAATAGAAATGCTAACACAAAACACTAATTCTTTTTATTTCTTCTATTTTCATTTAAGGGTATAAGACATGCAAAAACAGAAAAGACAAAAAAATTAGTTGTTTTTTTGAAAAAGTATGTTATCTTACACAATGTTCTTCTGCTTGGCTTTACACACTAGAGCAGTGGTTCTTAACCTGGGTTCGATCGAACCCCAGGGGTTCGATGGGTTGATCTCAAGGGTTGGGCACCGAAGTTCAGTTCCAAGTAGGAACCGTCATGATTTATGCGGTTCTGCCAAAACTGAAAGAAGCTGCTGCAAACGGTGCACAAATTTAATTTTTTTGTGGACATGTCAGTCATCTCTACTCACGTCAGTAGTATGAAATCCCAGCCAGTCTCTTTCATGTTCCTACAATTGTAGGCGGGCTCATATAAAGTCGCTGAGTAGGCGAAAACGCGTGTGCCGCGCAGCTCTTCCATGTGTGTCTGTATATCACAGTTTGACAAGTGCTGCATCACATTTGCCAATCAGGAACTCATGGGCTCGTGACGTTTTCACGGACCTGATCATCGGACAGAATATTGATCCTATGCGAGTGTTTTTGATTGTTTGTTCTGCAGCGGTGTTGTGTACATGAGTTCGCGCTATCTCCCGTTAAGGAAGGTATTAATGTTCTGGAGACCTGCAGTCAAGGAGTTGTTTTGTCTATTCATGTCAGAAATTAAACCAGAGAAAACCTGAAGACGCGTCATCCTCCTTTATTCTAACACAACGCTGAGAAACGGGCGAGGCGTTCAAGGACCAGAGGAACGTGGGAGACGCCTGTTACACTCTCTCCATACGCTGGGAGACAGACAATCACTGCGCAGGGCGCCAAGCTGGAAGCCCGGAGCGACTCCCCGCGCTTGGGCCGGGAAGGGCTTCAGGATACCAAAACATTTTGGACAATTAGGTGTCTGACGGCTCATTTTGTGTACCAGTAAAAAACTTTTTTTCTAGATTAAAAAAAAAAAAATTCACCAAGGAGGGGTTCGGTGAATGTGCATATGAAACTGGTGGGGTTCGGTACCTCCAACAAGGTTAAGAACCACTGCACTAGAGGAACACCACACTCTACATCTACTGAGTTTTGTTACTCTGTTAAATGTCTAACTATAGTGATATATGCATGTAATATGCATCTAGCCACTGTTAAGTGACACCCTAAACAGATTGCATGTCTGTTGCAGAGCAACACACCTTGGGACAATTTAGAGCCATCAATCAACTTAAGAGGCATTTTTTTCATCTTTTGCTGGATCATTAGAGACTACTTATCAGCCACTTTGATCACAGAAAAATATCTTGTAAAAACTTCACATTTTTTTCTACTTTCCTAAACAAATATGTCATCCCTAACAGCACCTGCAGCACTCCATCTTTTAACTCTGATCACAGTAATAGAAGGCAGTCGGAGCCTTATAAATTAATTTATTGCATTTTGTATTTGTATGTTTTTTTTTTAGATTGGAGTGTACATTTAAATACACAATTGCAGACAGTTATTCACAAAATGTTTTATAGGAGTTACAAATCAAGTATGGCACACACAAATCCAAAGTTAGACACAAACAAGTTGCAAATCAAGTACGCACAGACAAATGTTTTGAGACCGTTTTCTCTCCATATGTTTTATGGGCATTCAAGCAGCTGGATGGCTCTGTTCCAGTTTGTAGAACCGGTCCGTGGGAAACCAGGGTTCACTGACCTTAATCCAGTGAAGACAAGACCCTTCTCGCCACTGCATATCTAATCCACTAGGGGCCCCAAGTCTGGGTGTCCCTCTGCCAATCCGCAGCCCGGATAAAAGAATTTGTTGTAAAAATCTCTGCCAAACCACCTGTGCAAATCAGTGAAAGCTGGTTTGTTTTGGCAACCAATGAAAGGTTAGCAACAACATTACAAAGGGCATTTATTTTACTCCCAAAAAGGTATTTTAACACCCAAGGGTTTTTCACACCAACAAAAAATTTCAAACAAAAATTACTTTTATTTCATTTTGAAGTCTGTACATTCTCACATATTACACCAGCACTTTATTGACCAACAAACCAGATTTCCTGGGTTCTTTTTAATAAATCAAACATAAAGCCATATTAAGTTGACCAAAGGTAAATGTACATACAGTTTCCATTTCATAACAACAGTAACAAAAAAAATTGTACTCATGTAACCATTGCGTACCATAATCCTTAGCCAAACCCTACATTAACACAATTTTTTCCCCACACTCAAATATGTTTACCCTCAGATCTTTAAAAGCAAACGAAAACACGCATCACTCATTATTGAAACCTTAACAAAGACAGATTTCAAGACATCTGAGAACATTGGTGAAAGCCTGGTTCCACTGATTTCTTCAAGCTTGTTCTTTTTTTGTAGTACTCATTTAAAGGGGCTCTAGCATGATTTTCTTCAGTTTTTCAGAGTAAACCATATCCATTTATATGATCATACATTCATTTTGTAACACTAAAAAAAATAATTTATGAAATATGAGTCATTTTTGGTGGCCCATTTTAAAACCCGGAAGTAAAACGACTCCATTTCTTTCGCTCCTTGTCGGTCCCGCCCATTTCTCGACGTCATCATTGAACCTGCCTCCCCAGCGTGAACAAAATTTGTAAACAAAACTATAAGAAAGATGAATGCGCAAAATCTTGTCTAGATTTTTCCCTTTTTCAAACTTTTTATTTTGCTGATGGATTTTGAGCGTCTGTATGAAGGCCAGATTCAACAAATGTCACTGTTGGTTTGAGGAATCCTGCATGACGGTTACGCGAGACGCTACAGCTACAGGTACACACCATAAAAGACACGTCAGTAGAAATAATGTGCATCACTTTATAAGTTGTTTTATTGAGCATGAATTAATCCGACCACATTTTAATGAGTTTCCGTGTCTCATCGTTGTGGTTTTCTGGTTTGTTTTTAAGAGAATTTTGTTGAAACAACAATAGAGCTTTCACAGCAGCAGCACAAGCGGGGTAGGAAACACAGAAAAGAGAATTATAAGTTTAAAATTAACGTTCTATCAAGTAAACAGCTGGAACAATTATTTCCTTTTGGATAATATGACAATCTAATGCTCTACATTTGTCCGCGTCTCACAGAACACCTAATTTCTACCGTGTTTAGATCACGTGACTGTCTGCTACGGTGGCCGTTCTGGTTCAGTTGTTCCTCTCTGTATTGTATTTTGAATTTTAGTTGTATTCAGACTGAGGAATCTCGGAGCGGACCGAAATTCAGTCCGATTGGAAACGAACCTAGACTAGATTTAAAAATTGGGTCCGGGAGTGGTTCCTGGTGCAGGAAGGAAGTTATCTCCTGCCAGGAGACACATTCTGGCGGCAGGAGAGAACTATCTCGGCACCACAGCCCTGCGGAGAAGATGGGGGTGTGTTTGTTGCACTCTGGGGGTGAAGCTTGTAGAACGGACTCTTCCTGGAGGGAGCTTGGCAACGATCTTACGTCAGCGCGTTTCCAACCGCTTGTTTTAGTGGGTTTGCTGGTTTTTAAGGTTTTTAAAGGATTACTCCTGAATGCATGAACGGATCAAAATCCCATTTTGGGTTTCTTCATAGTGAGGAATGAACAATAAAATGCATTCAAAACCTCAAAAAGTAGAATTTTCATGGTAGGGCCCCTTTAAAGTTTCTATTTGCTGTGAAATCTGTTGTAAAAAAGAAAAGAATTAATTGATTTTCTTCATCAGATCAGTAAACTTTTGCACCTTTTTAACCATGACTTCAGCTTCAGAAAACACAAAGGGTGTTTTGATGATTCATCCATTGGCTTCATCCAGAATGGCTGGATAGCTCAGTTAGTTAAGTGCAAGACTGGCACATTAAAAATCAGGCTTTGCAATGTGCCTCATCCAGTGTGGGCCCTTTGGTAAGAGCTTTTGTGCTGCTAACTATGTAGCCACAAGGCTGGTTCCATAAATACAGAGAAAAAATCATTATAAGTCTCTGCCAAACCTCCAGCGTCAATCAGTAAAAGCTACTTGGCTCTGGCAACCCCTGAAGGGATAAACTGAAATGTGACCAAATGAGCTATTGATGTCATCCATGTATCATTGCATGAAGAAAGAGCTGAATTTAACCTGAACAGATAGGATTCTTTCAACTATCTTGGATAATTTAACATGACTTTTAATGAAATTTGACTAGGAATAACGGTTTGTTTTAATCTATGTGTTTTCTAATCTAATTTGTAATTGTTTCAATGGTGAACCAGCATAAGACAAACACAGTGACAGTGAAAAATAAAGTTTAAAAAGATAATGTCTGCTCTAAAATAATATAATGAATTAAGCCTCTTGTTTTTTTTTCTTACTTCCTTTTTTGACAATATTTAAGGTCAGTTTGAAAACAAATATATTCATATATGACTAATTTATTGTTCTAGAGAAAGATGTCAAAAAAATATTTATAATAATTATATATAATAATAATAACTATTATTATTAATGAAATAATTCTTTAGAATTAAATAATGGCATCCCTTTATATTTTTGGGTACATAAATTAGATAATTTATCATAAATACATAACTAATCCAGGATATTAATGTAGTTCCTTTTTCAGTGCAGACTTCATTTACGATCCTGTGGAGACAAAAAGAAAAAAAAAATATGAAAGAGAAGATCAAATCTATCTATTTAGCCCTGTTTTCAGTAAACGGTCGGTCTGGTAAGGAACTGGCGAGCATGTCCACCCAGCGGTTTGTTTTTTATGGCATAGTGTAGATTGCTAGCGTGTCATTGCGTCATTGTTGTGCGACGACTACAAAAAAAAACAACAACAATAGAGATTATCCAACATCTTTTTCTTGCTTTACTTTTTTTACATCGTGTGTAACAGGAATTCAATGTTGTTTAAAAGACGAGTGCTAAGAAGAATACCGCCGTAAAGAGTTAAATGAAATCGCTAGCTTAGCGCTATGTCGATGCATTCTAATATTGTCATCACTTTCTGCCAATCAATGAGTTGCTACAGCAGCTCCGCCCCAACCATCCCTTCCATACCTTCCTACAACGGATGGAGGCCCTAAAGAGAAACAGGTCAGTACTGTTCAATGGGTCCATTTTACAATAGAAACGCTCAAAATACCGGACCGGACTGGACCACACAGTGGAAACAGGGATTTTGGGTCTTCAAACTGACTTCACTTACATTAAAACTGACAGCAGTTTTAAAGTAAATTTGATGAAACAACTCACTGAGTGCAGAGTTGCATTTGCACTTAGACTCAAAGATCCATTTGCTTCTTTACGTTGAAGGGATCTGCAGCTGCAACAAGAAAAACAATCAATTCAGTCAACAAATCAATTATGTTAACAAAACTTTCAGAGTCTCAAGATCGAAACTTTGCGTTTATTCCAGTTTCTTCCTGTTTTCATCGACTAGACTCAGCAAAAGAATTTTGTTCATTTCCAACAACTGAAACTGATTTTATTGTAGTGACATTTTAACAGACGATAACAATGTTCTTACCTTTTCGGGATATATAAACAATGTACCAGTCAACAATGACAGCAGCAAAAATGATGACCGCAACAACAACCGCGATGGTCACTTCATAAGGGTTTACTGCCGGAAACAGAAATGTGATAATTAAACAATTATTGTGTGTTTAAAAAAAATAAGTAAATAAGTAAAAGATGAAAATGCAAGAAATTATATGATTTTTCTAAACTATATGGACTGTATGATCTTGCTGTTCATTTCAGTTTTTTTTTCATTTGTGCCACACTGAGAAAGTTTGCTGTTCTTGTTTTTCTGCAATAGCAAAATTGATGAACAGAAATAGTTTTTTATTTAAATATACTTATATTTTTTATTTTACTGTTATAATCTATCAAAGATTGTGAATGGCTTCAAAAAAATAAAACACAGTACTTCAAAGGCTGTACTATATGGAGAGAAAAGAGCTTCACCCCGATTGGTGCGTGCATAGTTCTTGATTTGTAACTCCTACAATATATTTTGTGCTTAGGAACAAAAATTATTAAATACAAAAATTACAATTTACATGAGCATAAAGAAAAATTTTAACCTCTTAAAGCCAACTATGTTCACAATCTTTAAAAAAATTGCACGCAAATTGCTTGTTACGCACACACAAAACTAGATTTACACACAGGTTAGACTCTTTTCTCGTTTCATAAGATTTGTGTGTAAGTGATGCGTTTAAATCAGGGGTCTCAAACTCAATTGAGCCGGGGGCCGCTGGAGGCAGAGTCTGGGTGAGGCCGGGCCGCATCAGGATTTCCACAAGCAAATCGCTGATAAAACATTCCAATGTTCTCAAATATCTTTATTTTTAACACAAAATAATGAATGAATTCAATTAATTTTAAAAAATGAATCAGAAAATCAATTTTTATTAATTAAAATAATAACAATGACCATACAGCAGACCCAGACGACTGAAACCACATATTGACTGACTGACTGATCAGTGTTTCTCAAATGGTGGGGCGCGCCCCTGGGGGGAATGCGAATAAAAACATGTTTACATTAGAGATGAATATTGTACATAATCCTACATAGTAGTTGATAATAAATTCAATATAGCAAAAACAACCTAAAACTCAATTTACAGTTAGCCAATGCGAAAGAATTGAATCTCTGAGAAAAGACAGAATCCTAGCACTACTGTGGAGAGAAACATGGAAAGATTGTTTTTACTTTGTCTGGAAGTTTTGGAGGTATTCTAAAAAAAAAAAAAAAAAAAAAAAAGAGAACAATTAATAAAACTGATTATTTAGAAGTTTTTTTATTATTATTATTTATTATTCTTTAATGATAATAAAAGTATGATATTTTTGAGGAGATACGTTTAATTTGAGCAAATTAACGTATACTAATGATGCTTGCAGCAGAGGGGGGGTTGTCTAAGAGAAAATACCTGAGAAACACTAGACAAGAGAAAACTATTTTTATTCAGTTTCAAATGTCTGTATTTACAGAACCTTCTTCATTTCTGATCTAAGAGCAGCGCGCTCACTTAAAGGTTGGAGCACGCTGCTACGCAAGTTTTTAAATCTGGTCTCAAGCTCTGCGCACAAATCGTGCACGCACTGAGCGCGCGCTGAGTCTTCAACCCGGTTCAATATTTCACGCACAGTCGCAGCAGCGTTAATGAACGGTAAAAAAAACACACATAATAGAAGAATCTCCTCTCTGCTGCGTGCGTGACCGCGCTGCTCCGGTGTGGATACCACCTGCTGCGCGTGCGTTCATAAACCCGCGCAGACATGCGGCCGGTGTGAAAACACCTTTGAAGATTCTGCTCGCTCGCGGGCATCACTCACGCACGCGGAAGTAGTCAGTCTCTCTCGCGAGGACTTTCTCTGATCGTGGAGGAGGAAAAAGCGATCGCGAGGGTCTGATTTGAAAAATGAAAAAAATAATTTTAGATTTCAAAATTAAAATGTACAATTCAATGTAATCAATTTAAGAATACAATTTTAAATATAGACAAAATTATCTGCAGTCTTATCTGCATTTTTATATCAAATTTCAAATGACATTACATATTGCAATTTACAATGGAAACTGACATGCTCTTTTTTTGCTGAAACTAAAGCCGAACCTTCGACTTCACAGAAGAATAAAGCTGCCGTTTACAGACAAACCAATTTATGGAGACAGTTGTAACAGTCGAAAAAGAAGCTGTGTAATAATATGTGGGGGCTGGATTTCTATTGTGGCAAGTTGAGGATTGTGACAGGGCCTGCCTGGATGAGAGTCAGACAGTTTGCATTTGAATTTGAATTTTGGCATAGATGAAGCCAAACTCCATGCAAATGAGAATGTATACACCAGAGGGGGAGGGGTACTGTTTTGCAAGTAGATTTGACTTTTTTTTTTTTTTAAAAGGACATGTCATTTTATAATGTAAAATATTTTAAGTTACTTTAAAATAAATTTAAACCAAACCACACGTTGAAATGTCATTTTTAAATATTTCATAGTAAATATCATTTTTTCAAATTGCATGATGAATTTGCAAATTGAATTTTTAATTGAGAACTGCATATTACTTCGAGATATGGCTGAAAAAATAACTTTTTTTCAGTTATTTGAAAAAAAGAAAACATTTTGTTAAGATTAAAAAGCATTTTTTACATTAAACGTCCTAATTTCACAAAGAAAAAAACAATTTTTTTTGCTAAAATGAATAGTAATGTTCATCCCATTTCTTTGACTTGTTTGCAACTAAACAGGCAATGTGTGGTTGACTTATTGACATTTTAAAACGTCATTCAATTAAACAAATTTTAAAAAAGCATTTTTTGTAAATTGTTGATTATTTTTACATTGTACAACTTTTTTTTCAATACTATGACTTTGTTCTTGTACTATTTGTACTTTTTTTTTTAAATTTGTAACCATTTTCTCATGCATGTATGAGTTCTTTCATGAATAATTTTTAACTTTCTTCGCAATTTCTAAAAAATTTTTTTTTAACTTTCAGTCCAATTAAACTTTGTTCAGTTTTTGAAGGGGGTCCACAGACTAAGGCCCCTATCAAACCTGGTGTGCCATCATGGGATCTACCTTTGGTGTTAGAGATCCTCAGTGGTTCCCCATTTGAGCCACTCGAGGAAGTTTCTTTTATGTAAAACAGCTTTGCTATTGGCTCTCACTTCTGCAAAGCGCATTGGAGGCCTCCATGAACTTTCTGTTCACCCTGCGTGTACACACTTTTCAGCAGATGGGTCCAGAGTCACCTTGCACCCTAATCCTGCATATTTACCAAAGATAATCCTGTTAGAGTACAACTCTATGGTAATTAAACTTTTGAGCTTCCATCCTCCTCCGTTTGCATCCGAGGAGAAGAGGCGGATGCATTTGTTGTGTCCTGTGCGTGCATTACGCACATACATTGACCGCTCGTCGGACCAATTGTTTGTGTGCTTTGCTAATCCAGCCAGAGGCAAGGTTTTGTCCAAGCAGAGGCTTTCACATTGGATTGTTGAAGCTATTCGTCTAGCTTACAACAGTAGGGATCTGCCTTTACCTCAAAGTGTGAGAGCCCACTCGACCAGAAGCATGGCCACTTCCTGGGCTCTGTTTCGGGGATCCCATGTGAGTGACGTGTGCTTCGGCAAACTGATCATCGCCTCATACTTCTAAACAGCTTTACCATTTGGATGTGACAACCCCTACAGTGGCTCACAATGTCCTCCTTGAAGCCTCTGGGCCTAACAGGTCCTAAAGGTGCTGTAGTTTGGTAGCTGCTCGCAGGGCGTATATATATATATATATATATATATATGTCCCATAGTACATGTTTTGTACCGAGTGAATTGACTGAAAGGGAATGAATTGTCATGACTATAACTTCTGTTCCCTGAAGGAGAGGAACGAGGTACAACACATTTTTGCCCTGCTACGCACTGCTCGGTGAAGAGCGGCTTCCGAACTGAGGTGAGAAGCCAATGACAGGGTTTATAAGCAGTGGGCGGGCTCGCCCACTTATAATCGGACGTCTTCTGCCTAAAGGCGTGAATAGAGGTGTCTTTAGCCAGACACGCGAGGGCGTGGTATCCCATAGTACATGTGTTGTACCTCGTTCCTCTCCCTCAGGGAACAGAAGTTAGTCATAATAATTCGGTATTTCCTGCTGGCACCCAAATGCACACAAGTCACATAAAATAAAAGTTGATTGTATGTGAATTAATGTCGTTTTTGTCTCGGAAAATGTTCTTAATTATTGCTTTTGCTGTAACCAACTGAAACAAGAGCGACTCTCAGCTCATGGGAAAGATCTCACACAGACAAGTTTCCTCCTGTTAGGTTTAACAGTGGAGCTAAAAAAAATATTTCTTCATTTTTTTTATTTTAGCAACAAAAATAAAACTCTATCTTGATTCTGTTTTATTAAAGAATATCACAAGTTCATAAGCATAACGCGACTGGATTTTTTTTAGCAACCCATTTCGTTTTGCCTGCAGTTCAAGCTGATTGCGCAATAGCTCCGATTCAGAAGACAGAGTTCATGACACTTTTTCTTCTTTATAAGCAGATCAGTTCATTTTTGTAGGAACAAGAAACCAGTCCAGTTTCTGAATGTTCTTGAATAATTTTCTCTGATCAGAACGATTGTAGGACATTTTCAGTTTGTTAGCAATTTCTCACATGGAATAGCCTCCAATTCAAAGAGAAACAAAAAACTGTTGAGTTTCATATGAAAATTCTCTTTTTCTGGGCATTTTGAGCATTTAATTGACCCTATAAATGTGATGCTACAGATTGTAGGTGTCAAAATCTGGCCCACAGTATAATTATATTTGGCCTGCAAGGCAATTTCAAATTAATATTAGAGCTGGCCCGCCTGTCTTATACAGTGGCAGCGCTGTAACACCGCATTCACCGCTCTTACTACAAATCCCATAATGCTCTGCTGTTGTTTGGTACAACATAGGCAGGCATGCCCCCTCCTCTGTGTCAGTAGCGTCTATAGTAGCGGTCTTGGATGTTGGAAGGTAGTGATCCGTCTTTACTTTAAAAGGCTGCAAACAGAAAGGAGGTATTCAATTTTTATTCAAATCGTATTTTAAATGCTATTGATTTGTTTTATTATTACAACTATTATTAGTAGTACTACAGGGTTTTTCCTACATAGAAAATTTGGTGGCGGCCACCACCACCTAATTTACAACCAGCTCCTGTGCACCGAAGGGGGAAAGGTGGCCCAGATTGAGATGACAAAAAGAAAAAAATAATTCCAGTAAACCAATAACCAATATATAATCGTTAAAATTTTGATTTTTATTGTCAAGGTAACAATATTTATATATTTTGTTTTGGAAACTTCAACGTAAACTGACCCCCCTTCCCCTTATTTAAAAATGGTTCGGTCCAACTGGATTAGACTTCCGCAGGTACGCTGTTTGTGACAGACAGTGAGTGAGAGAGAGAGGACATAAAAAATTAGGAGTTGTAAACACTTGATTTAGAGGAGGACCTCCATGAAAAAGAAAAGAGAGTCTGTCTATTGCCGCGGTGCATGCTGGGAGCGGAGCGGAGGTGATACATGAGAGAGTGAGAGCCTACGCGTGCATGTAACAGCCGCTCACAGGAGCAGGCACAGCAGTACAAATAGTTTCTGTTCAGAGGAAAAGTTCTTAAATGAGAGAATAATATAAAAATAACTACAACATATTTACTGCTTTAGGAGGATTTTAAGACTTGAACTTGACTGTGCTGATGTCAGATAAAATAAATCAAAAGTGTTACATAGCCTTTTAAAAAATATAAAAGTGTTATGGTTTCATTATTGTGTATATTATGTTTATGTACAATAATTATTAGAAATATTTAAATGTTCCCCACAGTTAGTTTCAATTCTACAATTAATACAAAAAAATAATAAAAGTTTAATTTCAAGTTTTTCATTTCAGATTTAATTGGGGTGGGGGTATACAAATCTGAAGTCGTGACGAGACACTATTACCTCCCTAATTTAAGCCAGGAAAAACCCTGGTAGTATCAACTCAAATTTGCAAGCCTACACTTTAAAATTATATAAGCCTTTCTTCAATTTTCATTGTTTGGTACCACATTGAAAGATGTTACGTTCAGCAGTGTTTGCCCCTCCTCCTTTGCTCTCACCTGGTTGCCACAGCTGCATTATATTTTGTAATTATTATCACAGGTATATATGTTACGATCTTTTGGGTTTTCAGCGTCGCTGAGTCTCGTTTGGTTACCTTTGTTTTGCGGTCTCTCCGAGAGCTATTAAACGTTATTCTTTCATTTCCCGTCTGTTTTGAGTCCTTCCTGCTCCTGGGTTCCTTTTTTCACCTGACGCCATAACAGAAAGGTTCATTTGTTCAACCTTGATCCGCGGCTTTTTTTAATCTAGAATTTTGGCCAACTGTGTATTTGAGTTTGACACCCCTGCTATATATTTAGTTCATAATTATGTTAAAATGTTATGGTTTATAACAGGGGTGGGCAAACTTTTTGATTTGTGGGCCAGAAAGGGTTCTAAAATTTGGCATTAGGGCCGGACAAGGAGCAGATGGAAGGAGTGATTTGGTGATGAACCTCATAAACTAAAAAGATAATATGGAATTTAGAGAAAAACATGCTTTCATTTGAATTAAAATTCACATATATTCATTTAAAAACAGAAAATTTGGGAGTTTTAATTTCTAAATTTTGATTTTTGTTCTCTTTTTGGTGATCTAATGGGTTGATGTTCTTCAGAGGAAAATTTCAACTCAAAGAAATCTGAAAAATCACCTTCTGACTCAGAAAAAAACACACACGAACGCCAGAGAAACACCATTCATGAGAAGAAACCAGAAATACAATAAAAATAAAACAATAAGTAGGATTTTTGATTCAATGTATTTTAATTTGGAGGGCCAGATTAAGTAGTTTAGGGGGCCGCATGTGGCCCCCGGGCCGTAGTTTGCCCACCCCTGGTTTATAATGTTTAAAAATGTAGTTTTAAAGTGTTCAATATATATTTATCCTGTTCGGCCCGCGACCTAAAATGTGTTTTTGATTTTGGCCCCTTGTGCGATTGAGTTTGACACCCCTGCTCCAGATATTCAACCAACTCAAAGGGAAGTTTTGTAGTTTCAGTTGTGCTAACATGATTGGCAAATAGTTTTCAAATCATTTGTTAAGCTTCTGAAACAATGAGCGAACCCATTGTTCCATTAGAATAAATGAGTTGATGAGTGTTAATGGTTAAAAACTCAGTCATTTTTTGTTTTTTTTAATCATTTACCACATTAAGTGTATTTCTGATTAGTTTATGAAGTCATCTTCATGGAAAAGATTGTGCTTTTTGTCACAATGTGATGTGACTGGAGTGGCCTGATTGAAATAGGAGGCAGACTTCTTTAAAGTTCAGGAACAGAATTTATTTTCAACTGCACAGCTCACACATGCTCCTTCCCTCAGCCAGCCTCCTTCCACACTGAGCTTCCTTCCTTTTATAGAGCCCAGCTAATTGGCTGGCCACACCCAGGAAGGAAGTCACCTTAACCAAACAAATGGAAAAAAAAGAAACAGACAAAACACAGAAATGTCTTGCAAACTATACATTTAGAGTCCTGTAAACAAAACCAGACATAAATAAATATACAACCCAAATCAGAAATCAGTTCAGTAAGCAAATAATTTGAAAAAGTAAGCAAACAATTCAACCCGCCTCACTTCCTGTGCCCCACCCTTAAATAGGAAGTCTTGCTTTGGCCACCATTTTGACACCTGGGCATCAGGAGAGGTGAGTCATCAAAAAGAATCAATAAACAGCTTTTTAACATGTGGAGTCTGTTGTTCCTGCTTGATGTTTCTAAAAGTGCAAACCAAAAGTGAAAAGTAGATACGACTACTTTGTCACACACCCCCCCCCCTTAAAAGCCGTTACTCTTCAGAGTCACGGGACAAAAAGTCTGCCACTACATTCTGGTGTCCTGACTTGTACTTAACTTGAAAACAAAATGGCTGGAGAGATAAATACCATCTGGTGATTCTAGCATTGGTGTCTTTCATCCTATGAATCCACTGTAAAGCACGATGGTCAGTCTCGAGAATAAACTGTTTTCCGATTAGGTAATATTTCAAAGAATCAAGAGCCCATTTAATTGCTAATGCTTCCTTTTCAATGGTTGAATACCTCATCTCCCTTGGAAATAGCTTCCTGCTGATATACTGGACTGGAAACTGATGTCCCTCTGGCCCTTGCAGTAACACAGCACCCAATCCTACTCCTGATGCATCTGTTTGAACTGTAAATGGAAGAGTGAAATCTGGGCATTGTAAGACAGGTTCTTGACATAAACAGGTTTTTAAGTCATTGAATGCTTTCTCAGACTCTGGGGTCCACTTTACTTTCACTGGGCTGGATTTGCGAGTCATGTCAGTGAGAACGGCTGATCTTGATGAGAAGTCTGGAATAAGCGGCGGTACCAACCCACTAATCCAAAAAATGATCTAAGCCTTCTCTTTGTGTTAGGTAGGGTGCAGCTAAGACCGCATCTACCTTACCACTTGAGGGCGAATCTTACCCCCTCCTATCACATAGCCCAAGTATTCAACCTCAGTCTGAGCAACATGGCATTTTCTTGCATTTATTACTAGTCCAGCATTTTGGATCCGCTGGAATATGTCTGATAAATGTTGGACGTGTTCATCCCAAGAACGGCTGAAGACCACAATGTCATCAATGTAGGCTGCTGCATAGTCCTCTGCTCCTCTCAACACTTCATCACCAACCTCTGGAATGTAGCTGGGGCTCCGTGTAGCCCAAATGGCATTACTCTGAACCTGTAGAGGCCACTGGGAACTCTGAATGTTGTCAGGTCCTTTGAGTCTTCTGTTAGCGGTACTTGCCAGTACCCTTTACAAAGGTCCAAGGTTGTGAGAAATGCTGCATTTCCAGGCGCTCAATCAGTTCATCCACCCTAGGCATAGGAATAAGAATCAAAAGCAGAAACAGCATTTAACTTTGAGAAGTGACACAAAACCTGAGCTTTGGATCATCTTTCTTTGGCACGAGCACCACTGGACTGCACCATTCACTGCGAGATGGTTCAATTATTCCATTTGTAAGCATCTCTTGCACATCTTCCTTCAGCTGGGAATCAGATGAGCAGGGATGCGGCAGGAAGTGTCTCTCACTGGCTGTTGTGCGGTTGTTTTAAGATGAATATGATGTTCAGTCAGATGGGTGCATCCTGGTTTGAACTGAAAACCCCACTTGGAATACATGTTTCCAGCTGTTGACGTTTCTCTGCTGGCAGATGACTCAAGTCAGGAAACAGAACCTCATTTGACGTTGGAAGGTACTGCTCCTCAACTTCCTCTTCATCTTTCACAGCACGGGCCCACAAAGCTGTAGAATTCTCCTCTTCAACCCACTCTTTTAGCAGGTTCACATGAAACACTTGATGTTGTTCCGACGGTCTGGAAGGAAGAGTTCATAGGTTACAGGGCCAGTTTTCTTTGTTACCTTGTAGGGACCTTGCCATTTTGCTAGAAGGCTGCTTTCTGATGTCGGCAACAGCAACAGAACTCTTTGGCCTTCCTGGAAAACTCTCCTCCTGGAAGCTTTGTCATAGTGATACTTCTGCTTCTGTTGGACTTTTATCATATTAGCAGTGGCTAACTCTTGAAATTTGTCAAGTTTATCTCTCATTTTCAGAACATAGGACAGCTCACCACACTTCTGCTGTGGGACTGGACCCTCCCAGGTTTCCTTCAGCACATCCAAGGGGCCCCGCACTGGATGTCCATACATCAGTTGGAAGAGTGAAAAACCTGTGGATGCCTGAGGAACCTCTCTGTAGGCAAACATCAAGAATGGCAGCCATTGATCCCACTTCTGACACCAAAATGTCACAATGTGATGTGACTGGAGTGGCCTGATTGAAATAGGAGGCAGACTTCTTTAAAGTTCAGGAACAGAATTTATTTTCAACTGCACAGCTCACACATGCTCCTTCCCTCAGCCAGCCTCCTTCCACACTGAGCTTCCTTCCTTTTATAGAGCCCAGCTAATTGGCTGGCCACACCCAGGAAGGAAGTCACCTTAACCAAACAAATGGAAAAAAAAGAAACAGACAAAACACAGAAATGTCTTGCAAACTATACATTTAGAGTCCTGTAAACAAAACCAGACATAAATAAATATACAACCCAAATCAGAAATCAGTTCAGTAAGCAAATAATTTGAAAAAGTAAGCACAATTCAACCCGCCTCACTTCCTGTGCCCACCCTTGATCATAGACTTATAATGCAATTTCAGCTGAACCACGTGCATTTTTTAACATGTAGTGGAGTTAGGCTCTGTCTGTGCATCAAATGGCCTTCCTGACATGTGGGTAACCTGGCTTGTGTCTAAAAGTGCAACCAATTCAGTGAAAAGTAGATACGACTACTTTGTCACACTTTTCTTTTCAAAAACAGAAACATTTCTAAGTGTCCCAAAACTTTTGTCATATATGAAGGGTGTGTCTGCATGCGGAAATAGAAGTTCAATGAAGCGCACGTTATGCTTTTCTTCCCTTGGGATAACACCGACGCCAAGCATCACAGCCTCTGAAAGCTGTTTTGCTTTGTGTGGCAGGAGATTTTAATCAAACTTCCAGAATATCTGTACATCATTTGAGGAAGTTTTAAGAAAAAAAACTTCCTTTTCCTTCAGGGAGGAAAATGACCTTCGAATTCAAGTCCCAGTGGCACTCGAAAGTGCGCAAGTCACCTCCGCTCTAAAAAGTGAAACTTTGGAGCATTTAACAAAAGTTCTGTATTTTGTTACATTTAAAATGATTACTCTTATTCAAATTATAATTTTGAGTTGAAAATTTAGTTTGATGAAAACTAACACTTGTAACAAATTAATGCGCTTTTTTTTTAAAATTGATCCAGTTTGTAACTTTTTATAATGTAAATATATCGTTTTTAATGAAACATTTAATATGAACTTGTCTCGTTTTCTTTCTTTTGTTTGTTTGGGCACATGTGTAGGTTATATATTATCATTGTGTCTTTTGTTCAAACAGGAATAACTGCTTTCAACTCATAGGAAAGATTTCCATCAGTAAAAATAAACACATTTCTCCCTGTAATGTGTAAATTTGCTGCTCAACTGTCAAAATCTGATATTTTATTTTAACAAAAATAATCTCTATCTTGGATCTGTTTACCACAAGAATCTCATGAGTTCATAAGTATTGCACAATATGATTGTTTCTTTAGCGAATCATTCTCATGACTGTGGTTCTACAGGCTCAGCAGTACAAAATACACATTTTACTATTTGATTTTCTCTTAACTTTGATGGAGGGAAGCACATCTTTGTATGAAAAAAGTCAATTTTATGGATCTTTTGAAAATCATTTAAACTTAACTTACAATAAAACATTTTCTTAAATTCTCAAATTACTCAAGAATGCACACTTTTCTTGCTAAATTATTAAAGATTTTCAACCAAACTTACTCATTTATTTGAAGAAAAGCACATCATTTTGCACGCTGGAACTGGAAAGGTGTGTGTTTTTTTTTTTTTTTTTCTTTTAACCTTACAATAACATTTTAGTTGCGATCAAAGAATATAGAGGATATAGTCACTAAAGCATTTACAAATGAAAAAAAGGATAATAATTGAAAGGATCAAAATAATTACTTTTCATTCTTTCATTCATTCATTCATTCATTCATTCATTCATTCACCAAAATGAGCAATAGGACATATATAAGCCCCATAATAAATAAATAATTAGATAAATGTAATAAGTGAAACGTTGGATCAATTAATTTGCTTTATTAAAAATATTACTTTGTATCAAAATACAATTTTAAGATGAATAAACCATCAACTTAACTATTAATATGCTAATAACTTTAACTTTTCTTCATTTTAAATGTAACAAACTTTTGTTAATTGATCTAACGTTTCACTTTTTATAACTCACCAAATTCACCAATATTATTAATTGTTTGAATTAAAAAAAAAAAAAAAACATGACATATCTCACCTCCCGTCTGGTTAAATCCCGGTTTAATCATCTCCACTTTACTTCTGAAGACTTGCTCATCCACCATGGAGCTCTTCGTGCGCCTCTCCCAGAAGTCCGGCTCTTCGGTTTGGAGCGTCCAGCTCTGCCGGGGAAGCTCCCTCCTCAGGTGACTGTCATAGTAGGAGAAAGGCTGTCCATCCACCAGGACCACCGTCACAAACTCCGGGAATGCGGGGATTCCTGCCGCCGCCGTGTGCAGGAACCGCAGCGAGTGCGTAACTGGATCATAGGAGACATGTTAAGACTCCAGCTTTGTTGCGCAACTGCTGGGAACGTATAGTCGAATGAGTTTTCAGGTAAACAATAAATTTAGTTTCATATATTGACGCCAAATTGAAAGGAAAAAACGAAAAAAAAATGATGTATTTCTTAAGGAGAAGTCAAACGAAGCTCTGCAAAGAATAAAAAATGCCCAATTTAAAAATATATATATAAATTAATTCAATATTTCGATTTTTTATGAGCTCCAAAAAAACTAAAGTTTATTCAGGACAAACGAAAAAAATAAATATAACTTCAAAATACGTCAAATTAGACATTTTAAAGAGGTCTTCTATTTAGAAAAAAAATTCAATTCAAACTCAATTCCCTCTTTGATCTCATCTCAACTTAAGTTTGTTTTCATTTACCTCTAAACAACTTTTTAATTAATTTCTCATTATTTTACGCTTAGAAACCCTTAAACATACATTTACAAACAAGCAACACATCGTTTTTCTTTGTTAAAAAAATGTAAAATAGGATAGAATAACTTACCAGCCGCTGCGCTGTTAACGCTGATTAAAATGATGCTTAAAAACACTAAAATCTTCATTTTCTAAACAGATAAAAAGTCCAAAACTCACAAAACCCTTCTTAGATCAATAACTCCGTCATTTGGTTTTCGCCTCGGATGAAACCGGTCTCTGCGCGCTCACTCACACCTGTGCTCGCGCTCTAAGCATACATCATCATCATCATCATCATCTCTTCTGTGCGCGCTCGAAACCCGCCAGCACACGCGCTCAACCCGCACGCGCTTTAAAAAAAAAAAACGTAAAAGCTGCCACAAGGCAAACTCTGATTGGTCGATTGTCTCCAGTCAGCCCATCTCTCCGTGTCTCTTTGTTTCCTGATTGACCCGTGAGGCCGCAGGTCGGATCACACGAGACCCAAAACCTTCTCCTTCAAAGGTGAGTAGCTTTAAATATATATTTGTATTCCTTTTTTTTAATTATTGTTATAATCTACAGGTTATTTTCTTTTTAGACTATTAGGTGAACTTAACTTAAACTCTTTTAAAAAGTAATTTAATGTGATTTTGGGCACTCCTGGCCTTAAGTATTGAATATTTACCACAAGAATGTATTGATCTGAAAGCATAATGTCTTTGAATTTGTCTTTTGCTTTGTTTTTTGTTGTTAAAATTCAATACAGGATATGATTGTTTATTCAGGCTAATCAAAAATTAAAATACATTTTCTAGGTTTGCTGGAATTCAAAAAATAAAAATAAAAACATTCATCCATTTTTAAATGGGAGTAAAATTTCTTCCATGCAGGTGCAGATCTCAGTGACAGCATACATTTCCTGCTTTAGTTCACATAAAATATACATTTTCAAGCCTATGACCCAAAGTCTTTGAGTTTTAACTAATTAAGTTGTTCTACATAATCAACTTTATTTTATTAATCCCTTATTTAAAATAACAGTTTTACTATGATACTGTTTGTGCCTTTTTAAAATAATTACAGCATGTTGGTTTAAAGGGTTTAACTTTTTTCCTTCATTAAACCTTCAACCAGAGATGTTTTTGAATATGTGAATAGTTTGAAAGTTTGTTGGAGTAAAAGCGTTTTTAACAGCATCTGGTCAAGGTGTAAAAGAGAAAAGATCTAAAATGCTTGTTGGGATTCTGTTAACCAAAAGTTATAAAATGGTTGGTGTGATGCCAAAAAAAAGTTGTGCATCAGGAAACATCTGCATATTCAATCAACAATACGTAAAAAAAAAAAAAAAAAAAGATTTTGCCACGTCTAAAGGGAAATGTCATCCAGAAAAGCTGATATTTCAGGTTTTTCCGTCTGATAATAGTCTTCAACTGGAACTGGAACAAAACTGTTTTGTTTTTTCCTTCATGGTTTTGCTTTTACTCAAAATTGTCAGACACCGTACATAAAGAAGTTGTATCTAAAGACAAAACAATTCTATCACAAAGTTTTGCTGCCAAGTCCTTATTTCTGATCAACAATAATAGAGTAACACGGAGAACGGCTGAGTTTAGGAAACAAATAATTTCAAATGCAATTATATATAAAAAAAAATCATATTTTATATTAAAAATAAGATTAAACAAAAATGTTGACAAAATAGATTGTTATAAATTTGTTGGGGTTATATTTGCTTTAAAACTTTAACAAACATGCTAAGAAAGTGTAATTATTTTAAATTGATTAAATAAAAAATATTGTTTTCTATAGCCTAACGGTGTTAACACATATATATTAAGCATTTAGAAATAAGTATTAGTTCTTTTTTAATCAAATGTTATCGGGAATTGAATGGGACCAAATAGTAGGAAGAAATGTTTGTTAATTTTCACTCCTTTCAAACACATGTTGAACTCTTCAATTATGTTAGAGCCGAGATGCAGCATCCAGTGGGTTAACCCAGTACCATGTACTGAGACAAAAGCTGAAGTCATGGTAGCAGCCAACAGGATAGCATCAATGAGTGACGTTTGGACTTCAATCACCTCAGAATCAGACCTCACAATAACTGTTCATTTGATAACTGAAGACTTGCAGCTAAAACCTCATGTCCTTCAAACTAAGATAATGTCTGATGAGGTCCTCAAGATTTCTAACCCTACTTTATATTTTTATGTAGTGAAGGAATGCATCCTACAATTCCAAATTCCAGTGCCCAGAAATGTCTTAATGTTCCATAAGTGTTGTGGCTCTGTAGAATATTTCTATTAACAGCCTTCAAGAATCACCTTTGTGATATTGTTGTTCTGTCCCATTTCAATCCTACTCAGGTTGGGGATCGTTGGCATGAATACCAGGACAGGAAACACAACCTGCCTCTGGAAGAAGGATTTTGTCCTTCTAATCCTTACTGGGCTTGTGGTCATGCTCATCTACAGCATGACCACGGAAAGAACAACTACAGTGGGGAGTCCAGTTCCAAAGCTACAACCAAAACCAGTTCTTTGCAATGCAGCAATCTCTGAGGAGAGCATCACTCCACTCAAAGACACCAGACACTTCCTGGTGTCAGCTTTCATGGACCGGAGAGTGAAGGGTTTTGACATACGTATCATTGGCATATTCAGAAGAGACTCCATCCAACCTCTTCACTGCTCTTTCTGCTGTGGTAGTGTATTTAACCAAACCACTCCTGCCACTGTTCTCATACACAGTGACCACTTTGGTTTTCCTTACGGTGCTACAGATGTCCTGTGTCCGCTCCCAAAAACTGTGATGCTTCTTACATCACTCTTCTGACTAAGCCTTCAGCTAATGCATCTGAACACACATTTATTCCAATAAGAAACAAAAGCGAGAAATTAAGGTTCAACTTCACCGTCTGCATCTCCAGCCTGTTTGGAGATTACAACAATGTGCTTCAGTTTGCACAGACTCTGGAAATGTACAAGTAAGAAAAACTTGATATTAAACTGTTTCAAGTCCACTTCATTCTTTGTATTACTAGATTTTGATAGATTAGGTTAGCAGAAGTTTCTGAACTCTCAGTTCCTGTTTCTGTTCAGGAGAGTTCATAAAGAGAATGACTGAACATCAACAGGAATATTAATTTGACATTTAATTTAATAAAAGAAAAAACATTCTTATCTGATAGAAAACTATTGGAATTGTTGATTTTTATAAGATTAGCTTACTCTGTCATAAAAACTTAAACCGTTTTATCATTTCAATTTTTAGAATTTTATTTTTAGTATAAACCTCGTATTTGCAAGGATTTGCCTCCTGTGACTATTATTATTTGCCCCTATTGTTAAGTTAATGTGTAGCTGTTTGTTTTAACATTAAAAATGTTGATTTATTTGGTGCTCCAAAGAATGAATAACTTATTCATGTTCACAGGTTGCTTGGTGTGAACAGAGTGGTGATCTACAACACCAGCTGTGGTCCAGAACTGAACCGTCTTTTAGAAAGTTACAGCCAGGAGGGTTTTCTTGAAGTGGTTCCATGGCCCATAGGCAAGTTCCTGAAACCATCAACGGGTTGGAGATTCTCAGAACATGGAGGAGACTTGCATTACTTTGGACAAATTGTCACCCTTAATGAATGCATGTATCGGTCCATGGAGCGTTCACGCTACGTCCTGTTGAATGACATAGATGAGATCATAATGCCATATAAACATGACAACCTGGTCTCTCTGATGAACACGCTGGAACCACAACATCCAAATGTAAGTCATCTTGAAGGGAAAATATCTTTATGTGCTTCAGGGATCACTCTCATCCATATATTTGTTCTTTAGGTTGGAGAGTTCCTTATTGAGAACCACTTTTTTCCAAAAAAGCACTTTGAACCAAGTAAACAGTTTCATCTTCCCCAGTGGGAGAAGGTTCCAGGAATTAACATTCTGGAGCACATCTACAGAGAAGACCCTGACAGAAGTGCATACCATCCACACAAGATGATCCTTAAGCCCAAGTACTTAAATATTACAAAGACCAAATGTTGAAAAATATAAAGGGCTTTGTTAAAGTTAAATTTAATGAATTTAGATATCTATCTGTTTCAGGTTGATAGAGCAGACGTCAGTGCATGAAGTCCTCAGGAAGTTTGGAGAACGTTACAAAGTTCCACTGGACGTCTGTCGCATTATCCACGTTCGTGTCGCACTGCGTGGATATTTGAAGTTGGAGGAGCTTAATGAAGACAAACGACTTTGGGACTTCCAAGAAAAATTGGTTCCTAATGTGGACAAGGCACTGAAGAGAGCAGGACTGTTTCCAGCAGAAGAACAAAAGAAACTTTGAAGAACATGAAGTTATTCTATGATAAAATGCTCACAACAAATGGTTTTTGCACAATATGAAATTAAAAATGTTTACAGAATCATACAAGGTGGAGGTTGGAAATATTTTGCTGTGCACACTCAACTGTACCAAAGTAAATGTAAAAAAAAATGTTTTTTTCTTTTCATGAAGAAGAGTCATTTGTTTGGATCAATACTTTCTACACAATAATAATTGTATAATTGTTTCTAAAAAAATGACCCATGAAATGAGTCTCAGCATTGTTTGAAGAACTGACCAATAATGTGAACATTTGTGTTTATGTATGTGTTTGTTTGTCTTCAGCTCTTTGTATTTTTCTAAAATCTCTGTTTTCTGGTGTTGGAATTGAGTTGACCTCCTAAAACTTTCATTGGATTTTTGTACTGACAGATCACTCTGATGAAGAACTTGTTGCACCACTGTCCTCAGGGCTTCATGTTGTTGCTTAAGAATGAATGTGCTTGTTGAAACAGTTAAGAAGTTGAGTGACAGACTTATTTTTCTGCTCTCAAAGCTTGTCACTCATCTAATATATCAATATATCATCAGGGGTGTCAAACTCTAATCCTCCGGGGCCGTCCCTCCTGCTGGTGTTATAGAAACCTGGATCTTCAACAGCAGGTTAGTTGGAAAACATGTGCACTGGCCCTTTAAGGGCGTGAAATTTGGCATCCCTGATTTAGACTGTTCAAACTCAAGAGGCCTGGTACCTACTTGAGCAAAGATGACCCAACTTTCCTCTTCTCGTCCACTTCCTCCAGGTCTTCCTATGTAGTTTCCATGCCAACCAAAAGACTTATCACTTCATGCTAAATGTTAGATTAAATGTTTTTGGGCTGTTTTAGGAAGCTGGAGGCTCTGGAGAAGACACATGAGAACGTGAGAAGTCCATACAGAAAGAAGACACGAGTACAAACAGTGTTGAGGAGCACAATAAAGAAAAACAGGTTCTACTTTTGAATTTTAAGGCACCAGTCCAACTCCATAAGCCTATGCACATTTGATGCGCGTTCAAGAATGTGCTGAACCTGTTCTTGACAGGTGTTAAATAAGCAGGGAGGGAATTGGAGGGCTTGGTTGGCAGATGTGGATTATCATCATGTCTGGAGAATGTGCTTGGTTTGTATATTTTTTGAAAAACAAAGGCATACGTTGTTGGGCTTGTTGCTTTGCTTGGGTTAACTAGTTCCACCAAGACCAAAGGTCACTTCCACATTCGAGTCCCATATTTGTTCAAGTCTGACCTGGTTTAACTAGTCAACATGTGTTGACAATTAAAGCTGGCTAAACTTAAACTGCTAAAACGTGTGTGAACATGTTTACATAGTATAGACATTTCATTGGAAGTGAACACTTAAACAAGTGACGAGTGAAACGGTTAATCCAAAGCAAAACGGCGGCCGTGTCCTTAATCATGCACTCCGATGACAGAGGTGGTATTGTTGTTTTTAACATGTTCTCACGGCATTTTGCTCATGATGGAGATCAAACATATAAAAGAAATTAAGCTAAAATTGCATTTCTGAGAATTTCTTCAATCACGTTGTTGTTAATCAGTTGAAGATGAAAAAAATGCTGTTGGAAAAAGCTATCTCCCTAAATTTTTCTGAATTTTAAAGATTTGCAAATCATGTAAAATACGTAATGTGATTCTCAATGTTCTGACTGATGAAAAGAGGGTTTTGACATAAGAATTTAACCAAGCATTCATCTTTTCCTTGATGTGGATCAATCATTCTGTCCCCTTTGCAGAAAATCTATCCAAAATCTTGATGTTTCCTTTCATACTTCAGAGAGAGTTTGGTGTGTTTGAGATGAAACTTGGTGTCTTTCCTCCAACAAACACGGTGAATGGTGTTTATACCAAAGTATTCAAATTTGGTGTTTTCTAACCACTTGATTTTCTTGTTACCCCTATCCGAGGCATGTTTACATTAAAAGTGGGTCATCAACCCCACAAGAGAGTGCGAGGATTGATCATTCAGATAGTCTCTGGAGAACTTTAGTCGGGGTTGGACATGTGCTGGTTCAAGCAGGGAGAACTCTGGAACCATACAGAATTTGAATTCATGATGCTATTTTTTATAATAATAATCCTTGTCACTGTGGACACATCTCTCTTCAGGTCAGTTACCCCATGTATCTCTGGGCTGTTTCCTCACCTACCAGGTGAGATGTTGCATGACGGTAGTTCACGTAAAATTATTTCCTTTGCTGCGTCGAAGCTTTATCAAACAACACTTTTTATTTCCTAGGGATTTACCCCGATTTGAATTTTAAAAAATCCAGAAATGCTGTTTAATTTGATTATATTTTATATTATTATTTAAATGCCCTCCTTCATGAGAGAAATGATACAATAACATGCTTAAAACACCAGAAACACAATTTTCACTGAAGTTGTGAATGTTAAAGGATGACAAAGCTCTCTAATACCTTCTTAGAAGACACATATGCATACACACATTCACACACGGATAGTTGTTCTGCTGTCAACCACTGGCCCCATCCTACTCTTTAACCACTAGGACCAATGTAAGGTTCGCTCAACCAATCTATCTCTACACTACGGTCACCGAGCTGGTCTTACGGCTGAATTTGTTGGAAAATCTGACTACGAAATACTTTTTTGCCCCACTGTATTTCACTTTACATGTATTTATCTCAGCATCAGGGACATGAAATTATGTTTGACTATCAAACAAAAATGTGACTGTCACTGTGACTTTGTTTTAAAGTCTTCCATTTTTGTGACCCTAACACAACAGCACGCAGATGCACATCATTGAGCATCACACTTACTCTCCACTGCAGTTAGGAAAACCTCTTCTTATTGTTGTCTTTCTCTACGTCCAACAGACGTAAAATGTTTTTGTTTTCTTGGATGGTTCCCATTAAAAGGTAAAGTACGTAGATCTACTATTAATCTTGCCAAACCGCTTCACTTTATTGTTGGATATGACAAAAGTTGCGACAAGATCAGATAACAACTTAACGTGTTTGCCCTTGAGTTTGTGCGTTAACTCACACCCGTACAAGAACAATGTATAACTTTTCCTTGAAGGATGCAGTTAAATCGTCCCTGTTTGGCTTCTGATCTGTCACAGATCTTGAAGGAAACAAAGAAGTTCTTGTTTTTCTGCAAACTGTCTCAGAGTTTGCTTTTAGTGTCGGGAAAATTGCAGCACAAAAAAAATTATTAACTTCTTTGGAAGGTTTTGTGCAAGTTTTTTGGATATGACAAAAGTTATGATAATATCAGATAATATCTAACAGTTGCACTTGAGTTATTTGAAGGTTTTGTGCAAGTATAGAATTTATTCTATAATATAAAGCTTTCTCTACTACTCAACAAAATATTATCTTGAGTGGTGGTCAGCCTCATGGTCTGTAGCTCCTGGTTCAATCCTCAGCTGGGTCATTTTGTGGAGTTTGCATGTTCTCCTCATGCATGTGGGTTTCCCCCGCACGTATTCCAGCTTCTCAAACAGTTCAGCACACGCTTCAAAGGTTGATTAGTCACTGGAACAAGAATAAAATTTTTTTTTCTCTGTGTTGTCCCCCGATAAAAGGTTAAAAAGCCCAGGATGCAGAACGCCTTTGCCCAGCAATGGTTGGGATGGTCTGTGGATGACGCAGATGCACATCATTACTTCCACTGCAGTTAAGAAAAGTTTGATTTTTGTTTTTGCAGCACGTCCAACAGGCTTACAATGTTTGTTTGTTTCTTCTTGAAAAGTTGACATTAAAAGGTAAAGTACGTAGATCTACTATGACTTTTGCCAAACCACTTCACTTTATTGTTGGATATGACAAAAGTTATGATAATGTCAGATAATATCTAACAGGTTTGCACTTGAGTTCTTTGGAAGGTTTTGTGCAAGTATAGAATTTTATTCTATAATATAAAGCTTGTCTCTACTACTGTCAACAAAATATTATCTTGAGTGGTGGTCAGCCTCATGGTCTGTAGCTCCTGGTTCAATCCTCAGCTGGGTCATTTTTCTGTGTGGAGTTTGCATGTTCTCCTCATGCATGTGGGTTTTCCCCCACACGTATTCCAGCTTCCTTCAACAGTTCAGGCACACGCTTCAAAGGTTGATTACACTGGATTGTCCCTTAGTGTTATATATTTTTTTTTTTTTTCTCTGTGTTGTCAAAACCAGGATGCAGAACGCCTTTGCCCAGCAATGGTTGGGATGGTCTGTGAAGGTACAGAGGTGTGCCACAAGCAAAGGAAGATGGCGGAGGATTTTTCCATCACACTTTTGGAACCTGTCATCAAATTTCCATACCTGTCCTGCCATCTGTTTCTCTGCATATGTGTCGCTGATAGATCTGCCTCTCCCTCTTTTATGTTCAACCAGTCATACAAATCCTTCATCTTTGTTTGGTCATTCTTTTGTTCTATTCTGTTTTCTTTGTGTCCCACCTTTTCTTGGCTGATCTTTTACTCTTAACACACTCTGGAATGTTTCTATTCCACCATCAATTCTACTAATCTTCTTTTTTCATTCCAGATGACTCATCACGTACCTTCCTCCCAGTCTCCCTGATGTCTTTAGTTCTAGCTGTCCAGTCTACCCCCTGATCTCCCAAAGTCTGTTTCATTTCCTCCCAAAAAGCCACACACAACTTTTCCTTCCACTACTCGGTCCTCTGCTCTGCCCTTGTCGTCTTCATCATCCTCATCTTTACTCTGTCAGGCTAAACTCTCCCCAGCAACAACTTTGCAGTTGCTGACCTTTTTCAGATTACTCTTGCACAAGATACCATCACATCTATTTCTGTGGACGGCGGGCGTGGCGCAGGGAGGTGGAGTGGTCAACCTCAGATGGGAAGATCGCAGGTTCAGTACCCGCCCTGTCCACTCACTTGACGAAGTATCCTTGGGCAAAACACTGAACCCCACATTGCTCCAGGGGATTGTGGGTTGGTGTTCATGTTCAGCAGTGGAGCCACCATCACTATGGGTGAATGTGACTGTAAAGCACTTTGGGCCTTCTAAGAAGGTAGTTAAGCACTAAACAGGTAAACAACATTTACTATTCAACCCTTGTGCTCTCTTATGAGGTCCAGAGGACCCCTCCCACGACAAAGGATGGACAATTTATGTCTGCCACGGACACCAGTGAAGATAAAAAATCAAAAAAAAAGTTTAATGTAAACATGCTTAGGATAGCACAAGGGTTAACGGTTGTCAAATTTTTATGGACATGTGGGCCATGGTGATGGCAGTTGTTGATAAAACACCATTCAACCTCTGTGGCAGAATCTTTGCCATGAAGGACAGAATTCATCATCATCATCGCACTCTTCTACAGCATAAGATTAAAATAAATAAAATGAGGAGTCCAGTTTTAAAGCTCTATGAGAATCTGCCTTTTAAATCCTGTTTTCTTCTCTTTCAATCACTTAATGCACAAAAGAAAGATTTACTTACTTACAGGCTTTGCATGGTCTGCTGATGAAACACAAAGACACAAGGTTTAAACTCACTAAACCTCTTAAGAAATCAAAGTTAGTTTAGTTTATGGATTTTACAGAAATAACTGTGTGCCTATAGCATAAAAGAACAATAATAACATATAAAACCTGTCAGATAAGTAGCTTTGAAACGCGCACCTGTTGCTGGGGTTGCTGTTAAAAAGTAAATATATATGATCTCATTTTGAACAAACATACATTAAAATTGAAACACAAGCATATCAGTGTTCAAACAAGTTCACCCCAAATCGAGGTTGTTACAAACTCTGGACATTGAAAAAAAAACAGACACGGAAAGAGAAGCTTCGGTGCCTTTACCAAAAATGATTAAAATGATTAAAAAATAAAAATTAAAGACATTTCCAAACCAGGATTTTTTTGTTTGTCTTGCCCAGCAGCTGTGCAAATAGACAAGATCAGAGGGCTTCTTGTGTTGAAGAGATTTTACTGTTATAATAGGCGGTTATAAATCTTCTGGCACGCGAGGTGGATAAACTTCTTATGTACTCGAGGCTAAACGGTATTTATATTAATAATATTTGCATACAGTTCTTGTTAGTTTGGTTGTTAATTTGGATATCTTGCTCTAATTGTAATCCCAACCCACTTCTTCATGTCCATGCTGCCAAGAAAAAAATTCAGCTCTGGGCATATGTAGAAAATAACATGCAAATAGTCACTTTCACATTTTGGCAACGGTTTCCAATTCATCTAATTCTTTTTTTTAACCTTAATTTTTCCTGCTGATTGGACATAGTTATGAGCAAAAGCAAAGGGAGCAACGTTAGAAAATAATGCAACACTAATAGTTTTACTTTCATGTAAGACACGCTGAAATTGTTTTACTTTTGCTCTGTTTTTAGTGATTTTGTGAACAAGAAAAACGTAAGCAACTTTGCATCTTTTGTAGCTCTATATTTCATACCTGCATCTCATTGTGGAAAGCTATTGTTATCATTAGCATAACTTATTAGAAGGATCAAAATCTTAATTACGTTCATAATTAAATAAGTAGCATTCAGTGAAGTACTTGTAACCGTTAGTTAACTTTGACCGGATTGTCAGAGAGAAATGATCTACGACTGGTTTAATATGCAGCTTTGCAGTTTATTTACTTGGATTTGTATTTTGATTTGTGAGTGATCTGAGAGAGGAAAATGAAAACAGACATTTATAAAACAAATAATGTACATTTTTCCATCACTATTAGTAAGGTTGCCTTTCATTATTTTCGTAAAAGAGTGTTAAACTGTGTTCATTTCAACATTTTGCCCGTTTACCTGAAATGTTGCCATTTTGTCTGAACAGACTCTATTCAAGTTTTGATAATTTATTTCTTTATCTATAAATGGTCATGGTGTGACAGGATAAAGCCATTCCAGGTGTGCATCATCAGACATATACTGAACGTCAGTGAAGCAAGAGGTAAATGTGATTAAAAAATAATAATTTGCTAAAATGTCTGTAATTAATTAATTGTAATTAACACAATAATTTGACTACCCTAATCAGAAGTACACAGTACAAACCTTTATAAACTTGCATGCCAATAGAAAGGAGCGCCCGGTCACCCCACACCAAGACCGTCATCACACCTAGCAAACGATGTGGAAAAGCAGATCAAAAGAGCGGGTGATAATCAATGCAGATAAGATGAGGGTTTCAGTGTGGTGCCAACACACAAAACAGATGATATCTGTTTGCAAAAGGACTGTTAAGGATGTGTTTTCATCAAAAGTGTTCCAGGAACAAGCAGTTTGAGGGGTTTTACCTAATGTGGTTTAAAAAATAAACCTTTCTCCCTCAATGCTCCGATCGATAAAAAGGAAAAAAAATCTCAAAAATGGCCACATTCATCCTTTCCTTAGTATGGATCATGCTGAAAAACAACCAGGTTTGGAACCTTCGAAGCACTGCAGGATTTAAATTAATGACGTTATTTTTTATTATAGTACTCATTGTTACTGTGGACACATCTCTCTTCAGGTCATTGACCAGTCTCCCCCTGCATGTCTGGGCTGTTTCCTCACCATTAAACATAATGTATACCCCAGCAGGTGATATCGTACATGGAGTTCTAGGTGGAGGGAGATACTTCCACTTTATTATAATAACACCAACAGTTGATCTCTTCTCATTAAGCTTACAGTAATAGGTAAGAAGATCAGAATCTGAGATTGCTAAATAACTTTATGCCCCACTGTATTTCAAATTAAATATATATGTATGCATATGTCAGTATCAGGGACATATAATTATTTGTGTGACTACCAAACAAAAATGTGAGTCATCCATGTTTGTGGATGACGCAGATGCACATCATTACCTCCACTGCAGTTAAGAAAAGTTTGATTTTTGTTTTTGTAACACGTCCAACAGGCGTAAAATGTTTGTTTGTTTGTTTCTTGAAAGGTTGACATTAAAAGGTAAAGTACGTAGATCTACTATGACTTTTGCCAAACCACTTCACTTTATTGTTGGATTTGACAAAAGTTATGATAATATCAGATAATATCTAACTTGAGTTTGTGCATAAACTCGAACCCGTACAAGAACAATGTCTTTTGATAACATTTCATACAGTTTTTTTGCTATACAGAGGGATCATTGTAACATGTCTTCAAGGAAACAATGTTCTGTTGAAGCATTTCCCCCAGCCAGCAATGCTAAGGGGGCCCCAATTGGGGAAAATGTGGGCTATGTGGGTATTGAGTGGGCATGGGCTTAACTTGGGCAAATTTTGGAGGCCCCATTAGGTTTTGCTCATAATGGCCCCACGCTGGTCCCCCACATGGGGTACCTGAAAGGGACCAGCAAGGGATCCATGTGGGCTACCTGGGCATGGGAATTAACTGGGCAAAGCCAACTGGGTCCCATTTAGTTAGAGTAAAATGGGGCCCATGCGGGAAACTCATGTAGGTAGGCCAAGTGAGACCCATATGGGTTACATGAGGGCCATGAAGCCTTGGGTTGCATCTGGGACACTCTATGTGGGACCCAAATGGTTTGACCTACCTGGGTCCCACATGTGGAACACTCATGGGCTAACTATATGGGCCCAATGAAGTGTCTAGGTGGGCTTAGAAGACCTGGTCTATAACTGGGACACAGTATGTAGGACCCACATGGTATAGCCTACATGGTTCTCACGAGAGCAGCCCTAATGTTCTAACTACATAGGGCCAATGAAGAGACTAGGTGGGCGAAGAAGACTTGGTCTTCATCTGAGACACTCTATGTGAGACCCAAATGGTTCGACTCACTTGGGTCCCACATGTGGAGCCCTCATGGGCTAATCATATGGGCCCAATGAAGTGTCTTGGTGGGCTTAGAAGACCTGGTTTACAACTGGGACACAGTATGTGTGACCCACATGGTATAGCTTACATGGTTCTCACATGAGCAGCCCTGATGGGCTAACTACGTAAGACCAATGAGCGTTCTAGATGAGGGTTGCAGATGTGGTCTGTATGTTGGACACTCTATGTGGGGCCTATATGGTTTGACTTACTTGGCTGCCACACGAAGAACCCTGATGGGCTAACTAAATAGGGCCAATAAAGAGACTAGATGGGCAAAGAAGACTTGGTTTTCATCTGTGACACACTATGTGAGACCCAAATGGTTTGACTTACTTGGGTCCCACATGTGGAGCCCTCATGGGCTAACTATGTGGGCCTAATGAATTGTCCAGGTGGGCTTAGAAGACCTGGTCTACAACTGGGACACAGTATGTGTGACCCACATGGTATAGCTTACATGATTCTCACATGAGCAGCCCTAAAGGACTAACTACATAGGCCCAATGGGGTCTACGTGAGGTTGTACATGTGGTCTGTATGTTGGACACTCTATGTGGGGCCTATATGGTTTGACTTACATGGGTGCCACATGACAAGCCCTGATGGGCTAACTAAATAGGGCCAATGAAGAGACTAGGTGAGCAAAGAAGACTTGGTTTTCATCTGGGACACACTATGTGAGACCCAAATGGTTTGATTTACTTGGGTCCCACATGTGGAGCCCTCATGGGCGAAACATATAGGCCCAACGGAAAGTCTAGGTGGGCATTGTAAACATTGTTTGTATCAGGGAGAGACTTCGTGGGACCCACACTATTTCACTGACATGGCTACCACATGAGAAACCCTCTTGTTTAGTATGTACTATATGCCCAAAAAGACCTAAAGTGGAAATTTATGACCTCGTCTTCTCAGGTATTTTGTCTTAGACCCCCCCCCCCCCCCCCCCCCCAGCTGAAAACATCATAAGTATCAGTTAATTTGCCCAAGTTAAACGTATATCTCCTCAAAACATTGTACTTTTATGTTGTATGTAAGTTTGCTAATGTTGTTTTGATGTCGTGTTAAACCACGTGTCCAGTTACTTTATTGACCTTGTCATGGTCTTGTATTATTTTCTCCATCATGCCGGATAATTTTTTTTTCTCTTATTAAAGTAAAGCACTTTAAAAATGAAAACCCATATTCAATCATGATAGTCACATCAGTGGGGCCAGGGTGGGTCATGGGAAAATATGACAGTTGTGAACCATATTGAGCTTGTTTTAATACCACTTCTAGCCCACATGGGAGAACACATAGAGCCTAAGTTGGTGCTAATGCTTCTTACCCACTTTGGGCCTACAGGAAACCCACTCTGCAACCACTTCCAGCCTATGTGTGACACGGTTGTGAGTTTTCTTTCTGTTTTCATTGCCATTTTGTGTTTTGCAGGTCAGCTGTCACTCCTCCTGGATGATCCCTCCTTCCCTGGTGCTCTCTGTGGAGGAGTGCACAGCTGTCTACACTTTGTAATTAAGACTATTTAAGTTGCAGCATTTCAGTTCTCAGTGTCGGTGTGTCCCTGTTTAGACCGTGTGGTTCTTGTTGTAGCTGACACTGAGGTATGCAATCATTTAGCTGTTTTTTCTTAGTCTTTAGTTTTTCTGCCCTTTTGCAGTTTTCCCTCTTGTGAGGTGTCTTTTGTTTATTAAAACTCTTAAGCTGCTTCCGAATCCAAGCCTGATTCTCTGCTCCTGGCTCCAGTCACCCCAGCCGTCACAATGTGAGCAAACACAGCTGGGACCACCCATGGAAAACTGAGGACAAACCCATTTATAGCCCATGTTGAAGCCCACTTAGGTCCCACATGAAACCCATATGCAATCATGATAGTCACATCATTGGGGCCAGAATGAGTCTTGGGTACATATCCCAGTTGGGAACCATATTGACCCTGTGTTAGTCCCACTTCCAGCCCACATGGGAGAACACATAGGGCCTATGTTGGTGCTAATGCTTCTTACCCACTTTGGGCCTACAGGAAACCCACTCAGAACCCACTTCCAGCCTATGTGGGCAAACACAGCTGGGACCACCATGGAAACTGCGGACAAACCCATTTATAGCCCACATTAAAGCCCACTTAGGTCCCAGATGACACCCATGTGCAATTATGACAGTCACATCATTGGGGTCAGAATGGGTCTTGGGTACATATCCCACTTGGGACCCATATTGACCCTGTGTTAATCCCATTTCCATCCCACATGGGCAAAAATATGGGCCCCACGTGGGTCCTAAAGTTCCTTACCCACTTTGGACCTACTGGAAACCCACTCAGCTCCCACCTAAGCCAATGTGGGAAAACACAGTTGGGGCCACCACGGAAACTGCGGACAAAACCATTTGGGGCCCACATATTCTGCCCACTTTTAAACTATATGGCCCACTTGGTCTTGCTGGCTGGGCCTTAATCGGAATAACTATGAACTTTACGGGACTTTAGCCTGGGAGTCTTGTGTGCAACGGAATGTAGCACAGCAGTGCGTTGTTTTTGTCTTTGTGTGGCCTTGACTGGCAAACAGCACCCTTGCCTTTGCCCAGTGTTCGTTGGGATAGGCTCCAGCAACCATGTGACCCAGAACCAGAATAAAAAAATAAGATTTAGAAAATGGATGAATGGAAAAATAATGCATTTCGGCGAAGTGTTGTTCTGTAATTGTTGAATAATATTGAATAATAAGAAACAAAAAAAAAAAAAAAACAATTCCTATACACTACTCAGAACTTCAGTTCCAACAAACTGAACTATAACTGAATATAACTTCTTTTGCTGAAGATTAAGGGATGATGTTTGCTCCCAGGTTAAAACTAGAACATTATGCGAAATACCCATAGCAACCAAATATGTATTTTATATGTGTTACCTTTTTCCTTCATAAGTAGTTACCAATAAGGCTGTGGAGGTCCCAACAGAAAGGAAAGGCACCTAAAGAACAACGAGACAATCGCCAAGATCTCATGGAGAGAAGGATGCATGACATGGATTAACAAACACGGATGAATAATGTGATTCTCACGGGACTTCAACTACAACCCTGGGCGCGGCGTGGTGCTACCAACGTTAGCATGGATGCTGTGATGATGGATGCAAACTCCGTGGAGAATCAAGTTGGCGCATTTCTTCAGTTTAAAGGGATTTCCATGGACCCAAATAGTGTTGAGGTCTGTCATCCGCTTCCTCTGAGAAAGAACACGGATAAACCAGCGATCCTGATCAGGTTCATGAATCGAAAGCATAAGATGGCCCTGATGAAACAACATAAACAATTAAAAGGGACAAAGGCGTTCATAATGATCATTTATGCAAATATAACGCTGATCTGGCTAAACACGCGAGAATCCTACGATCTAAGCGACAGATCCAGTCTACATGGGTCCAGAACTCCAGAATCTTTGTCAAACCACTCAGATCACCGGACCTGGTGAGGCCTCTGGAGATAAAATCCATGACAGACTTTCAGAACTGTGGGATTACGCATGTTTGAACCTCTAATACAAGCAAAATGTGAATTGTGGACTCATGAAACCGTTGAAACCGATGGATGTGAACTCTGACCCGATTCTGAAGAACTCGAGCACAATTCCCTTGTAATGAGACCTTCACAGTCTCTCAGTCATAACAACGAAGATGGTTTACGTGGCCTTAAACTTGTTCCTGAACAAAGATGTAGCTCTGATCTTGTCCAATTTTTGATGATTTCAATCTGTTCTAATTGTCCTTTTTAATGAGAATATTTTGAAGTTTGTTTCTTTTTTTTCTCCATTAATAGTCGTTCTTTGATGAATGCAATCTGCTCAAATTGTCTTTTGTAACTAGACTATTTTGATATCTTTAACAAATGAAGTTGATTACTACTTGATACTTTTTGAATCTTTTCTTAATGAGAATGTTTAGATTATTGCTGATGATTAATATAAATGACTTGTCTATGGATGTTTTTGATATTCTATTACATCACTGATATTAATGATCTTTCATAACCTGAAACTATATTGATATTTGATTTTAAGTCCTGAACCGGATATTGATAATTCATGTAGAGAAAATGGTATGGTCGAGTCGGGTTGGGATTGTATAAATTCGCTTCTTTCCACCCCCTTTCAAGCGATATATTTGTGATTGATTATGTGATGTTATTTCATGTGTTATAACCTGATTGCTTGAAATAAACCATTTCATTCATTCATTCATTCATTCATTCATTCATTCATTCATTCATTCATTCATTCATTCATTCATTCATTCAAAGTAAAAAGAATGTTAGGAAAGAACCAACCATGTCCCCGTTGCCGTAGCAACAATGGAAATTGATAGAGATGGCGAGGACCAGAACCAGCCTTACACACAGCTGAAATGTAATGCATGGGGCTGTGACTGTAAAGACCTTTGATACTTCTAAGAAGGTGATAAAGCACTATACAGGTAAACGCTATTTGTTAATTAACATTTTCAAATTTTCTGGACCTGTGGTCAATAGCACCAGTAGCAGTTGTTGATGGAATAACCTTGAACCTCTGGTTAAGAATCTTTGCCACAAATACAACAATAGAGAACATACATTTCATCATCATCACACAGAGAAACCATACAAAATAAAATGAGGAGTCCACTTCTAAAGTTTTATTAGAATCCAGTCTGTCTTGAAGACTTCTGTATATTATATTGGGTTCCGTATGTTGGCAATCGCAGAGGTCAAATGCATATGATTCCCAAGAATGACAGCCCAGAGGATGACTTTATCTTCTTTTTCTCTTTAATTGCAGGAAAAATATACAGCAACTCTCTGGTTTTATGCATTCATGCATGATTGAGTGTGTGTGGTTCTGCAACAGAATAAAGAAAAATATAAAACAAGCAATATAATGAATAAACAAAATGCAATCGCATTTATGATTCTGCATTATAGCAACAGGCTAAATCTAGCATTATATAACATTCCAACAAACTAGATAAACTTATAAAGTTAACAGAAAATGCCCACACTCATTAACAAGGAGATTTATCCTTTATCCTCTACGCTCATTGCTCTCATGGACGCACACTTGAGCTTATAAAACCAACCTGCTCTGAAACATTGCTGCTCTGCTGCTCTGTTTCCTTTCAGTTTCAACTTATCCCTTTTAATACACAAAAAAACTCCATGACCTCTAGAGGTGAACTTGAGAACAGCACCTCAGTCCATCTTCAGAATACGGTTGTCATTGACATCACCTGCATTACTTGCAGGCTTTGTGTGGTCTGCTGATGAAACACATCAATATTTTTTTTATTCTATGCAAAGCACAGTATGCCTTTAGTCTTATAGTTTTTAAGAACTAGGTTTATACTCAGTTACACTTTATAAGGGATCAAAACAAGTTATCCTGGTTTATAGATTTGGCAGCGATAACTGCGCCTATAGAATAAAAAAACAAACAAAAAACAAAAGTCAGATAAAGTAGCTTTGGAACAATAACCCATTGCTGGGGTTACCGTAAATGTATAGGATCTCATTTTTTAACAAACATTGATTTAAGAGACAAGCATCAAAAGTATTAGAGCAGATGAGCAAACAAGTTCCCCCAAAAACAAGGCTGCGACAAACATTGGATAAAACATAAACTGAAGAGGCTTTGGAACAAAGCTGTGGTGCGTTTTCAAAAAGATTTGAAAAAATAATATTTCACAATATAACTTCAAAAACCAATCCAGAACTGGTTTTGTCCAGCAGCTGAGCAAACAGATAAGATGGGTCTCTTGTATTGAACTGCTACAACAAGCAGTGTATAAACGTCCTTTGTATTTGAGGCTAAAAGGTATTAGCATTAATAATATTTGCATTTATTTCTTCTTGAACTAGACAGAAAAGAGAAGAAAGTGGGATGCCATAGATGGAGGATCAAGGTACAAAAAGGGGAGAAAGAAGGGATTCAAGAAGCTGGCACATGATTTAAAAGGGTAAACAAAATAGGATTACAGTGAAATGTATGTTAGTTGAAAGAGCCATAACTATCCACACTTAGATATTACAAAAATCCCTTTTGGCTTCAAAAACCTTTACACACATTCATGTTGAAACATACAATAGAGACAATAATAATAATAAAGGGTCCCTTATTTTCCCTCCTCTCGGGTTAATGTGGAACAGCATTCAAACTCAGAAACAGAGGAAATGACTCTCATGCAGATATACACCCAGAGTGAGATGAACCAACAAGTACAAAAAACAAAAAAAAAATCTCACATGATCAGTGCTGTGAAGGCCTTCATGTAAAGCTCCATTTATTTATACAGAAAATAAAAAACTACAGATTTCAGCTCTTCCCCTCAGTTGCAAAGATGCTGGAACTTCATTCAGGAACAGAAAACCTCCTTAATGTTCAAAAATATTGTGATATCTGTCCAAGCTGCTAGAAGAGTTTTCAAACACATTCTGCAACTTTGAAAAAGTGACATTTATTATGAATCTTTTCTGGATGTGGACATGAGTGAGTTGTCAGGACAGATGCTGACCTGTTCTCTGTTGATCCTGTGGAGATGGAAGTCATAAATCTCCACAAGGATGTTCAGCTAAAATCCTGGCAGCATTCTGGGCTCTTCTGGAGTTTAGATTATCCAGAAAAAGATAAAAAATCTATGAAAATGCAGCATTATTTGGGTCAACGTACGTCTGTGAATCTGCCTTTTCTGACATGAATATCATCAAGTCAAAGTTCAAAACCAGACTGACAGATCAGATGTTTTCAATCGTTAAGTGTGAAAATTTGAAGTGTGAATGAAAGTTTAAAGCTCTCCGGCTGTTTCAGTATGTTTCTGCTCACCGAGCAGAAAAGGTTGGAGACCCCTGATCTAAAGAAAATTTGAAAAATCGTTGTAGGGGGACTTTAACACCGCACAAGGCTCCTGGGCCATAGTTTGCCCAACCCCGAACTAGAACATTATTTTTTAATCCTTTAACATCAGAAGTTTATTTTTATGGACTATTGTAACTCCTCAACTCTGTATGCAATTAATGTAATTCCAGTGGATTCTGAAGCTTAGAAAAGTGACTTTGTGCCCAAACGTGAAACTATACAGAAGTGTAGTGTTATAGCAATCAGCTAAATCAGTGGACACTGTTGCAGAGAAAACCAACTTGTTGAAGAGTTACGAAATGTTAAAGAGCGTCTGTCATTTAGTTGTCGTGCCTGTTGTAAAAGGGTTAAGTGTTCCATTCATACATTTTCTACAAATCCTTATGTCTGTATGGTTCACAGGGTCTCACTTGAGTCTAAGTATTAATGAATGATCTTTGAGGTAGGTCTGCGAGGAAATAGTTCACTTATAAGAAAAAAATTCCAGCCAAGACTGGATTCATGATCTTTTGTTATGAGAAAATGCTATAAGGAAACAAATACACATCTTCTTTTTTTCCTTTCAGGGTTCACCACAGTGAATCAGCCTCCTCCCGTGTCTGATTTGTTAGTTTCAAAGATTTGACACCAGATACCCTTGTTGACAGAACCTTTGGTATTGTAACGTCCTGCTGGACGTAATGATGACGCGGAGGCGACCGGTTCCAACCGTGAAGCTTTTAATAAACTCAGACGGTTACTGTTGGCCGTAACCACGCCAAATACAAGCTGAACCGAAGATAAGTGCTCTTTCTCACCCGTTCGTATCTCAATCAACCCCTTCGCGCTCCTACAGCCCTCTTTATTGTCTTGCTCCCCCGCCCACATCCACACTCATCCAATCACATTCATTCACTAACTGGAGCACCAATTTAACACAGAACACATTAACAGGACCCAGCAACGCTGGTCGCTACACTGCCTCCCCCCTACAAAGTTCCACGTCCCGTGGGGCCACACACAAAGTCATGAAGGTGGGAGGGAGGCTTTCTCAGTCTCTGGGGCCTCCGTGGAGCCATTACAGGTGGCGAGATGTGCTGGCCTGAGACCATGCTGCTGCTGCTGAGGAGTGAAGGTGGGGGGCTGGTGGGGGACCAGTCCAGAACAGGTGGGTGTAACTGAGGGGGGTAAAGGCCTCCTAAAGTGCTGCTGTGGGCGTGCGTCACCCCTGTACGGGGCCAGTCTGTCCCTGTGGAGGGCCACACGCCTACCTCCAGGTGGGAGCTCAACCCTATAGACCACTTCTCCCAGCTTTTCCAGCACTCACAGGGCCCCAACCAGTGACAGTCCAACTTGGGGCATCTGCCCTTTTTTCCTCTTCGGGCTATACACCCACACCAGGTCACCTGCCTTGAAGTCTTTGCCCTTGGCCTTCAGGTTGTAGTTCCTCTTCTGCCTCATGCCAGCTTTCTGTAGCTGATTGCGGGCAAAGGCATGAGCGGTGTCCATTCTGTCCTGCAGCTTCTTGGCATATTCAGGTCCGGGTGGGGCCCCCGGTGTATCAGGGGGTTTCCAAAGGACATCTCTGCTGGCGTGCGTAGTTCTCGTCCCATGAGCAAAGCAGGTGTGCATGAAGTGGAGTGCACTGCACTGTATGCCATCAAAACGAGGGGAAGGTGCTCGTCCCAGTCGCGCTGATGTTCTGAGGTGAGGATGGCTAGTTGCTTCACCAGGGTTCGGTTGAAACGCTCGACCAAGCCATCACTTTGGGGGTGTAAGGGAGTGGTCCGTGTCTTCCGCATGCCCAGACGCTCGCACATGGCGGAGAACACAGCAGACTCAAAGTTCCTCCCTTGGTCACTGTGAATGACCTCAGCAGCACCAAACCTGGAAAACATGCCCTCAGGGCATCTGCGACAGTCTCTGCTTCCTGGTCTGGGATGGCATATGCTTCCGGCCATTTTGTAAAATAGTCCATGGCCACAAGGACATAGCGGCTCCCTCTGTCTGTGCGTGGAAACGGGCCCATGATGTCCACTGCTACTCTCTCCATCGGTGCTCCTGCTATCAGCTGCTGGAGTTCAGCTCGGGACTGATCAGGGGGACCTTTATGTGCTGTACAGGTGTCACAGCGGCGGCAGAAGTCTTCCACGTCCCTCCTAAGCTGGCCCCAGTAAAACCCCTGGCGGAGCCGACGGAGAGTTTTCGACACGCCGAAGTGTCCGGACCCCAGCTCCATGGCAACCTTGTAGAACTGAGTCTCTCAGCGTCCGAGGGACCACCACCTGCCACGCTCCTCTCCGGTAGCCGGCTCTTTCCAGGCCCTCTGAAGCACTTCATCCTTCAGTCTTAGAGCATCAAACTTTCAAAGAGTCCTTTGGAGCAAGGAGAGCACCCTGCCACCTCCTCCCACTCGGGTTTGCGGCCAGCCTCCACCCACCGTAACACTGGCAGCAGATCAACATCCTGTTCCTGTTGTGCTCTCCATTCGGTGGGGTCGACGCCCTCTACCAGTCTGCAAACTGGCCCGCTGCTCTCACAGGTGTGGCTTTGCTCCTCTCTGCCTATTTCTGCCTCCCGAGCCTCTCTTTTCTCGCAGTACCGGCAGCCTGTCAGGGCACAGGGGCGTCGCGACATGGCGTCAGCATTAGCGTGGCGAGCGCCGGTCTGTGCTCCACTGTGAAGGAGAATGAAGCCAGCTCCTCCAGCCAGCGGGCTATTTGACCTTCAGGTTCCTTGAAGGTCATTAGCCACTGTAGAGCAGAGTGGTCTGTCCGGACCGTGAAGGGGAGGCCGCACAGATAGTATCTGAAGTGGCCTATGGCTTTGACGACAGCCAGGAGCTCCCTGCGAGTCACACAGTAACGTCGCTCCGCTTTATTGAAGGTCTTGCTGAAGTAAGCCACCACCGTTTCTCCTGCTGACCCCATCTGGCTCAGCACCGCCCCATTCCAACATCGCTGGCGTCCGTATCCAGAATGAAGGGCAATTTGGTGTCTGGGGGGGTGAGGATGGGAGAGTTTGTCAGAGCTTTCTTCAAAGAGCTGAAAGCCTGCTCACACTCTAGCGTCCAACAAAGTCAGAGTCCTTCCTCTGTAGGTGAAACAGAGGGGCAGCAATGCAGGAGAACCCGCGGACAAACCGCCTGTAATAGGAGGCTAACCCCAGGAAGCTCTTCAAATCTCTCAGAGTGGTGGGCGTTGGCCAGTCTCTCACAGCCTGCACCTTCTCCTCAAAGTGCTAATGCCCTCACCTCCAATCTTGTGGCCAGAAACTCCAGTTCTCTTTTCATGAAGCAGCACTTGTCGGGGTGAAGCTTCAGACCTGCTGCAGCAATCCTCTGCAAAACTTTTCTCAGCGATTCTAGTGCACCCTCGAAAGAGGCCCCATGCACCAGAATGTCATCCAAGTAGATTAAACATTCCTGTCGGGGGATGGAGGCCAGCACCTTCTCCATCAGGCGCTCGAACGTAGCTGGAGCGTTGCACAGTCCAAAACTGAGTACACGGAACTGCCACAACCCCCTCCCGGTGCAGAAGGCGGTCTTTGGTCTAGCTTCGGGGCTGAGTGGCACCTGCCAGTATCCACTGCGCAGGTCCAATGAAGAGAACCAGGACGAGCCAGACACCAGTCCAGAGACTCGTCTATGCGAGGCAGCGGGTACGAATCCTTCTTGGTCACACCGTTCAGGGCCTGTAGTCCACACAGAACCGCATTTTCGGACCCTTCTTTTTCTTGACCATTACAACCCTGAAGCCCAGGGGCTGTCCGAAGGTTCGATGATGCCACCACGCAGCATTTCCTCGATTGCACTGTCAGCAGCCACCTGGTGAGCCAGGGGGAGGCGGCGGGGGCGTGTTTTGATGGGACGTGCATCCCCAGTATCAATCTCATGTTGAACCAGGTGCGTCAGCCCCACCTCATCCTCAGAAAGTGCAAAGATGTCTCTATACTCCAACAGCACCTTCCACAGCTCTTCTTTCTGTCCCGGCTGCAACCCGTCACAACTGCGCCTCCAGATCTCCTTCACAGCTTCCATTCTGTCAGCCTCAGATGTTGTTTGCTGCTCATTTGAAGGCAGTGGCTGCGTCTCGATCCCAGATTGAAGAGCAGGGGGAAGCGGGGAAGAGTAGGGTGGGGCCTCCAAATCTTGATGCATCTCCACCGCCCTTGATGCCTCCTGGGGTGAGCTTTGGGCCGAATGGGTCGGACCAGGTGCACCATAGGGCCCCAGGGAACTCCAGCGTGTTCCGCCCTAGGTCCAGCACACATCGGGCCGCTCTCAAAAAGTCCAAGCCCAATATGCACTGATCCTGCACAGCTGCGACCCACCTAGTATCCACCGTCAGGCTGCCCACTCGAATGCTCACTGTTCCTCGACCAAGCATGGGAGTCAAGTCCCCGGTCACAGTTCGCAGTTTGACAGCTGTGGGTTCCAGTAGCATATCAGCTGGAACCATGTCAGGTCGGAGCAGGGTGGCGGTGGACCCGTGTCCACAAGTGCCACAGGACACCTCCTTCATGGTGATGGGGACGTGGCAAAAGTCCCCAACATGGGTCCAGCCCACAACTCTGGTCCACTCCGCGCTGTCGTCTGCTTCTGGGGGAGTTGAGCCTCCCTCCCCGGCTGTCATGTAGGGCTCCCTCTGCCAGCAGATCATCAGGGTGGGACGTGGGAAAACGGGTCTGTGTCGTCCCACCTAAACAGACCCAGGCCGTTTCCCTGACGGTCAGCACGCTTGGGGCACCGCACACTGATGTGTCCAGCCTGGCCACACACCCAACAGACAGGGGTGTTGCGGCGAAGGTGGCTGCTCTTCTGTGGGGGCTGCACAGCCACAGCTCGGATCAGTTCTGAGAGCTCTTGGACCCATCCTGGCCTCTCTGGATCGGGAGCTGCTTTTTCCACAACCCTCACGATTGGGTTGGAGTCAATGTCAGTGTTCTCAGTGGCAGCTCCGACCAGCTCTCTTTCTAAAGCCGTCTCCAAGGCTTCTTGAAGGGTGCAGGGGTGGGCCAGTTGCGTCTGCACCCGCAGTTCTCTTGGGGACAGGGCTCGAATGAACTGGTCCCTCGCCAGCTCACTTTGGACTGCAGCGGGCATGTGGGGATAGGCCCTTCTGGTTAGAGCTTCAATGTCAGAGGCCAAAACCCGCAGCGGCTCATCCGTTCGCCTCTGTCTGTTTGCCAGTTCTGAGCGCAGAATAGCAGGCTGACTAAATTGTCCAAAACGTCTCTGCAGTGCTCCAACCAAAGCCTTGAAGTCACACCGTTCTTCTGGACTAAGCAGCAACAGACACTGAGAGGCTTCGTCCGTGAGGCACAGAGCCAGCTGGAGTGCTTTAGTGTCTTCTGACCATCCCGCGGCCCGAGCTAACAGTTCGAATTGTGCATAGAAAGCTTCCCAGTCAGCCTTACCGGAGTATTTAGGCGTTTTCATTGGTAGCTGGATGCACTGGGCGCCGCCATATTTGTTTACATCCTGTTTGCTGTCGTCACTTCCGACGGCGGTTTTCGCGCCGGCGCCAACATGAGCCGCGCACGCGCCGAATCCTGCGTCCGCAGCCAGCTTCCTGGCCGCTTGTTTCAGGCGAAGTACGTGCTCGTGCTCGCGGGGAAATCCGTTCCACGTCCGGAGACGTCGCATAATCACCCAACTCCCTCTCCTCCTTGATTTTCGGTCGAGCTCCAGTCCAGTCCCGCTGTACGGCCATGTCGCCCGCCGAGCTAGCTTGATCCGGTTAGCCGAAAGCGCCGGTGTTTGACTTCTGACACCAGTGTAACGTCCTGCTGGACGTAATGATGACGCGGAGGCGACCGGTTCCAACCGTGAAGCTTTTAATAAACTCAGACGGTTACTGTTGGCCGTAACCACGCCAAATACAAGCTGAACCGAAGATAAGTGCTCTTTCTCACCCGTTCGTATCTCAATCAACCCCTTCGCGCTCCTACAGCCCTCTTTATTGTCTTGCTCCCCCGCCCACATCCACACTCATCCAATCACATTCATTCACTAACTGGAGCACCAATTTAACACAGAACACATTAACAGGACCCAGCAACGCTGGTCGCTACAGTATTTATCCGGGCTTGGAACTGACACGATGAGACGCTGGCTTAAGATTTTGTCTTTTCCAGGAAAGCTCTGTGGGTTCGTGACAAGTGTCACAGCGTGAAGCGTCTCTTCGGTGTTGCAGCATTGGTCTCTGAAGAGCTGGTTAAAAACAAAAAAAGAAAAAGACTAAACCTCCATTTAATAACATCCATGTGCAGAGATGGTGGCTTTACCATTAAGGGAGATGTATGTTGAATAGAGATATCATGCCAGTGATTAAATATCAAAAGTACACTTTGCATAAACTAAACATCCAGTTGCTGCAGGGCATATTTGGAGGGTTGGGGCTTCCATGCAGTGCACTGTCCAGTCATATGTGTGGCTCCCTGCCAGTGCTTCGAGGCGGCGATGTGGCTTTTATGTGTTCCACTTAATTACTTAATTTGAAAGCAGCCCAGTGAGTTATTTTAGCCTTGCGTCACCCTGAAGCCTTTTGCTTCACTTGTTGTTAGTTTTCTTGTAAAGAAATTTGTCATATTTTTATGGAGACATTTTTTTTTTTTGTTTTTTTGTTACATATTTCTTAATTTATTTTTATGTTACGCCCCAGATCCAACATGACTCAAATGGGGCGTAACACCCCTCGTGGCAACATTGATTGTAAACAATGATATCTCTTAAAAAGGAGTTCAAAATATAGAGTAGAATGGCTCTTCTTTATATTTTTAAAAATTCATTCTGTTTGTAGCAGCAGTCTGTGCAGCTGCACTCAATCTCCCAATCACTGAGTCCCTGGGGAAGAGTATAAAAATGGTCTGGTTCACCCTATAGGGATCTTAAGCACTGTGCCCAGCCACGCCACTTCTTCATTGTCAGCTCTCTGCTGGTTTGGTCAACAAACCAAAGCACTCCATTACCTGGAGAGGCTGACATGAATTACACGTGCGCTGCGTGAATTTGTTTCCTCCAGCCATTCAGGTGCAGGAGAGGCACCACTGCTGTTTTGTTCTGTTTTGTGCTGTTTTGTTTTTGCTTCTTTTTGGTTTCGCTACGGTGCAGCGAAACCAACGGTCAGGCTCCCGGCTACAAGCTACAGGCTCCCGGCTACAAGCTACAGGCTCCCGGCTACAAGCTACAGGCTCCCGGCTACAAGCTACAGGCTCCCGGCTACAAGCTACAGGCTCCCGGCTACAAGCTACAGGCTCCCGCTACAAGCTACAGGCTCCCGGCTACAAGCTACAGGCTCCCGGCTACAAGCTACAGGCTCCCGGCTACAAGCTACAGGCTCCCGGCTACAGGCTCCCGGCTACAAGCTACAGGCTCCCGGCTACAAGCTACAGGCTCCCGGCTACAAGCTACAGGCTCCCGGCTACAAGCTACAGGCTCCCGGCGAGCCCTCTCCGCGTCAGGCTTCAGGCCCACGGCGAGCCCTCTCCGCGTCAGGCTTCAGGCCCACGGCGAGCCCTCTCCGCGTCAGGCTTCAGGCCCACGGCGAGCCCTCTCCGCATCAGGCTTCAGGCCCACGGCGAGCCCTCTCCGCGTCAGGCTTCAGGCCCACGGCGAGCCCTCTCCGTTTCAAGCTTCAGGCTTCAGGGAGCCCCGAGACTGTATGGACGGTTGCCTTTCTTTTAATTTTTTTTTACTTGTTTTAATTTGATCTTTTAGGGTGAAGTGCTTGCAGAGCGTGTTGGGCGACGACGGTGGAGGCCTGTTTGTGTGCATGTTCTGGTGTCGGTCCAAGTCTTTTCACGAGTGTGTGCGTGTCACTGTGGGGTGTGTTCAGTTTTGTTTTTCTTTTTTGTCCTCCCCTCGTCTGCCCAGCGTTCTGCCGGTAAGCCTTCCCCGAGCTAGGTTTTATTCTAACTTATTGTTTTAATTCCTTTTATTTGTAATAAAACTATTTATTGAAACTGGAACCACGTCTTGGCCCGTTGGGGAAAATCTACGCGTCCTTTGTTAGGACTGCACCTGGGTTCCCCGGACCCGGTATTCCGGGGTGGCGTTGTTGTTTTTTTTTGTTGTTTGTGGGGTGCACTGCATCAGCAGCCCCCCACACCACCACTTTGCCACACTTGGCGTTGTTGGCAGGATCCCTAAAGTCATTACGGCCAGGACGTGTGTTCCAGGTTTTTTTTTACTAGTTTTAGATTTTGCTTTTAATTATTTTAACCTATTGTCATTTTAATAGGTTGTAAAGCCCAAAACAGCAGTGGTGCCCCTTGTTTTTTTAAAATTTTCCCCCAGTGGCATTATCACAGGTCTTTGGCTGTTTTACACTTTGGAGGAGCAGCTCCAACAGTTAAAAGATTTGGTGGCCCAGTTAACTGCAGAAAATGAGAGGTTGCGACAGGAACCAGAGGAATCATTGCCTGGTCCTAGTGATGCCCCTATGAGGTCTGCAGTACCACCCGTAACCCCCGCTGATGTCCCCATCGTGGAGAGGTTTGTGTATGTACCCAGAGACCAGAAATGCCCAATGTTTCGGGGAAGAACAGGCATAGGCCTAGCAGAGTGGCTGGAGGAAGCGCAGGCGTGCATGAGGATGCGGTGTTTAAATGCGTCTGATAAGGCATTTTTTTTTATTTTGACCACTTGGAGGGAGAAGCCCGGGAGGAAATTGAGTTTCGCTCCCGCTGTGAGTGGGAGGACCCTGACAGAAACGGCTCAACTCCTGCCACTGGCTGTAGTTGAGAGCAGCCAATGGGCTAACCATCCCATTTAGTGGTTATTTGGAGTTGGGGGTTAATGTCTAATTCTGTTAGTGGTGTGCCACCAGCAGTTGAATCTGTGCCCCCAGTTGCTGGGCCTAGTGAGGTACCCAAACGTGGGACTTTGCGTGCCACAACTGGGCAATCCTCCAATGTCACCACCTTCTGCTATTGGTGGGTGATAAACAGTCTACCTCTAGCGGAGTTGCCAAAGTCTTTAGGCCATGGATTGATTAGTTCATCGTCGGGGCGACGATGCAATTGGGGGGGATGGGTTGTAGCAGCAGTCTGTGCAGCTGCACTCAATCTCCCAATCACTGAGTCCCTGGGGAAGAGTATAAAAATGGTCTGGTTCACCCTATAGGGATCTTAAGCACTGTGCCCAGCCACGCCACTTCTTCATTGTCAGCTCTCTGCTGGTTTGGTCAACAAACCAAAGCACTCCATTACCTGGAGAGGCTGACATGAATTACACGTGCGCTGCGTGAATTTGTTTCCTCCAGCCATTCAGGTGCAGGAGAGGCACCACTGCTGTTTTGTTCTGTTTTGTGCTGTTTTGTTTTTGCTTCTTTTTGGTTTCGCTACGGTGCAGCGAAACCAACGGTCAGGCTCCCGGCTACAAGCTACAGGCTCCCGGCTACAAGCTACAGGCTCCCGGCTACAAGCTACAGGCTCCCGGCTACAAGCTACAGGCTCCCGGCTACAAGCTACAGGCTCCCGGCTACAAGCTACAGGCTCCCGGCTACAAGCTACAGGCTCCCGGCTACAAGCTACAGGCTCCCGGCTACAAGCTACAGGCTCCGGCTACAAGCTACAGGCTCCCGGCTACAAGCTACAGGCTCCGGCTACAAGCTACAGGCTCCCGGCGAGCCCTCTCCGCGTCAGGCTTCAGGCCCCCGGCGAGCCCTCTCCGCGTCAGGCTTCAGGCCCACGGCGAGCCCTCTCCGCGTCAGGCTTCAGGCCCACGGCGAGCCCTCTCCGCGTCAGGCTTCAGGCCCACGGCGAGCCCTCTCCGCGTCAGGCTTCAGGCCCACGGCGAGCCCTCTCCGTTTCAAGCTTCAGGCTTCAGGGAGCCCCGAGACTGTATGGACGGTTGCCTTTCTTTTAATTTTTTTTTTACTTGTTTTAATTTGATCTTTTAGGGTGAAGTGCTTGCAGAGCGTGTTGGGCGACGACGGTGGAGGCCTGTTTGTGTGCATGTTCTGGTGTCGGTCCAAGTCTTTTCACGAGTGTGTGCGTGTCACTGTGGGGTGTGTTCAGTTTTGTTTTTCTTTTTTGTCCTCCCCTCGTCTGCCCAGCGTTCTGCCGGTAAGCCTTCCCCGAGCTAGGTTTTATTCTAACTTATTGTTTTTTCATTTTATTTGTAATAAAACTATTTATTGAACTGGAACCACGTCTTGGCCGTTGGGGAAAATCTACGCGTCCTTTGTTAGGACTGCACCTGGGTTCCCGGACCCGGTATTCCGGGGTGGCGTTGTTGTTTTTTTTTGTTGTTTGTGGGGTGCACTGCATCAGCAGCCCCCCACACCACCACTTTGCCACATGTTTAAAGATAAAAGTAGAGCAGATGCTTCACCATCTTTGTGACTTTTTCAATACCTTTTGCTGCATGTACAATTTACAGAAATGTTACAATAAGATATTTCACTATCCTTTAAATTTCTTAATTTTGTTTTAGAGGAACGCTTTAAAAATAATCTGCTGCCAATCTATATCAATTTGTTTCTTTATCATTTTTCCCAACATATTAATTTAAATACAGAAGCTGCACAAATATTTACCAAAGTTGTTTCGATCTGTTTAAAAAATTAAGGTTGGATTCCAAAAATTGGTCTTAAGGAACATTCATTAACGTCAAAGTTACCTCCAAGAAAAAATAATCCAGTTCGTTTAAAATGGTTCAATCTAATTATTAAAAAGTCAAAATAGAATATAGAAAAAGCTGGATATACCAAGTGTTAAGTTTAATCAATCTGAAACCTTTCTCTGCAAATCAGAAATCAGATTTTACTTTACTTGCACAAGGAGAAACGGACAGAGAAACTTGATAACTTCCTTTTTCTACTCTGAAGTTCTTAGTCCAGGTCTTTCATTTTTATTATGTTTGGGGCGGTCCCAGTTACATTTACCGGAATGTTTGCGCCTCTAAGGGGGCGGGGAAAAGAAACAGCCACAAACTGGTTCTACTGTCATTAATGTCACAATTCAGTGCAATCGATCGGTGCCAGTTCCTTCAAGTATCAACATTACATCAGCTTCCAAACAGCCTTCACCCCTAAAATGAACCAACCTCCAACCCAACAGAGGTTAAAATCACTCAAAGCAAATATTATATAAATAAATGTACAACCCTAACAATAAGTGAAATGTATTTATTTATATTTTAAAAGTTGGAGCAGTTTAAACCAGGCGTGGCCAAACTACGGCCTAAAGGCCATATGTGGCTCGTAAAACGACTTAATCTGGCCAAACTGGAATAAACGATTTAGATTATCTGCTCTATAATAATTCTCTATTTTCCGGTGTCTTCCCATACAAATAAATTCACCTTTACTCAGTACTTAAGGAAAGGTAAGGTAAGAGAAATATTCTTATTTACCATTCTAATTGATATTACATGTGCCTTCATAAGCTCCTCCTCATCACATGGCCTGGTTCTCCTCAGCAAAAACCTCGTATCAAATGTCAGGTCATGCCGATGGCGCTGTGAACCTTCCGTCAGCCTCCCGCTCCTGTCTAGCAGGATGTGATACAGAAGACTCCCACGTGAAAGGTTGTTTGTGCAACGCTATAAGCATGAATCACTATTTTTTATCAGAGCCTCCGGGACGTCTTCAACTGTCTTTTAGCGTGTATCTTTTTACTTTGTTGAATAAATACTCTGCAAACAGTTGGGTTATTTTTCTTTGTTTCCACTGGACAAAGATCTCAACATCAGACACAGAAAGTTATTCTGCATTCATGTAGTGTTTGAAGATTTTTTTTTAGTTTTCCTGATATTCATGTGAGGTTTCCAAGTTGGACAGTCATTTTTCCAATTATTCCAACACCATATGAACGCAGCATTTCACTGAGTTTTAGTTGCAACCATTTGGTGAAACCATCCAACCATAATTTTGAAATAAAAACTCCAAAATATTGTATTTTAAAGTAATTTTCAAACGAGATTAAGGCATATTTTTGGCATAGATCTCGTGTTATTTCTTTATACGAGGTGAATCACCAGACGAATCCTGTCCTGGTACAACCCTTCTGTCAAATTTTAAAACCTTTTGAGGCGTACGAATAAGAAAGTTTGGCCGTCTCTGGTTTAAACTCTGAATAAAAGTTTAACAAAATCTGAACAAAAAAATGTCCGAAAATGTTCACCATAACTCATAGCGCAGAATTAATTTTACTCATTTTACGCAACCTTTCTGTTGACATTGAAGCCTGGAGGCATAAATTAAAAATGTTGCTGCGGAACAGTGACAGTCATAATAACATTACAGATACAAAGCTTCACCTTTCATGTACTTCAAACATACTTTCACAGTGCTTCACACCCAGAGCCTGAGGGGTTTTAACTTGAAAGAGCTTGGATGTTAGTTTTAGACATATCTCTCTATCTGTGCTCCAACAAGGCCAAGCCCTGCGCCGCATAGCGCCCTAGGCAAAAAACGAATTAGTTTCAAACCAAACACAGTAACTGACTGCACCACTGCTCAGCTAATTCAAGAAAGTAAAGGGATTTCAACTGTTAAAAGTGTTTGGGAAAGTTTTTTTTAAAAAACTATCAACAGTTACATTAGTATTTTTTTTTTTTACTAAAATGCAAGCAATTTTATATAAATAAAAAACAAACAAACCTCTTCCTTTTTTCATCCTTGAAGTTTTAAAGAAACACCAACAGCAGCAACACTGTGCGCCTTTCTCCTCTCCACAACCCAGCAAAAGCAGCGCGGCGCGGAACATGCACGGCATCCACTCTCTCCTGCAATTCACACCAGATGTGCATTTTTCCGCGATGGTCGACAGGTGCTTCTGCTATGCTTGTTTTTGACATCATGGGTAAATTGATAACCAAGAAATATTAACTCTAAGAAGAAGCAAGTAGTTAGTAGGCCTACACATTTTTAAATTATCTGTTGTTGAGACACACAGAAAGATGTGTGTGTGTGTTGTGATTGTATGTTTATTTTCATCTCTACAGTCTGTTTAAGATACAAAAACATGATTGCATTTGTCAATTGCGGTGTTTTATTGTGAAAAATTGGTTATATTTGAAAATAAAACAGATTTTCTCATGATGTAGCTTCCTGCCAGAATTGATGCGGATCGCTCGCGCACAAAATAGACCAGACGCCTAAACGATACGCGGCATTTTCGCAGGACCGCGGAGGACAGCGATGCTCCGCGCCTAGTGTGAACCACACCATAGGTTAACAAAGGGACCAAATGCAAGCAGCGTTAGACAGCAAGGGAGGGGCACTGCTCTTCAAAGTTTTTGAGTACCGTATTTTCACCACCATAGGGCGCACTGGGTGATAGGGCGCAGTTTGAGTAGTTGGTGCTTTTTCTGTATTTAACAAATACATAAGGCGCACTTGACTATAAGGCGCGGGCGTGGTAAAACTAAGGTTGGTCCAAAGTTTGATTCCAAGCAGAAACAGTTCTGATTTTCGCGGCTCTCCTGAAAACCGAAAGAAGCTGCTGCAAACAGCAGTTCATTAAAGGTCTATTGGTCTTTGGACATGTCAATCATTTCTACTTTCTTAACTACTGTGAAGTTTTAGCCAATCCCTTTACTTTTCCTGTCAGTGGGCGGGCTCATATAAAAACGCTGTTTAGGCGAGCACGAGACGAGAGCGCGTGCTGTGTAGCGCTTGAAAGTCAGACTTCATTTCACAGCAGATCAGAGTTCCACAGGTGCTGCATCACATCAGCCAATCAGGAACTCAACATTCGGCACGGGCTGTTTTCACTGACCCGATCAGAATTAAAGAAGTGAAATACGAATCCATTCCGACTTTCTTTGTCCTGTCTGCAGACAGCCTCCCTTCAGCGTGGGGTTTCCTCGATTAAAACGCCGGGGAAACCTGCTTAGCTCTCCTGATCTGTGATGTTTGCTGCACTTTTCCCCTGTTTTCAGCAGTGAGGAAGTGAAAAGGCTCCTCGTGCGCTCCTCCACCTGCTGCACTGACAGGTGAAAGCATGCGCGAGGCAGAGCGGCCTCGGGCAAAAAGATCCGAGCTGTGTCTGCAAGTACCGATCCATATGCAGACAGAACCCTGCTTTTAATGCAACATAACATGGTTTGTGAGACCGGTAGCGGCAGTAAAACACCGCACTAAAAGAAAAGTGCAGGAAAAAGGAGGGGGAAATAAATATGGACAAATACAACGATCATATAAAATTAACTGGCTGAAAGTTCACAGGTTGCCGCAATAATAACAAATTATCTGTCATAAAATGTAAAATTAATTAGAACTAATTTGAATAATGGGATTTTTTTATTTCTGCTTGTGGGGAAAAGTGAGGAAGCACGGACATGCACAGACACGCGCTCCCTCGCGCCGTCCCACACTTCACCATTCAACGTTCTTATGTAATCCGCCTTACAAAAAATCCCCAAAAAATCAATTTAGTAGGCGCACCGCTCTATAAGGCGTGCCACACGTTTTGGAGAAAATTTTAGACTTTTAGGTGCGTCTTATGGTCGTGAAAATACAGTACATGAGTAATTTTATTCACGTTTTTAAATTATTACTTTTTTTACTTGAAATGAGTGGGTTTCAAACAGTTTAACAAAAAGAAAAGAAAAAAGAAACATATATATGTAATCAATATAATCAAATATCATTGCAATCATTATGAATTGTCCATCCTGTCCTGTAGTACAAAAAAAAAAAAAAAGGACATTAATAAGCCCAACCAGTATTAACGTGTATCAGATTATTAAGAGAATTTTCTAGTTTGGAAAGAAAAAAAAATATATATATAGCATGTTCAAAAATATTGCAGGGGGTCACTAAATTAGTTCAGATTTCATTTTGGTTTGTTAGACTTACAATTCTAGCAAAGATTCACCAACAACAGTGACATTGACTCTTTAATCACCGCTGACGTTGCACTTGCTACTACTGCTTTCGCTGCACTGAGATGATTTTATGTGAAAGATTGTCTTTTATTTTGAAAGGAACTTGGGTCAACAGTTAATAAAAAGGCCATTTTTGTTTCATGTTTTTTGTTTTATTCATGCAAAATCAACGACAGTTCCTTTTTGGTTATCACAGCCTTAACAATAGTATAGATACAAATCAGTGTCTTCTTTTCTTAGAGGGTGACGGAACACTTTGTGGCTCCTACATGTCAGTGAGAAACTGAGAGAAATAAGTATCACCCCGAATTATGGCTGTGTAATTTCTGATTTATTAACTTAGGGTTTGTACATGCATATTTTTTAATTTAATTTTTTAATTTGTGCATGCATAATTCTTGATTTGTGCATAACTTTGGATTTGTGCATGTGTAACTCATGATTTGTAAGTCATATAATAAATTATGTCCATAAGTAAAAAAATTACAAAATTCAATAAAATCCAATTTACACATGCACAAATTAAAATTACTACAGCTTGAAACTAATTTCGCACACAAATCTTTAAAAATTTTGCACCAATCACCTCTTACGCACCCTCAAAATCTCAATTTTGCACAAATCTGACGTGAGACTTATTTTACATCTCAGAGATTCCTCCGTGAGTGATGCATTCAAGTACTATTACAATCCTCGGTCATCGGGGTTTTCTTATCAGCCGCTCTGAATTATTGTGAATAATATTCGGTAAAACTTGACATTTTCCCACTTTCTTAAACAGATATACCCGATAATTAATATTAAAAAAGTGTAAACAAGCATTTTAAGAACATTTATGCCTTTAAAAATATAAATATTTCCCAGAACTGATTACCTCCTCTCTGCAGCCCCGCCCCTTACAGCTCCTCTGGCACAGGGCTCTGTCCCAAGTGCTGGTCACCAGTCACGGAGATGTTTGGGGGCGGTGCAGGACCCCTCTAAACTCCTGCAGATTGTAGCTGGCTGGTAGGCTGATCAAGCCTCTCTGCTCTATGGATGTTCTGAAGGGCCTCGCACTGCTATCGCCCCGGAGAAGCTCAGCGCAGAGACCAGACCAGACACTTGTTGTACTCAAGTTAACCACGGAGTCCCACAGGGCTCAGTTTTTGGACCCAACTTGTTCCTGCTTTCCACGTTGCCTTTAAGAAACATAATCAGGAAAAGCAGCATTCATTTACACTATTATGAAGATGATACGCATTTGTACTTATCCATTAACCAGACCAGAATGACCACATAGAGAAAGTGAGCTCCAGCATCAGAGACATTAAGTCCAGGATGACAATTAATTACCTCCTCAACCCAGACAAAACTGTGGAAATTATACTGGGCCCTAAACACCTGAGCGATGCTCTCTTTGATCAGATAGTCTTCCTGGATGGTGCAAATATTGCCTTCAATTCTACAGTCAGAAAATAAGGGGTCTTATTTGACCAGGATTTATCATTTAAGGCTCACATATCACAAGCTTGCGAAACTGCATTTTTTCACCTTCGCAGTATAGCTAGGATCAGAAATATTTTTTCTAAAAGTGATTGTAACCCAGTAGAGAAAAAAGCCTCAAAAGAAAAAGATCTTTATGAAAATAATAGATCAGAGTAACGAAAAATAAATAAATTCATAAATAAAAGGGGTGATAATAATGAAAATAATTAAAAATGTTTAAACTGTTTAAACATTCAGTGTTTTTTTTAACGTTTTATGGAAAAAAAGGGAAATTGTACACTTTTTGGATTTTGTTTTACAAGTTGATGGACTTTTATTTTGAAAAGATACTTCTTTTCCTGCTGACGTCGTCCATGTGACTGGCCACAGCCAATCGGGTTTGTTGCTGAGCACTTTAATGCTGGAGCGTAGCATGCATTGCTAGCTTCCTAACCGAGTGATAAGATGAGGAACTAATTGACCAAAGTTTGAAATCTTTTCTGTTTGTTTCACTTTTACTTTGTGGTGAATTGGAGTTTTTTTTTTTTTTTTTTTTTTTTTTTTTTCCCACCTGTGTGGCCTGGAAAACTTTTTTTTTTTTTTTTTTTAACCAAACGGGACTTGGTGAGTTTTAAAATAATATTTGTTTGAATTCATTTGATATTTAATATATTTATTGTTTGTAAATTCTTGAAACAGCTGACTATGGCTGTGAATTTTTGTTGTTTTGTGTATTTTTGGTCAAGAAATTTTGAAAATTTACCCAGATATTCCATCCGCCATTACATTCTGCGTAACTTAAAAGTTCTGTTAACAGGAAACTGCTGTATTTTTTCCTTTTTCTTACGGATTTAATTTAAATTGTGATCAAATAAAATAAACTTAGAGTTAAAACCAAACTAAAACTTGATACTTGAACTTGAATAAACTAGAACTAAAACTAATAGAAAAACAAAATAGATCTCAATCCTAATTTAAAGGTTGAACAAAACTGATCTTAAGAACTAACCTAGGTTAAAGAAAAAAATATTTTTTATCTAAATTATAAGATTAAACCAAACTGGGATTTGTTTGTTTTAAATGGTAAATGTCAACTAGTTTGGCATAAGGTCCGATAACCCTTTAAGCTTGGTAGACCGGGGTCTGAACGTGCACAAACATTCAGACAATAATTCACTTTTCTTCTATTTAATTGCAATTTGTAGTTAAATTGACAAATACTTTTTCAGTTTATTATCTAAACGTATTTCTGTTATTCATTTTTGCAGAAAAATACTTAAATGTACTAACTACATTGAAGAACTAAAAAAAAATATTCCACATAAACTTGCTTCCTTGTATTGCAATATACGTACTCTTTCACAAACTTACATTCTATTTTACTTAAAGGGGTCCTACCATGAAAATTCTACTTTTTGAGGTTTGAAATGCATTTTATTGTTCATTCCTCACTTTAAAGAACCCCAAAGTGGTATTTTGATCCGTTCATGCATTTAAGAGTAATCCTGTAAAAACCTGCACTGTCTGCTGCAGCCCCTCCCATACCCACAAAAACAAGCGGTTGAAAACGTGCTGACATAAGATCGATGCCAGCAGCTCCCCCCAGGAAGAGTCTGTGCTGCAAGCACCGCCCCCAGACTACAACGAACACACCTCCATCTTCCCCTGCGGAGCTGTGGCAAATAACTACTTTCCTTCATCCAGACGGTCAAAATCCATCAGAAAATAAAAAAGTTCTGACAAGATTTTGCAGACCGCAGCACATCCATCTTTCTCTTGACTGAAGAGATCTTTAGTCATGGGATTTTGTTTACAAAGTTTGCTCAAGCTGAGGAGGCAGGCTCAAGGATGGCGTCGTGAAATGGGCAGGATCGACAAGGAGCGAAAGGCAGAGGCTCAGAAATCGAGTAGTTTTACTTTCGGGTATTAAAACAGGACACAAAAGTTAATCATATTCCATAAATAATTTTTTTTTAGTGCTCCCAATGTAATATATGATCATGTGGATATAGTTTAATCTTAAAAGGCTGAAGAAAATCATGGTAGGGCCCCTATAAAGTGCAACAGGTAACATGAATGGACCTCAAAAAGCATTCATAATTAAGATTCATAATTCTGCAAACGTTAACTTTCTTTTCTGGTTTTTTTGATAAGGGTTGCAGTAGTGTAGATAGATTTACGATGTTTGACTGTTGCCTTGCACTCAAAAGTGGAACCAGTTTTTCTTTATCTGTGCTGCTCAACATGATTTGTACTCGTGTCTCCTTTCTGTGTGGAGTTTTCTCGTTCTTCCTGTAAATACGTGCCTTTCTCCAGGGACTTCAGCTTCCTGCAACAGTCAAAAAGCATTTAGATTCAACATGTACCATAAAGTGGCCAATGTTTCTGTCAACGACGTAGTTAGAGCTGGAGGAAGTGGACGGGAAGAGGAAAGTCTGGGCATCTTTGCTCAAGTAGCAATCTCGCCTCTTGAGTTTGAACAGTCTAAATCAGAGGCGTTAAACTCCAGGCCTTGAGAGTTGTTGTCCTACATGTTTTCCAACCAACCTGCTGTTGAAGCTCATTATTGGCTAAACACACCTAATTCAGGGAATTAAGGCAGGATTTCTGAAAACCAGCAGGAGCATGGCCCTGGAGGCTTTGAGTTTGACACCCTTGATCTATATGATTGATGGATTAGTTACAAAACGCTTTGAGAGCAGAAAACTTGTGTTGTCCAGAGTCGGGCCTCGAGAATTAGTGTCCTACATGGTTTCCAACCAACCTAACTTGAAGCTCCTTAGTGGCCAAACACACTTGATCCAGGTAATCAGCAGCAGATAAAGCAGGGTTTCTGGAAAAGCAGCGGGAGGCCGGCCCTCAAGTACTGACTGAGTCCATGACTCGACTTCTAGACCAGGGGTCGGCAGCCCAAAATGTTGAAAGAGCCATATTTGACCAAAAAAAACAACTATCTGGAGGCGCAAAAAATTAAAAGCCCTATATAAGCCTTATAATGAAGGCAGCACATGCTGTATGCATCTATATTAGCTATATTTTTTTTTTTTTTTTTTTTTTTTTTTTTTTTTTTTTTTTCGGTTCCGGTTCATCACGAGCAGACGTGTGCCTCCAGCTCTCCGTAACTTTCGAGCTTTTCAAGTCTTTAAAGTCGTCTGCAAGGACTTTGAACACCGGGCTGCTGCAACACAGCTACCACAACGAGGAGAGCTGATCATGGCACCGAAGAAAAATTTGAAGCCGATCTGGCTGAGCTGAAGACCGCAATGGCTAACATCCAATCCCAGCTAGCTCCTGCTTTGCTACAGGAAGCTAGGCTACAGCTGTGCTTCAGCTGGAGGCTAAACTAACGCCGCTGCTGCATCTTGTGGAAGAATTCCACCAAGAAAAGGCACGCAACGAACAACGAGACAATCGCCAAGATCTGATGGAAAGAAGGATGCATGACTTGGACCAACAGGCACGGATGAATAATGTGATTCTCACGGGACTCCAACTACAGCCCAGGCGCGGGCCTGGTGCTACCGGCGCTAGCATGGATGCTAACGGAGCTACTGATGCGACCGTGGAGGATCAAGTAAAAATGTTTTTAATGTCTAAAGGAATCTCCTGGACCTGGACACGGTCGAAGTCTGCCATCCGCTTCCCCGGAGAAAGACCACGGATAAACCTGCGATCCTGATCAGGTTCGTGAATCGAAAGCATAAGACTGCTTGATGAAACAACGTAAACAACTTAAGGACACTAAAGTGTACCTTAACGAGCATTTATGCAAATATAACGCTGATCTGGCAAAGCACGCAAGGATCTTACGATCCAAACGACAGATCCAGTCCACATGGGTTATGAACGCCAGAATTTTTGTCAAACCACTCGGACCACCGGACCTGACGAAGCCTCTGGAAATAAAATCCATGAAAGACTTTGAGAACTGTGGGATTACGCATGTTTGAACCTCTAATTCAAGCAAAATGTGAATTGTGGACTCATGAAACCGTCGGAACCGTTGAATACGAACTCTGACCCAATTCTGAAGAACTCGAGCACAATTCCCTTGAAAGAAGACCTTCACAGTCTCTCAGTCAAAACAATGAAGATGGTTTACGTGGCCTTAAACCTGTTCCTAAACAAAGATGTAGCTCTGAATACAATCTGCTCAAACTGTCTTTTAATGAGAATATTTTGAAGTTTTCCATTAATAAATCATGATTTTTTTACTTAGCACTTTTTCATAATAATAATCGTTCTTTGATAAATACAATCCGCTCAAATTGTCTTTTTTTAATATAAGAATATTTTGATATATTTTCCTGCAGTAACAAATGAAGTTGATTACTACTGATATTTTTTGAATCTTTAATGAGAATGTTTAGATTACTGCTGATGAATATTATAAATGATTTGTCTATGGATGTTTTTGAAATTCTATTACATCACTGATATTATTGATCTTTTATCACCTGAAACTATATTGATATTTGATTTTAAATCCTGAACCGGATATTGATTATTCATGTAGAGAAAATGGTATGGTCGAGTCGGGGTGGGATTATATAAGTTCGCTTCCTTCCACCCCCTTTCAAGCGATCTATTTGTGATTTATTATGTGATGTTATTCCATGTATTATAACCTGATTGCTTGAAATAAACCATTTCATTCATTCATTCATTAGCCTACCATCAAAAAGTTGGTTACAAATACATAATGAGGCTTCATGATTAAATGGTTATTTAATCCTGTGGAGAATGACGCACCACCTGACTACTCTGTTGTAGGATGCCACCTCAAGTTTAACTTCATTACAATATTAATTAATTACAGTATGTGTCATTGCTTTGATGAAATCAAAGAAATGCAATAAAGAAATCCGATTTTTGATGTCACTTTTATTTTGAGGATTCCTAAAAAAACCAATAAAATAGAACATGCATAACGTACCCCTTATCTGAGTAACAGAGTGCAATAAAACGCAGCATATACAAAATTAAATAAGCAGCCTTTTACAAAGGTAAAGTATATAATATAAAATTAATACAGTTTAAGTTTGAGTTCTGTGCAAATGTCAAACAAGTCAGAGCATGGGTGAAATGCAGCTTCTCTCTCTCTCTCTCTCTCTCTTTTGACACCAAATCAGTGCAGCTTTCCTCGGGCCTGAGCAACAAAACAAAATAATATCCCTAAGTGTCATTCCAAATATATACTGACAAAAATCAGAAATTACGGAAGCCGAAAGCAGCTTGCCCAACTTTTTTTTTTTTTGGATCGTTTTCTCGCGATAACGAGATAATCAATAATGAAAAAGGAAGTGTCCCGCCCTCTCTTTCCCTCACGGAGATGCCGAAACTTCATTTGTTTTAAGTCTCTTTATTTTGTGGTTGACGAGAAAAATAGCAGCAGAACACTCCACAAAAGTTGTTTTTAGTCTATTTTCTTTTATTATTTTATTAGTGGGGATACTTCAAACGTCATCAGTCCATCTTAAGCACCAGCCATCCTCCCTTTATTTCCCCCGAACAGGCTGATTGACGGATCACAGCGCATGTTGTGTTCACGGACTGCGGACATTAAACTCAGTCCGCCAGTATGCTTTTGTCCTTTTTATACAATCCTCAGAAAAACAAAGCAGTTTTTCAGAAAAAATGTCGACACTATTTAATCCCTCGATTTTATAAAGATCAGTTCTGAGGTTCAATGTTTTCTATGATAAACTGCTTTGTTTTGCTGCACTGACCGGAGCTCAGTGAACGCATCATGGAGAAATTTTGTTCGGGGTTAAAAACAATAATTAAAACAAACAAATATATTTATTAATTAAATAATTTATTAATTTTACATTTTCCAACATTTTTGAAAAAGCACCAGGGAGCCACTAGGCAGCGCTTAAAGAGCCGTGGGTCGCCGACCCCTGTTCTAGACTGTTCCACAGCCAAATGCCCAGTCACTCACAACCACATTTATTCTCAAGCAATAATATAAAGCCCTGAATCCAATGAATTTTTAGATGGTAAACTAAATTCCAACATCAGAAATCAGAGGGGTTTAGAAAAATACAAAGAGCTGAAGACAAACGCATAAATAAACACAAATGTTCACACTGTTGGTCAGTTCTTCAAAAATGTCATTTTTTTTTTTTTTTTTTAGAAACAACTACCTTCAATTATTATTTCATACACATTATTGATCCAAACAAATGTCCCTTCTTGATGAAATATAATATTTACTTTGGTACAGTTGAGTGTGCACAAAATATTTCCAACCTCCACCTTGTATGATTCTGTAAACATTTTTAATCCCATATTCCTACGTTTTGTGCTAAAACCAAGTAAAAAAAAAAAAAAAAGAATAACTTCATGTTCTTCAAAGTTTCTTTTGTTCTTCTGCTGGAAACAGTTCTGCTCTCTTCAGTGCCTTGTCCACATTAGGAATCATTTTTTCGTGAAAGTCCCAAAGTCGTTTGTCTTCATGAAGCTCCTCCAACTTCGAAAATCCCCCCGCACCGGAACGAAGGTGAATCATGCGACAGATGTCCATTGGGACTTTGTAATGTTCTCCGAACTTCCTTAGGACTTCATGCACTGACGTCTGCTCAATCAACCTGAAACAGATAGAAATCAAAACATTTAATTCATGAAATTTAACTTTAACAAAGCCCTTAATATTTTTCAACATTGGGTTTTTGTAATTTTTAAGTACTTGGGCTTAAGGATCATCTTGTATTGATGGTATGCACTTCTGTCAGGATCTGCTCTGTAGATGTGCTCCAGAATGTTAACTCCTGGAACCTTCTCCCACTGGGGAAGATGAAACCGTTTGCTTGGTTCAAAGTGCTTACATGGAAAGATGTGTTCCTCAATAAGAAACTCTCCAACCTAAAGAACAAAAATATGGATTAGAGTGAACCGTGAAGCACATAGAGATATTTTTCCTTCAAGATGACTTACATTTGGATGTTGTGGTTCTATCGTGTTCATCAGAGAGACCAGGTTGTCATGTTTATATGGCATTATGATCTGATCTATATCATTCAACAGGACGTAGCGTGAACGCTCCATGGACCGATATATGCATTCATTAAGGGTGACGACCTGTCCAAAGTATTCCAAGTCTCCTCCATTTTCTTCAAATTTCCAATTCGTTGATGGCTTCAAGAATTTTCCTATGGGCCATGGAACCACTTCAAGAAAACCCTCCTGGCTGTAACTTTCTAAAAGACGGTTCAGTTCTGGACCACAGCTGGTGTTGTAGATCACCACTCTGTTCACACCAAGCAACCTGTAAACATCAATAAGTTAATGACTTCTTTGAGCAAAAAAAATTGTTTTTTTTTTCTTTTTTTTAATAGAATATAATGTTAACTACCCAGTAACTTAACAATAGGGCCAAATAATAATAAACAGAAAGAGGGGAGACACAAACTTGGAAACAAGGAAAGGTAATACTTAAAAATTGAAATGATAAAACATTTGAAGTTTTATGACAGAGAAAAGCTAATCTTTTAAAAATCAATGAGTCAAATAGCAGTTTGTAATCAGATAAAAATGTTTATTTCTTTTATTAAATTAAATATTAAATTAATATTCCTGTTGATGATCAGACATTTTCTTTATGAGCTCTCCTGTACAGTAGTGATGGTAAACTCGATTACTTCACTGACTCGAGTTTTAATGAGTCACTCACCAAAGTCAATCAAATAATTTGAGTCGCTGAGTTACTTACCCAGAGAGTGCAAGTAAGACATATTACATCTAAATTATTCATACTAGTAAATTATTATTAAACATTAAAACAAATAATTTCATTGTGGGACAGAAAAAAATAATCCTTTCAAATTAAAAACATATATTTTTTGTCTCAATGACTCAAATTCAATTTCTGGAAAAAGAAAATAAAAATAAATAAAATGCAAATGAGGGCAAATATTCTTAAAAGCAAAATAAAGGACAGATGTCAGCTGAGTTTATTAGTTTTGTAGTTTTATTACATTATTATAGTGCAAGTTGTTAGTGGTGGAAGGAAATGAGTCAGTTAATAAGTCAGAGGTCAAGATGAATCATGATTCTCGACTCAGTAAAGTGACTTACGAGTTTTGAACGATTCGTTCATGACTCGCACATCACTACTGTATAGCACCAGAAACAGTAACTGAGAGTTCAGAAACTCCTGCTAACCTGATCTATCAAAATCTAGTAATACAAAGAATGAAGTGGACTTGAAACAGTTTAATATCAAGTTTGTCTTACTTGTATATTTCCAGAGTCTGTGCAAACTGAAGCGCATTGTTGTGTTCTCCAAACAGGGTGGAGATGCAGACGGTGAAGTTGAACCTTATTTTCTCGCTTTTGTTTCTTATTGGAATAAATGTGTGTTCAGATGCATTAGCTGAAGGCTTAGTCAGAAGAGTGATGTAAGAAGCATCACAGTTTTTGGGGAGCGGACACAGGACATCTGTAGCACCGTAAGGAAAACCAAAGTGGTCACTGTGTATGAGAACAGTGGCAGGAGTGGTTTGGTTAAATACACTACCACAGCAGAAAGAGCAGTGAAGAGGTTGGATGGAGTCTCTTCTGAATATGCCAATGATACGTATGTCAAAACCCTTCACTCTCCGGTCCATGAAAGCTGACACCAGGAGGTGTCTGGTGTCTTTGAGTGGAGTGATGCTCTCCTCAGAGATTGCTGCATTGCAAAGAACTGGTTTTGGTTGTAGCTTTGGAATTGGACTCCTCGCTGTAGTTGTTCTTTCTGTGGCCATGCTGTAGAGGAGTATGACCATGACGACAGTAAATACAAGAAGGACAAAATCTCTCTTCCATTGGCAGGTTGTGTTTCCTGTCTTCATATTCATGGCGATTCCCAACCTGAGGTAGAATTGAAATGGGACAGAACAACAATATCACAAAAGGTGATTTTTGAAGGCTGTTAATGGAAATATTGTACAGAGCCACAACAGTTACGGAACATTAAGACATTTCTAGGCACTGGAATTTGGAATTGTAGGATGTATCTACATTCCTTCTCTACATAGTGAAAAATATCAGTAGGGTGGAAATTTCACAAACGATT